>BSBK01008315.1:0-315000 GCA_027943335.1 Chamaecyparis obtusa | reverse complement strand
CCATGGTTGACCAAATTTTGACTAGGGTTGACTTGATGAAAAGAAGCAAAGATTTGAGAACATGATGCAAAAATGAGGATCTGGCAGGAAGATGACACCAGAAGGCTGACTGCACAAGCATCCGATCTAGAAGGAGTCCAATATTTAAAACACGATTTTGAGCCACTTAGAGATGTCAGATTTTGATTTTGATCCTGAAAAAGGATGCAGCCAAGATGAGACTAGGACAAAAGATGAGAACCTTTGATGAGCAGATCCAGAAGAAAGCAATTAAGAGAGCAACAAGAAAGCACTCCAAATGCAAGCCTAGAATGAAAGATGCAAGTCTAAATGCAGGCCTAGGATGAACAAATGCAATCCTCCAGACTCGGCTGTTGGACTCATCATATTTATCATCATTGAGTTCATTTAAGCATGGGACAATCGCAAGATGCCATACAATTCTCCCCAACATGAGAATATGAATATGACATAAGTCTTAAATTTGTCGGAATGAGTTGTAAGCATTAAGGCACAAGAAGCTAGAATGACCTAAACACCTATTCCTTTTAATTTAGCAAGTTAACATAAGCATCAAAGCACATTTGCTAGAATGACCAGAATGTCTCTTGTGAACAAACACACCAAACACGCGAGAGATCTTTCTTTTGCCAAAGAGTGCTTGCAGTGACCCCTATGTTCACTTAGCAAGATGAGCGTTAGCAATTCCAAATGTAGCAAAAGAAGTCACTCAAAACAAACAAGGAGAAGAACCAACCTCACCAAGGCATCCATATAAAAGGAGTTGAGGTATGCATGGCCATCCAATAGGAGATGAAGGCTCTTACAGATGGACACCCCTCTTATGTAGATTTCTTGGATAATTGGAACTAAACCAACAAATAGAAAGCAAAAGAGCAAAGCAAACAAACAAGCACTCACAGAAAACAAAGCTCAACATGCCTCAAAGGAACACACATTTAATTTTAGTTTCAGTTTAAGTTCGTGTTCAAGTGGATTGAAGTCGATTCGGAAAGATAACATTCGAAGTCTCAATGGGATAGCGACAGCAGGTAGACACAGTGGAAAACCACTGGTGACCATCGTGAGAGACAAAGTCTCAAGAAGATATCAAAGCGCAAACCAAGTATCAACAGGCGAATGCAGTGAGAACCACTAGTGACCGATACAAGGAAGATTCTCAAAAGAGAGAATGAAACATGAACGAAACATCAGTAGGTAGACACAGTGAGGACCACTAGCAACTGATGTAAGAAGGAGATCCTGAAAAGAGAGGTCGAACGAGAGCTAGGTATCAGCAGTCTGGCAGAGTGAGAATCACTGGCGACCGATACATGAGAGATCCTTGAGGAGAGATCTCAAAAGTAGCTAGGCATCAGCAGGCAAACATAGCGTGAAACGCTGGTGACTGATGCACAAATGAATCTTCTGAAAGTGATAGGACAATGCCTCCTAGACTAGGGAGATGCCCCCAAGTATGACCAGTTCCAATCCATGGAGAGTCGAGGAAAACTCAAAGACAAGCGCATGAGCTAGCAAACCAAAGCAGGAAAGCAGGAAAACAAACTAAATCAGGAAAGGAAGGAAACTAAAGTAGGAAACTAAGAGCCAAGCGATGCTGTGATGAGATGCAGCTTCAGGAAACAAGAGGCGCAGGATAATAGATACATCAAAGCGCCTGTTTGCCAGGTTTTCACTAAGATGATCATTTTTTTAGGACATTTTGTAATTTTTAGGATTTTTTGCAATATACAATTTTTAGGGATTTTTCAAGACCAATAAATATGTACATGAACACATAGAGAATGTCAGCTGTAGAATTTCTTCAAATGAAGAGTGTTGATGGGCTCTTTGAGTTGCTCTCCTTTGGTGGTGGAGAGTTTGTAAGCACCAGATCTCTTGTAGTAATAATGAGTTGAGAAGTTGCAGAATCAGAACCAGATGTTGTAGCAGTAACAGGAGAGCCAACCAGTAGTGTCCAATAGTCAAGAGATCCATAGTCAAGGAAAGATCACTTAAGTGAGACCCACAAATATCCTCATGGACACACCTTAACTCTTTGTCAGATTTCCCACGCTCTAAACACTTAGGAAGAGTACATTCTAGATTTCTCATAGTCATGTCATTAGCAATGAGGAGATGCTGATATGCACTTTGGGACAAGGCAAGATGGAGTGAAGAGGGTAAAGTATGAGAGGCAAGGGTGATGAAATGGAGGGAAGCATGAGAATTTTGGAAGCTCGAATGACAACTTTGATTTTTTCTTTCTTTGGAATCCACATAGTTTTTGAATTTTTTCTTTTTTACTTTGAGGTGCTTTTGATGACAATGCCTATAGAATGGATTTTGAGATCCATTTTTTATTTTATTTTTTGGCTTTTGATTGTCTTCTTCTTTTTTAGGATCTTTGTGGTCTTTTGAACACCTCTGTTGCTTTCCTTTCTTCATAGTCACATGTCGATTAGATGGGACATGGTGACCTTGAGATATAAGTGGATTCTTGTTATTTTTGTTTTTATGTTGCACATCCAAGTTACTTCCAAAAGACTCGAGAATTGTGGATGAAAAAGGCTTATATGACTGGTTTAGGTGGAGAGATGGAGATGGAAGTGGACGGGCCACTTTTCTTGGAGATGAAGAGGGAAGAGAAGTCGATGTGATGGGCTCAAGTGCAAATATCTCAGTATCATTCTCATCATTCATGAATGCATCAGATAGATCAAGAAAGTAATCTTCCATAGAGCATTGTCGATTGTGAGTAGTCTTAGAAGAGTCAGAGAAGTTTGGAGGAATATTATGTGAGCCTAACCAAGATTGTCTATTCCAAGAGTCAGGTCCCCTTTCAGGTGGTAAGAGTGCACGAATAGGAACCATTTCAATTCTGGATCTACCAATATTCCATGAAGCTGTAACAGAATGGGGTCTTACATACCCATGATTTGTTGGAGCAGTAGGAGTATAGCTTGGAGTAGATGGCCTAGGAGCCATACGAATGATCTCCATAGGAGGGTGGAAAGGATCATCATCAATAGCTTGATCTGGAGGATCATAACTTTCTCCTCTTTCTGAGTTGTTAAGACTAGCATATAGGTGCATAGCATCAACTGATATTTCTGTAGTAGCATCTGATATAGAGTCCCATTCAGCTAGAGACATAGTCGGAGGCATACTTTCTTCATTGTTGTCATCTAACATAGGAAGTGTTTCTTTAACAGTAGGATCTTGTTCAGTAGTAGAAGCAGCAAAGTAATCTGGAATAGTCATACCTTGAGGCATACCCAAGAGGAGGGAAGCATCCAATAGTTGCTCCCAATCAGTATATGTGCCATTGGAGTTGGCAACAGTAGGAGTCTGTTCAATAGTAGAAGTGGTGGAACAATCTAGAATAGGCATATCTTGAGGCATACCCAAGATAAGGGAAGCATCCAACAGTTGCTCCCAATTAGTATGTGTGCCATTAGAGGCAATGACATATTCAGTAGTAGCTATAGTAGTAGAAATCTGTTCAGTAGAGTGTATAAAATCCTCCTGGTGAGGACCAAGATCATGTTCTTGAAGCACTTGAGAAGGTAGATAAGACTCTTTTTGGTAGTCTAAATCATAATTTTGAACATTCAAAGATCTTTCATGTGTCATATGCTGACTCTGTGTTTCTTCATCATCTAAATCTGCATGTGAGTGCAAGCTACAGCTAGGTTGGTCAAGCTCATAGCTCTGATAGCCAATACCAAATCTGTCTTCAGAAGGTTCCTCACAAGAACGTGGAGATGGAGGGAGAGATGTCAAAGACAAGATAGATTCAATCTGATATTCCCCCATGCCAATATCTTTTATCTTTAGGGTCTTTTCTATTTCTTTTAGCTTAGCATCATAGAACTCGGTGGACTCTTTATTGACGGGAACAAGGTTGTCTATCATTTGGGTAAGCATCTTAGCAGAGCAAGTATTTAGGCTAGCACTATTGTCAATGAGGACGTGGGGGATACTCTTGGGGCCTGTCATAACTTCAGTGTGCAGGAGAGCATTATGCGGGTGGCTCAACAAGTGATTGTCTTCCTCAGAGAATGATAAATAATGAGGTAAGGTCAAATGACCCACCATAGATTGAAACTGGTCGAGATTGAGATCTTTGGGGACGTTTGCCTTAGTGAGGGCTTTATCCATAGATAGTTTTGGTCTGGAATTCGAAGGCTCGAGACCTTGGAGAATGATCTTTGCATGAGATCGAGGGATAGCGTTCGCACAAGCTGGAGATTGTGCGTAGTTATAAGAGGGAGGCTCAGGGCCTCGCAAGACAAATGGAGTTTTGGGTTTAGGAGTATCCTTGCTCCCTGGAGCAAGGATCATGTCACAGTGAGAGATCCAAGGTTTGTTTCTAGCAAATCTAGAATGCGGTTGAGCTTCTATTGTAGCCTTCTCAGTGGCATTGACTGTTTGTATGCTAGAGCTGAGATTAAAGACAGACTTTGAGGGTTTTGGCATCACATTGTCAACAACCCTATCATTCATAACATCTATGTTTCTATTAACAATCTTATCCTTATCCATGTTCAAGGGAGAAGGTATTTTCTTATTGTCTTCATTCAAAGTCAATTCTCCCTTCTTGACCATAAACGCTTCTATCCTCATAGCCCACCTAATCATATTGAGAAAAGTGAGGGGACCTTGTAATCATACTTGGTATCCAAAATTTGGGACAAGATTGTCCAAGAAGATATCAAGCTTTTCAGACTCAAGTAATTCATGCGGATACTTCGTGTATAGTTGTCTCCATCTCTGGAGAAATGTTAGGAGAGGCTCCCCTTGTCATTGTTTCAAATTGCAAAGGTCCTGGATGTTGACCGGATATTGAATATTGTGGGATTGATCATAACTCTTGTCATTTCGAGACTGACCATGACCTTGGTCATTTAGAGATTGCTTACGACTAGCGCTGAATTTATCTACCCTTGGGAAGGGGAATGGATCTCCCATATTGTTGGTAGTATTCTGAGAGATCGTGAAAGAGTCGATAGGTTCAAAAGAATCAATAGGTTCAATTTTAGAAAGTAACCCTTTAGAGTCTTGCTGGTCTTGAAACAATGGGTTATAATATTCTTGAAATAATAAGTCAGACTGTATCTGAAACAATGGATTGCAATGCTCTTGGAATGAGGAGGAATGTGAGGATCTCTCACAAAGTTCAGATTTCATAACAAATTCGAAATGACCTATGTCTTGATTACAAGGTTTACTTCGATCTTGATCAGTATTCTGAATGGGATAAGTCTTGCCACTTCGAGTCGTGACAGTCATAAACGAAGATGTAACGAGCAAAGATTCGGGATAAAGCTAGACTCTGTCTCTAAGATAACAAAAAGGAGATAAATGGCTAGAACAGCCAAGATGCAAGATGAACCTGGTACGAATTGTCAAAAAGAGATGGCTAGAATAGTCGAGATAAGATAATCGCAATGCAAGGTACAAGAGCACAACGAGATAAGGTAGACTAATGAGAGACAATACGAGTCAAAGCAAAGATCGATCGATTCCTAACTCAAGACAACCAGTTTCTGACGGTAAACGATAGGAAAATAGAAAAACAAATCATGGACAAAAAGACAGATCAGATTTATGTCATTGATCAAGCACATAAGACAGTAATCAAGGAGTTCAAGAAAATAGTCTTCAAGCAATGGGCAAGGGACAAAGCAACCTTGCACATGAACAGGAATAGTGACTTAGTATTTCTACTCCCTAAGGACTCTACTTGTGTATGTTCTTGAGAATGTTTTAGCAGGCACTTAAAACACAACAACATCCTAGCAAGTTGTCTACAAGGATATACATGGATTTTATAAAGGGAGTCCTCGATATATGCAAGGTACGTGAGGCACAAATCCGTAGATGAGAAGAATCCGAAATCACACAGCCGGGGGGAGACGGTAACCCAAATCTCCTCCTTCACTTCTCAAAGGTATAAAGCTCTTTGAGGCTTAGCCAAGAGTGAAATCTAACTCATTCCCAAGAGAGGTGTCTTTGGATTCACCTCCCAATATTTATACTCCGCCGGAACACGGGAGTTAAGGTCATCCCTTGGGGTGATGAAATCCCCAAGCAGACCTTCTAAAAAAAATGAAAAGTAAGTAATTCTCTATCAAAAAGTATTGAAAAGCACTAAAGGTGGAACACTTAACGCTTAAAGCAAATATGAGGTGAGTCCACAAGGTGGAACACTTAACACCTCACACAAGCTACAAACGAGTCCACAACCTAGAAAACAAGTGAGTTCCAAAAAGCACAAAAGGGTTGCCTAGTGGAACAATTAACGCTTCTTTCCTATAGACCCCTCCCCTTTAATGTGGTGCTGAGATTGCAACCACAGGGCGGAAATGAGGGGCCGACGGATTAGCGAGTCCAATAACCCAAGATAGCAATCTAGATCAATTACAAGTAATCTAAGACTGCTAATCAATACTACTCATAAGTGCAAGATGGTTTGAATCATAAAATATTTAACTTTCCAAGTAAACATGAAGTGAGTCCACAAAGTGGTGCATTTAACTCTTCATGTAAACAAGGAATGAATCCATGCCCTCAATGACTCAATGAGATATTTGATATTGGAACTAAGAATTACTTAAAGTTTAAACACAAGCATTCACTTACATAAACTTGTATGAAAGAAAATCTATGCTCATTCATTTCCCATTAAGAGCATCAATTATAATGTGTTCTATGAAAGCATGTAAACACTCAAGCCAAACATATGAGAGGTTCAATTTTAATCCCAAAGTCCAAATGTTATAGAGATTTTAAGAACTCACCTTAGGTCCAAAGATCTGCAATCGAGCATTTAACACACAACTGAAAGTATATAATCAAGACAAATCAATGGCAAACTGTAAGATATGTAACATTGTTGTCTTCAAGACAGTCTTTAAAGATTGATTTATTTGACCCATAAAATCACAATATTAAAATTACTAGAAAGAATGAATTTTTTAGCCAACATCAAAAACTACCATTTCCAAAAATTACAAGGTCTTATGATTCCATTTGGTTCCTCAACCAATAACCTTTTCATATTGCAATTTTTCTATCATAAATCAGATTTAAAACACCAGGCCCTGCCTAGGGAATCACATATCTTTTTCAAAAAGAATCCAAATGAAACCAAACCAATTTCTCAGTAACTATTAATAAATCTAATTTCCAAATATGTAATCCATTTATTTTTTTCATTCATAAATCATTTTCTAAGAGCAAATCATTGTCTGCAACTCCAATGCAGATTGTTAAAAACCAGTTTTCACTCAAATGCCCATAACTTTCACAAATCTGCATAAAAATGACTCAAAAAAAAAGGAAATAAAAGATAATTCATGTATCTTTCCAATGAATATTATTAGAGATCCTGATTCTTCATAATTTGTCCGTACTAGACATTTCAATCTGACTATATTCAGAGAATCTTAAATCTGCAAATACCCACTTTCACCAAAATGATCATAACTTATTCATTTCTTTATAAAAATGAACCAAACTTAAAGCATAAGAAATAGGATTCATCATTCTATCCATCCATTACTATATTACAAGGTTTCCATGCTGTACATGGCCGTACAAGGCCTGGAACCAACACTAAAATTAAAAAACCAATCAAGAATGAGGCCAGAAATTGATCTTTTCTGCCCCACTGTGGGCGCCAAAATGTATGTGACTGAATGTGACCTCTAAATCAGGCACAACACAACATGGTCATTATTCACTTGATAGAATTCGGGAGAGAGTATGAAGAACTCAATCCAAATTCCATGGTGAGGCGACCTGTTGCCTCCTATGTGAATGGGGTGTTTGAATACTCTCAGAATGAGAGCCAACAGCCGGGAGACCAATTCAACAATGGAGGATTTCCAAAAAGCAATAAAGATGAGCAAGATGAAATTAATCTAAGATGAAGTGCAATTTAATCTAAGAATGAGGATGCAATTAATCTAAGAGCTTGAAAATAAAGATGAGATGCAACTTAATCTAAGAACTTGAAAGAAATATGATATTAAACTAAGAACAAATAAATAAATTTAGTCTAAAATGTGATGCAAAGATTATACTAATAATGAGATATTAATCTAATAAATGCAATAAAAAGCTTTGAAAACAATGAATCAAATGAGACTTAAAAAATGCCTATAGTGTAGATGCTCTCAAAAATTGCTCTCCCTAATGAAGAAAAAGAGCCCAAATAAATAGAAGAGCCAAGAGGAGGAGGAAGAGTTTCTTGATTAGAAACTCCTGACCCTTCATATCCCTTTTGGGACAAATAAGCATGAATTACTTTATTAAAAGAATGGAAAATGCCACATGAGAACCTTTCGAATATCTCAAATTATTAATTCAAGAAAAGGTGTCCATTCAAATAACAAGCAATTAATTAATTCCTTTTTTATGTGTATTAGCCAAAGGGGGTGGTTTTAATTTAATTAGAAAGCACTTAGGACTTTAAAATTAAATTAATTTATCATAGGGGTAATTTAGCCAATTAAGTCAAAGACTTTAAGAATTAATTTAATATTTGATTATTGCAAATTGGAGTTTTTGCAATTGACATCAAGTCAAGTAAAGTCAAGCAGGAGAGAGAAAATTTCCTAGTAGACTAGGACTTTTGAAGATATGAAATTGAAGAAATGCACCAAAATTGATGAAATTAAATAGGTGCCAATTTTGGGGTATTACACCTGGAAGTATTATATTTTATAATTTATACAAATATAACTTAAAAGTATAAGAAATTAAATAAATCAAACTTATACTTCTCTCTCTCTCTCTCTCTCTCTCTCTCTCTCTCTCTCTCTCTCTTGTTTTTCATAGGGCGCACGTGCTATGTAAGAATATGGATTACACTTTTGTGGTTTTGCATAGGGCGCACACGCTTTAGTGCGTACGCACTATGGTCGATGGGGGACCAAAAAGAAAAGTGGCATCTTTTTGGTCCCCCATCTTTGTGCACTTACCCTTACTTCTTTCGAAACTAATAGATATACCCGAACATGTCATCAATAAATACTTCTAGATACAAGTATAAGAGAAAACACCTTTGGACCACACCGTGTTTGACATGAATGACAACATACAACCAAAAATATATTTCAAACAACAAAAATCCCTAATCCTAACCCAGTTGTAGAGAATAGCTCGAACACTTCATTTTTAAATGTGGTATTACCCATCAAGTGAGGGCTACTAGATATGTATGTCCTTGATTGATATGTTTTGATACTCTAGGATCCTAATCATATTTTATGAGTTGATATTTTAGCATGAGTTTCTAGTGATGCTGATTATATCTAAGAATCATGGATGGTTGGATGTATTAACAAGTTTTGCAGATGTCATCTTTTTTATCATTTTCGCCTTATGATAGAAGCTTGGAGCATTTTTTCACATTGGAATTTGGTGCTTATTTTTATGGATTGGTGCATCTTTGTCCTTGGTTGGTTCTTTTATCCAATACATAGGTGGCATGTAGGATGATGAGGGGACTTCTTGTTTCAAGTTGTGGTCACTTGGTTTTATTCTAGGTATCTTGATGGAGAATGAGAGAATTATGGACATTCATGCAACCTTACATGTATGGATATGATGGTGTAATTCATTGATTGACCATTATGCAATGTATCTACAACTCTAAATTGCACCTTCGTGTGCAATGGGTACGCCGAAGATATGTGGAAGGTCAGTTAGAAAAAAATTGGTCTATTTTAAATATTAAATAATTTAACAATCAATTTAATGATAGATTTGTAGAGAAGAATTTTTTATTTCAATTTTAAAGCCACCATAAAAAATCTATTTTTATCAAATCTATTTTATTAATATATCAGTTTTTCCCCTGAAACTCTAAAATATCTATCTTAAACTTTGCAAACACCCAAATTATATGAGCAATTGCAGATAATATTTTGAATATATATTGATAACCATCCACACACACATATATATAAAATTAAATTTTTCATCAAGATCACTTTAGTCAAATGAGATACATTTTCTATAATAATGTATGAGGGTGAAGTACTAGAGTGGGAGGGAGTCCAACTTATGACAGCAATAAAAGGTAATAGAAAAATAATAATTTCAAGGGTAAAAAAGTTTCTAATAGTGATTTGCAAGTGACTCAAGTAAACTGAAAGTCTAACCATTTCATCATTTTTCGTTGTATAGATAAGTCATACTATATAATTTAATATAAACTAGCATTATTTCTTCTATACCATATTCCATCATTGGAAATGAAAGGTAATTTAAAATAGGGAACACATAATTTAAATCGATAGAATTCAGTTGAATGTCAAGTCTAAACTTAAATGAATTTATATGTTGTCAGTCTTTCGTGAGCGACTGTATGTCACAAAGAACAATAGTAAAAAGAACCAAAAGAATTTACTTGAATATCAAGTCTAAACCTAAATGAATTCTACATTGTCACTCTTCCTTGCTTTTTCTTTCGCCTAAGCCATTGTATGTTACAAAGAACAATAATGAAAAGAACCAAAAGAATTCACTTGAGACAAATATATTAATGCAGTGATCAAAATTTCTATTAATGTTCATAACGACTAAGATTCGTTGGATCATCTTGCATTCCCTTCCATAAGCCAAGAAACAGGTTCATCATGGCCTCTTCAATGTAGATAAAAGGAACACAATCAATATCCTTGTCCAACTCCCACTTACACAGTACCTAGTATCAAAGCCTAGGATTCTAAATATCTTTCTCCATGAAAGAAATGAAAACAACGACCATCTCTTTGCCTGAGATCCACTACTTCCTCTTCAATCCCTTCTCACACACGACATCATTCCTCTTACTAACTTTGTAATTCCAATTTCATTGTTGCGCTAACCACAATTAATACACACTACATGATGACATGTTTGAATGTTGAAGACATTTTATGTACTCTATTTTTTAACTACTAGTTCTATGAAGTCAACTTAAATAATATAATATTATGTATTGGGTATCACCTTATGGTTTAGTAGTGAATTGGTTGCACTATTAATGATGCATGTGAGGTTCAAATCCATGCCTGGCCCAAAACAAGTGTTAATGCTAGTATGGGCCAACTTTGGTGGATATGTTTGAGATTTGTGGTGGGTATGACATTGGTGGTCATGGAGGAAAAATTTGGAGGTGGTGGTTGTGTGAGAATTTGTGAAGGATAGTGTGTGAACCAGCTTAAGGACTAGCTTGGTTAGGCCCTCATTAGGTTGGAGTGCTCGTGGACCATATGCCAAGCCCATGTAGGTTGTGTGCTACTCGTGGATCTAGATTCACCTAGGTAGGTGTTCCTTGTGGACTCTATGTTGAATCCATGCAGGTCTTTCATGCCTAGTATTTTTGTATTTGAGCCATGTAGGTCTTTTGCTCCTACTGACTTGGGATCCCTATTGAACTTTCGTGTTTGCATGTCTAGATTGTTAGGTTTGGGGATGAAGTCCCCAGTTTGCAGCCTCATTGATTCATACCTCTAGTCAAAAGCATTTACTGACCAAAAAATATATACCACTACAATAAATTCAGAAAGAATGGTCATAAATACATAAACAAACACAAAATGACAATTTTTCCCTTCGTATTTATTGCTCAGATTTATTGAACCCTTAATCTATATATTATCGTATTCAATGTTACATAGAGAAAGAGTATCCTTTTTCCTCATAATCTGGAGATTTCTATCTATTATACCTCTAAAATCATAACGTTTACCAAGACATTTAGATCTATTATACCACTAAAATCATAACGTTTACCAAGACAAATCTATGTAATGCAATATTTTTGTGCAAAATAATATATATCCATTAAAACCTAAAGCTTGGACAAAAGAAATATCTCTCAAAGTGGTCGAGCAGTATCTTTCTGTCATGCCGAATATTTAAGATCATTCAGCTTTACCAGAGTCTGTATATGGCGTGCTAAACTATTAGTGTTCATCTTTTCTAGTAAGCTGAGAGTTTAAACAAAGAAGAAACAGTACAAAAAAATTTAATGCCAAACTTTTAGACAACACTGAAATCTCTTTATTTCCAAATCGTTAATACATGATGTCATACAAAAGAAACTGGTAAATGTATAGAAAATTCGAATTGATTTTTAGTGGAATGTACATAAGATTTACACTGAAAACCTCGTGTTTAAATTTTACAGCAAGACAAAAACAAGGGATGTGAGACAAAAAAAAGACAGGATTTTACACGAAAAGAAGAGCTCAAACTAGATCTAAATCACCAACGCATATACAATATCTTACATTTAAATGTACAACAAATCTGAATTGATTTGCAGTTGAAGGTACAAAAGATTTCCATAGAAAAGCTTGTGCTTTTACATTAAAAATAGAGCTTAGAGTGGGTTTAAGTCGATAATGAATATACAACATTTACCTTCACAAATTGCTGTAAAATTTTTAGAGCAAAGCAAAGGTTTATAAAGTGGCCTAGTATGCATTCAGGTGGACAAAGATTGTTGGCTTTTGCAGGTGCAACTGCCTTTAAAATTAGCTATAAAATCCTCCACATGCTTGTTCACCTCTTCATCATAGAGTAGACGTTTTGGTTGCATAAGATGGGTCAGGGGATTGTAAGACCAGACTGAGTGCTTACGTTCTGCCTGGGGGCAATGGGACATATTGTGTGATGTATGTAAAGGCTGGGTGATATCATGAGAATGTTATGGTTGGATGGAATGTGACAAATCTGATGATGATTGGAGGCAACATGGAAAAAGCTTACTGATGGGTAGTACAAGTGGTGGTGATGGGTAGCAGCGTGAGTCAATTTGTGGCTGTGAAATTTCTATTGCAGATCATCTAAAGCGAAATGCTCCTATATAGGCTCTGTGGTAAACGTCACTGCCAACTATTTCAACTAATGGAAAAAAAAAGAATAATAGTGGCAATGACTTGAATGGTCTTGCATGATGTCTCTACCAAGCTGCAACGTCGATGGTAAGAGTTAGCCCATTTCTTTTAGATAATAAATTCCTTCCGTATAACAAGTGGGAGAATGTTTTTGAAAAAAACAGCAACAAAAGGGTGTTGGTCTGTGGAATATAGAGAGGCTAATTAGGAGAATTAACAGAGAATTAATCCAACTTAGAGAGCATCAATAGTAGTAGATAAGCACACATAGCCTCTACCTCTATCAAAAACATAAAAGCAAAATCCAACCTAGCACAGCCGCTGAGTAGCAAACAACCACGAAATAGTATTGAAAAATCCAGCATAAAAAGAACCTATGCCACACAGGACTAAAAATAGTACTTAAAGTTTTAAAAATACAGAAATTAAGAAACTCCGCCCAACTATTAGGCTTGGAGTCAGCCCCAACACCATCCGCAATCCCGCTCCTATCCAACCGCAGAGTCATTTTCCATCCCATAAGCGTTTTGACAGCAACAAGTCAGCCCACTCTTCATTGAGGAACTTGAAGAGTTCACGGTTTCCTTCCGCAGAATCCTTCCCCTCTGAAGCCTTCTCATTGAGGAGGCAGACCGTGGTAGCAGACACATACATAACCTTGAAAACAAATTTGTTGACATCAGCTAGTTTTTTGTTGGTGTTATCAAGGTCCTGGGTGAGTTTGGCCACAGTGTTCTCGAGGGAAGCAATTTGGTATTTAATTCGTCCCACCAAACCACTTCTCGTAGTATCTTTACCAGTAGTAGGGTCCTTCTCCATCTTGTCCTCCTTAGCCATGGTAGTTTGGATGTCCTTCTCCATCTTATTCTTCAGCTGATCAGAACCATTATCCGAGTCTTCTCTGCTAGGAGAACCCATAGAGGCATCCTTTTGGCTCATCAGCTCTTTGATAGCTTTTTTTCCTTGCTCTTTGGTAAGACGATAGGAGCATCGGGTAGAGCTGGGCTGGGGATTAGTATTCAAAGGGCAATCTAAGTTAATGATGATTTTCTTGTGTTTTTTGGGAGGGGGTTGAGAGCACTCTTCAAGGATAAGGACATGTTTGGGGCCAGTCCACGAAACAGGGGTGGGTTGGGTTTCAGAGGACTTAGGGCTAGTAGCAGGGTTTGAGAAACCTTTAGACTTAGAGGGCGTGGGAAGGCCCTAGTCAAGGGAGACCCAAGGTGATAGAGGTTGCTGGATAAAGTGGGTAACTTGCACAGCTGGGGGAGGGTAGAGGGCACGGTGGAAATTATACAGTCTAAGGATGAGGCCCTAGTGGAGGTAGACAAGCTTCTTCCCAAGAGAGATAGCCTCATTTACATCATTGGCATTGGACTCCAAAGAGTGTAATAGGTAAAAAGGTAAGGAAATCAAAATTTTATGCCAAAAATAATTTAAAAAAGGAAGATGGTAGTTGTAGAAAGTACCATAGTGGCCCCCTAGGGTGAAATACTTGATCACCGGCTTGCATATTTTAGGCCAGAATTCTGGGAGGTCAGAAATGTTGTAGCCCCCATTTTTAGAAACTGGGGTATCTTTATTCTTAAAAAATTGAATGAACTCAATTTTTGCCTGGGCTTTTGCAGTTTTCTTCCACTTCTAGCAATAGTCGGCATCCCAGTAGCTTGGCTGATGACCACATTTATCTCAAAAGTGATACCATTGATAGTAACTTTTCTTTCATTCCAGGACTTTACAAACTACCTGGAGATCATTTTGTCATAGCCCGTGAGATTTTCCATAAAAGGAAGAATACCTCCCTCTTTACAGAAATACATAACCATGGGGTCGGAGGAGAATTCTTCCTCAATCTTGTCAGGTTCAATCCTCTTCCTATCGCCTCCCATCTTCTTCCTAAGAAGCCAGTCACTCAGCACCCCACAAAACACAAGAACAGAGTTGGAGTCGCCCTTGAGACTAGAAGAGTCAAAACCAGATTGGTAACCCACAAAACCACTAGCACTAGACTCAAAGCCCAAATTTTTCTTAAGGAAGAAGGGGGAATGGTGAATTGATAACCAAAGAAAAGAATTAAGGTCTTTTCATGTTGGGTGCCATAATTAGGGTACTAATTGCCTTGAAGCTCGTGAATCATCTCCTGCAAGGCCATTGGGGTTAACACGTGGGGATCACGCTGTAAAATGCAATTAGCATCATTTAAATCCACACCAAATCTCCTATAATCCTCCATAGATTGCACTTTCCTTAGGAACCATTTCAAATAATAATGGCCCATAAAAGGTAACCTTGTACCGTTATTGTTGACTTGGTGGTCAACACCTCCTTGGAGATTCGTGATATGGCTTAACCGCCTCTCGTGGATTGGGTTAAATCTGACATTTGTATTGGGCATTGATAGTTCAAGCTTTTGGTGCAACGGCAAATGATTCCAACAATTGGTATCAGAGCCTTGGGTCACGGGTTCGAGTCTCCCTTCAGTGGGTGCTGAAGGCTTAGTCGATGCTGAGTGGGAGATTGTTGACTTGGTGGTCAGCACCTCCTTAGAGATTCGTGACATGGCTTAACCGCCTCTCGTGGATTGGGTTAAATCTGACATTTGTATCGGACATTGATAGTTCGAGCTTTTGGTGCAACGACAAATGATTCCAACAGTTATGCCATGTCAAACCCCTGTTGCAGCTAATGGACCCTTCAAAACATGCCACGTGGCACTTGAAAGTAGTACAAGCAAGAGCGGTAAAAATGTAATAGTGCCCGACCCCACTTATAGGCGCCTAAACCAAGGTCCAAGTTTTAAACTTCATGGAACCCAAATTCACCTTCGCTCATTTCTCGCCTAAGTAGGTCTTGAGTAGTCTCCAGGGCAATTGACTAACATCTCTCCAACATCAAAGCCTGCTAACATGCAGACCAGTATCAGACATGGTATCAGCCACAGAGTTGCCTTCTCTATAGGTGTGCATGATGGTAGACTTGTGAGTGCACTCCATTAAACCATGAACATCAGATAAAATACTGTCAACTTTCCAATCAGCACTAGAGTTTCCCCGAACAACATCAATGATAACTTTAGAATCCTCTTCAATAGAAATACTAGTACATCCCAGAGTAATGGAAAAATTCAGGCCCCAAAGAAGAGCCATACCCTCAGCCTGATTGATATTATGATTCACAAGAGGGCCAGCATAAGCAGCCACCAATCACCCCCTGTGATCACGAATGATGCCACCACCAGCTTGGAGACCTTTGCGAACCAAGCCATCAAAATTGAGTTTGTGCCAAGTAGCCTGGGGAGGAGTCCAGACAGTAGCCTTACGATTTGTGAGCTTGGTGTTGTCAAATTTGGCAAATCCCTTGTCAATGTGTCATGCCCAAAAGGAGACTAACCAAAAACACAACAAATTTTTTTTTTTTTAAAGTGAAATGTTAAGGAGTGTCATTCAACGGTTAAGTGCAAGTTGACAATAGATTAATCGGTCAGAGTCTAGAGTCAAGTCAATTGAGAAGTAACTCTTATTTTAGTCTACTGAATCTACCTTTGGCTAAGGTTTAGACTGAGGTGGTAATTTAAGTGGACTTAGTTGAAATTTGGTCATAAGAGTATGACATAATGATCGAGATCGAACCAAGGTTAGCCTATCTCTATCTATCATTCAATAAGGAAATTAAATCATAGATGAATGCTAGATACACTAATACTCTTTATTTGAGCCTAATGTCAACCGTTATGTAGACATTAGCCACTAGGATCATATGTTAACGTAAATTTACATATCTAAATAACATTTAAACAAGGTTATTATCATAATAATAAATTACTTTTGTTGACATAGATTGAGTAAGGTTTACTAATGGTATAAGATAATCTATCTATATTATCCATTGATTAACCCATCTTAATAACCCTCATTAAATTAGAGGCCAACAATTCATTAAGATACAATTTCTTTATCCAATATAAGATAATAATTTAACTTAGGTGAAACATTCTACTATCAATGTTCTTGTCTTATCCAATTAGCAACTAAAGAAACTAAACTATAAAGTTAACATATTATATTAATAATGAGCAAGTGTGAACACATTAACCTTTTTATTTAATATTTAATTGCATAAAGGTGTATTAACAAATAGAAATAAAGTAGATGATCTTATTAAAAGAAACATCCCACTAACTATTATCAAGACTTTATTAATAGATAAAGGCTAAGACATATTACTTAAAGACTATTAATTGGTGATTACATTTATAGGCTGAAAGGTTAATCACTAAAAAGGAAATAATAACCACTGACTAAGATTAACATCAAAAGAGTGAACTATAGAATTAACCAATTGGTTTATTTAAGGATCCAACATACTAACTATAAACTCTTTTACTTAAAACTAATTGATTAATTTATGAGCCTAACAATAAAATTATTATCCACAAGAACAACCAAAATTCTAAAAGTTAATCTATTAATAAATATTCTAATTAACCATTAATAAGGTAAAAGAAATAATTAACAATTAATAAATACATCCAAGAATTAACATAAACAAATTAAAATAGGTAATCCTAGACTACCAATCATCCTACTTCACTAATCTCACAAGATAAACTCCCCATATTCCAAGTGGGATGATGTGACAATTCCCTACCTACCCAAGTCTACATAGGATCATACAAGGAAAACCTTTTTAGAAAAGCATGCACAAATACGAAGGGAATTTCGAAATTCTTCAAGGGTGGATGTAAGTTTTGTTTACATGAGGGTTGGGCCCACTAAATTTTATTAAAACTTAGCCCAACTTCCTAAAAACTTAAGCAGAGGAACAAGGGAATTACATGAAACAAGGTGCAATGATGACAGCAAGTATAATGCTGCCTAGAACCACGCATAGGGAGGAAGTGTTGAGTTAATTTCAATGTTTGGGGAATGGCTTACTTGTCTAAAGGAACTGTGCCTTAATTTAGTGAGGTACGCATGGAAGGAAGGAGAGTGATAAGATTTGTTTTTGTTTTTTTTGTCAACCAAACTTTCAAGTCATTGCCTAGTATAGCACATAAGGGAAAGGAAGTGGGTTGTGGGTCCCACAAGCATTCAATAAAAGGGGTAAGTCATAGATTATAGTTCCCTATTAAAGATACTATCAAGTCAATACAAGTAGACAATGTGATCAAGCATGGCAAGGAGTATTGTCTTGGTATGCCATGTCAGTCCAAACCCAACGCATGGTATAGGATGAGCAAGGGTGGGCCCACCTACAACCAAGTGGAAAGTTGCTAGGGAGTTATCTTTATTAATTTTAGACTTATTTTTGTGGCTAACATAGATTATCTTAGAGGATTAAATACTAACTTCTATTAGGAGATTGGGGAGGGAATATTCTCTATGGCAAGAGAATAATTTCCCTTTCCATACAAAATTTAGAGAGCATTTTGCTCTCTAAAAATTGGGAAGTGCTATTTTACCATAGCTCCTTTTTTTTTTCTCTCTAATTTCTTTGCTTGATTTATGAGATCTAAAAGCCTGAATTTGATAGTTTATTTAGTGCATTGTATTAAGGAGTATATGAATGTTACATTAATATATCATTTTGTTTAATTGAACATTGTTGTCATGTTTGATTTTAAAGGAGTATAAGAACATAAAATTAGTTTCAAACTAAGGTGATGATCATATTGTAATAGAAGTTTACTCAAGGGAAAATTAACTATATTTGAACTTAAATATCACAATCAACATCTAATAGAATGCAAGGTTCTTATATTAACAATATTTTTACATGCTATTGAAGCTATTAAATGGTTTATTCCATCAACTTTGAAAAAAATATTTTGCAATGAAAGAATAACTCCTACTATAATGAGAGATAGAATACTATAATCATGAAAGAAATGAATCATCATTTACATTATGGAAATCTCTTCAATACAATTACATATTCTTCAATAATGATAAGTCTTCACATTTACAACAAGGCAATACAAATAGATAGTGCTACACAATGAGAGTTCAAGGAGATAACAAACTTCTCTCCATTACAACTTCACAATGGTCCAATGGAATGGAAATACATTACAACTTTTAACAAGAAGATCAAACTTATTACAAGGGGATTCACACTACAACAATAGGGTTGTCATCACACAACCACCCAAAATGAAGAAACCTCCAAAGCTCCCTCCACAAGATCTTGACTTCAAAAATTTACAAAAAAACAAAGAATAGAACTATGGGAAGCTCACCTCCCATCCTAGGTCTCCAAGAGACCACCCCCGAGCTAGAAGAATCAATAACCAACGGGTGACAATCACACATCCAAAAAACATGATTGCAACAACAAGAAACACCCTCCCAAGGCTTGCACAAATGGATTTAACATGAACCCATACAAAAAGTGAAGGTGGACTTCCATGTAGGAGAAGGCCAAAATAATACATATAAATTACATGCCTCTTCAAAGCTAAAACCTCATACATCTTTCTAACCAATCTTCTCCTTATCTCCCTCAAAATCAAGATCAAATCCAATGGCATGCAAGGACCCATACACCTTACATATTTTCTCTCTTCTTTCCATGAGAAGAGACTCTACACTATCATGGAATCCAACTAACCCCTTCACCCATACATGGCCACTTCTTCCTTATCCAAGGGTGAGTAATGCCATTACACCTTTCACAAAAACTCCCATATTCAAAAACAAGATAAAAACCATAACAAGGATTCAAACCCAAAATCCCATTCCCATACAAGTAACAAAACAATCACATGAACATATGCAAGAGAAAGATGAAAATACAAATCTACTTGCAACAAAGAATAGTAAAGGCATTTCATGGCAATGGAAACCAACTTTCATAATGTGTTATGGAAAATGAATATTGAGAAGAGCCCAATCCCTTATCCTTGCTTTCTCCAAAACCCTAATGTCTCTAAAGATAGAGAGTGGGTGAACACCCACTAACTCTACCAAGGGCCTCTAAAAAGACCTCCAACCTCTACCCACCTACTAGCATTAATTACAGAATTGACTCTCATCTCCCTTGGCTTTTCCTTGTCCCCTAACTTAAATGCTTGATTGAAAGGAAGAGTGGGGTTGAGTAAGGGTCAAGGCTTCTTCAAATTTCAAAGCTTATGGTAAATGGGTTGCTTAGGCCACTAAGGGTTTCTAGATATGTTAAAAACATCCCTAACCCATACCACTAACACTTAGGCACTTAGATTTTGATAAATATGGCCCTTGGGACCTCTTTTTGGGCTCTAGAAGTGGTTAGAAAAAAATTAAAATTTAAATAATCAAATTGGTGGGGTTAACAAGTGTCTCCAACAAGGAAATGAATTTGGTTCCTAAAGGTCAATTAGGTTTAGGTTTACATTGCCAACCTTAGTGAACATGTCGTTACATAAACACATAACGAGTGTCAAGTGACACCATAAAATGACGTAACACAACATTGATATGTCACTAATTACATAGAGAGGCACCTGATACATACATACAATTTTACGGTTACGAATTAAGTCACTATACAATGAGGTTCAAACCTCTTCATTAGGTTCAACTTTGACTTTACAGTTTGCACATTGGTTGGTTACTGATTCTCCGACTAATTCCATGGTTCTCTTACCTGCACACTAAACATCGAGCATCAGTAGTTTAAGGTGATAAAATTACATGAAATATACATATTCAATTCTTTATTTAACAACATAAATCAATATGCAGAATTCAATTCTAATTGCAATTTTTCATTTAATAATGTTTAAACATAATAATTCTATAATCATCATGACATGTCATCTGTGAAGTAATCAAATCTAAATATGCATAATCAAAATCACAACATGCTCTAGGTTCTAATCCACATCACAATGTAATCCACATAATATAATAATCATCATCAAAACATAGTATCTCGAGTCTCTATCAGGATAATAAAATAGTGTATCAATGTATCAAAATGCGAATGAGCAAAGATACTATGATGGGTCGGGGTGAGGCCTCACACAATGCCCCATATCTTGGTAATTTTATGATCCCAATTAGAAGGGGGGAGACTAGGGGTCCTCCAGTGGGAGACAAGCAAGTTGTCCTGTAACAATTTGAGACCCAAATGCAACACCTCACTAGCATTGAGCTCAGTCTCCCTAAAGATCCTATTATTAGGCTCCTTCCAAAGGGTCCGAAAGAAGATGGGAAGGGCCTGATTTCAAAGGAGTTTGATCAGGGGGTGGTGGGAAGGTGAAAACCAGTCATGAAAGCAATCATGGATATCCCTGTTAGGAACCCACGTAATGCTCAGTCGAGATAGGATCTGCTGCCAGATCTCAGTGGAAAATTCACAGTGGTAGAAGATGTGATTTATACTTTCCTCCTTTTTGCATAAACAACATCTATTAGCAAGGGTAAATCCCCTTTTAGTCAGATTATCAAGAGAGGATTTTGCTGTGGAGCACCGTCCACCAAAATAAATTCACTTTATTAATCAATTGGGGCTGCCACTTTCTTCGAGTGCGTGGTGTCAACAATTTTCATGATCAGCAGATTTTAAGCCATTTTGACGGTGAAGCCTCCATTTTGGGTGTTTCCAAAGAAGTCTATCTGGCCGATCCATCAAGGGAATGTGAACAAAATGAAGTAATTCATTGAGTTTGGTAGCAAGGTTGACAAGATCCTGTTTATTCCGTAGAATAGGGATAAGATCAATCCAATTGTCATTGGTGATGAAGTTTGAGATGAGGGTACTAGCTCCAAGAGTGAGTATGTTCCTTAGTTGGGAGAAGCGGGAGGAAGCTAAAATAATATTTGGCAGCCAAGGATCCTCCCAAAATCGGGTATCCCTGCCATTGCCCAATTGCCAAATGGCCCCTTTCTCCAAATTACTTCTGTTGTTGAGAATATTTTTTCAGATTTTGGATCCTCTTGGGTGGCCCTATTTCGTTAAGATTTTACAGAATCGTCCACCATCCAGGTACTTAGCCTCCATAATTTTGCACTAGTAAGAAGATCCCATGACCATAGTCCATGCCATCTTGGACAGCAAGGCCCTATTCAGGTTGTGAATTCTTCTCAGGCCTATCTCACCTAGGTGTTTAGGAAGGAAAACCTTATCCCAACTAACCAAAGGGAGACGTGTCTTTTCCTCGGACCTAGACCAAAGGAAAGTGTGTTGTATCCTTTCAAATTTATCAGTCGTGAAACCAAATATTTTGAAAATAGAAAGGAAATAGACAGGTATACCTTGAAGAAAACCAGCAAGGAGTTGGAGCTTACCAGCACTTCTAAGGAGCTTACTTTCCATCCTGCCAAATTCCTTTGGGTTCGTTCCAGAATTCATTCTTCACATCTTTAACAGTTAGGGGGAACCCAAGGTAATTGGCAGGAAGAGAATCAGCCTGGCAGCCCAGAATCTTCAAGATTTTAGCTTGAACGACAGGATCAATATTGAAGAAGAACATTCAACTTTTGTGATAGTTGATATGTTGATCCGAAGCAGTAGCATACATATCCAACATCAATTTCCACATCCTGGCCTCCTTGATCGAGGAGGTGGGAGAATGTTAAGAAAATGTGTTGTACACCTTGTATAATATTTGCAATGTTACATTTTATTATTGTGTGCAATGTTACATTTTATTATTATGTGTTGCATCTAGGAATACCAAGATGGACATGTATCAGGTAAAGATTTCTTAGAGATTCCATTCCTAGGTCCGCTTGATGAGTTGTATTGGGACATTAGGATATTATATTTTATTTCATTTAAAAATGGAAAAAATATGTAATAAAGGGTAAGCTTACTATCCAATATTAAATGAGAGGGTCAATGTTACTATGTTTACATGGTTATGTGACCCGTGGATTTACTTTACTACTAATTGTATTTTGTGAGATCCTATGTCTATACAAGAAAACACATGCTAGTGGTTTGGGTTAGTTGATTGTTTGAGCTGTCATTATGAGTCTTTTTGAGGGTTGAATATTTTGTAGCATGGCATTGGATGTGTGAATAGACTCTTGGACACAAAGATGCATTGGAGGGCTTGATGTTTCAAAGTTATTAAATATAATTCTATAATTGTTTTATATTTCTTTATGGTTGATATATAGAATATAGTATTGATGCTTTTGGAGGGCGGGATTTTCCTTCGTGAGGGTTTTCCCATCGTATATCTTGTGGCATCTTGTAGCTTGTCTATTTGACCTTTGTATAATGATAATTTTGTAAGCTTGTATGTGATCTTGTCTTTCATGTTATGTAGGAAGTGGATTAAATGTAACAGAGTGAGCATTATTATCTACCAATGTCAAAGTAGTTGACATGCTAACTGAGGTCAAATTCAACATATCGTTGTTGTTGTATAGTTTATCAAAAATCATCTACAGATGATCCAAAAAATTATCATTGATATCATCATATGTGCATCATTTACTCAAATATTTGGACTTACGCATATTAATAGAGGTTGCGTAGTTTTGAGATTGACAAAAGTTGGATAAATTGAGATTTGTAAATATTAGGTTCCCTCACTTGATTGCATGGTAAACTATCAACATATTGTTGCCTCATGACCTCTTGCCACTCCGCAAGGGAGCCATACCGATGAACAAGAGTTCCACATTAGAAATAATGGACTCTAATGTGTTTGTCATCAAAGACAAATGAGGGTGCCTATGGTATATTTCCGAAATGTTTCTCAAGTCAGCTAATTTGACATTAATGAAAATGAAAATAAAATAAAAAATGAAGTACTAACATTATTGATCCAATCTAAGGTAAATTTTATTATCTCTCAAAATGGATATTAATTTGGATCTTATACCCGTTCTTATTTGTTTATTTTTGCTACCATCATTGGTTAAAATGACCCATGTCAGCTTTGTTTTTCTTTATTGTGTCCTATAGCAGACATTTATCCATTTCAAGTTGATATACGTTTCAACTGTATATCTATTTGCTGATGTAGGCTTTTTTTAAAAGTTGGTTTGAACACCAACTATGTAATATAGTGTATGTATTATGTAATATAATATAGTATGTAATATAATTTATATTATATTATATATTGTATATAATATATTATATAATTTTGTATATATTATATGATATTGTTGGCGTACTTCCAGTCCCCCAATTTTAAACTTTCAAAGTTGAAGTCTTTAATTCGATTCCCCTAATGTGTTTTAGATGTTTCTCCTAACAATGTTTCTGTGAAGGATGAAGATGAAAGTTCTAATACAGATGTGATAGTTCATATGTCCCAATTCATATTCATTGTTTCAAAATCAGAATTTCCTAAACCACACTCAAATTTGCGATTTTTGCCAAAAAGAAAGAGCGTAGCGGAAAGCTCATTTTCTGCTACGCTTTTCACACTCCATATCGAATTCTCTGCCAAAGAGAAGGCCATAGTCAAATTTCTGCCAAAGGAAGTAATCAAACTTAAGTTTTCCACTAGTGGAGAAGTGAGATGGTCATTTTCCACCGGGAGAAGCACTTTTCCAATTTTTTGCAATGGAGAAGTGAGATGGTAAGAAATGCGTAGCGGAAAATCCATTTTCCACTACGCTCTTTGTAGTACAGATCGTTGAAAAATTTAGTCTCAGTGCGGGGGCTCTATCTTCCAAACTAACTGTTGGATCTTGCTAAGATTCAAGTATGTTGGTGTTAGACTAATTGCGGCCATCCTCACCAAAGAGATCGAAGAGTTTTTATCCGGTTCAAAAGTTATTCATCTCTATATCCAGAATAGTAAGGATGTCAGATTGAATTATGAAAGACAGTTAAAAGATGCAAAAATTCATTAGTATCATTGGAGTATATGAAGATTCAGATAATTTGACACATAGTCATGGGGATAATGACACTCATCAAATAATTATGCTCATTCATTAAAAATTATCACGAGTTATGAGAAACTGAAAAGTCACCGGGGGAAGCTGAACGGTTGCTAGAGAATGTTATTTATTGTAAAACCTTTTTCAAAGAGAGGAGTTCTTTTTTGCAAGAGTAGGAATTGCTGGAGTAGAAGGGAGGGCATCTATTTTTCTGCATTTCATTTTCATTTGCATTTGGAGTTGAGAGTTCTAGTTTTTTGTAATAGACTTAGCAGAGATTGTGAACAAATAAAATCAGATTATTCTTATTTGTTGTGTTCAATACAAAGAGGGGTTTTATTCTGAATTAGAGCATTTGGTTATTACTTTTCTATTTATAATCAATCGTAGTATTGTTGTATTCAGTTTTGGGCATTATCTTGCATCTTGTGTTAAGTACTGGATGGGCTGTAGATTGTAGTATTTGCAAACATTC
This sequence comes from Chamaecyparis obtusa, assembly GCA_027943335.1. Taxonomy (NCBI): domain Eukaryota; kingdom Viridiplantae; phylum Streptophyta; class Pinopsida; order Cupressales; family Cupressaceae; genus Chamaecyparis; species Chamaecyparis obtusa. The sequence goes on along the minus strand of BSBK01008315.1, from coordinate 289,786 downwards.
CTATTACGGAAATTGAGATTATTTAACCTTCATTTTCATTTCAATTTTGCTGCATTTGCATAAATAGCATTTGTATTGCATTACCAATGCTGGGGAGTCATAGGAAATATGAATTCTTGGAGTTGGCTAGGTTTAGAACTAAATTTACTGCCTGAGTTAGTTCTGTCTAGGGCTGGCTTGGTTTTCCTCTTCCATTCTCAGGTTAAGAACGTACCTAGTTAGATTAGGAATAAAACAAATTCATTGAGTACCATTCATAAGGAAGCTGTACATTTCAATTCAGAGGAAATCTATCAACCTAGTGATAGATTATCCAACTGTTGGTATCAAATTGTTTCTCACAGATTTGGGCATTTGAGAGTTAAATTGAAAGAACAATTTGTTTACCAACAGATTTTTGGCAACTCTGCTGGGGAAGTGGAAAAGAAGATTAGTGCATAATTTGTTTTCTCAATTTTTATAAATATCTCTGCTGCAAGAGATTGGCGACGCTGTTTTGATTCTCATAGTTTTTGGTTGAAGAGACCAGTGCTTTCATTTTCAGATCTATTATTATCTCTACTTGTAGGAGATTGGCGACTTTGACTTAAAAGACCATGCCTATTAAAGTTGTGAAAGGGAAGAGGCCGGATCCTCCCTTTATAGAACTCCATCAAACTCGTGATCCAGTATTGCGTGATTTGTTTGAAGCTTTTAGAGAAAGCATTACTTGCGGGAGAAAAATGAATTTGAGCATTGAAGAAGACCATGTACCAGTTCTGTTATGGAGAAGTGTTTGTGCTAGGTATCACAAGATGAAAGAGCTGGAAGTGAAAATGAAGTTGTTACAACATTGCAAAAAAATGGTGTTGCATTTAAGTGAAAAATTGAAGGTGGATGATGATGAAGTTTCAGAAGTTCCACATGACTTCGTTTCTTATAATTTTTTAGTCTTGAGCGAACAAGAAGTTCAGCCAAGAAAACAAACCGGAAAGATACCTACAGCCGAAGAGATAAATGTTGAAAGTGATCTAAATCTACAATTCCTTTGGACTACCTTTAAACAAAGTATTATTGAAGCTAAAAAGAAGGGATTAAATCCCTCCAAAGACCATCAATATTCCCTGGTAATAAAGTGTATGATCCAAAGATGTTTAAATGTCCAAGACCAAAGGAAAAAGAAATATGTTTCGGCAAAGGTGCCTGAAGAAAAATCAGTAAGTGAAGAACCTATATTGGCAAATTGCTTGGTTCTTGGAGAGCAGGAAGTATCTCAGTTTCTAGAAGAACATATTTCAATGAATGAGGAGATTCTTGACAGCGGCAAGGAAATGGTAAGCAAAGTAGAAAAGGAAGATTTGTCCATGCTTTCTTTCATCCCTGATGTTGAGAGTTTCAGAGTTTCAGATGTGATGAAAATAATGATCATCTTTTGCATAAAGATCCTTTTGAAAATCATTCTATGATTGATGTGCTCCTGGAATATGAGAAGTATAACTTTGTAGAAGGTAATGCTAAAAGTGATTTTCAATCTGCACAAATTGATGATAATCCTATGTTAGAATCTTTCTTTTTTGAAGATAATGCAACATTGGGTTCTCTTGCTGACATATGTATTGAAGAAAAAGCTGAAACATATTTTGACAATCATTCTATTAAGTCTGAAAATATGGTTGAAGAAATAAGTACAAGAACAAAGTTTGAGCAGGGTTTCCCTTTGGTTGATAAAGCACTGCAACATCGTGAAGAAGATAAAGAGCCGGATTACATTTTTCTTTGTCATGAAATAGAAGTTAATCAATTATTGGTGTCAACTAAATGTAAGTCTTCTTCTACAACTGATTCAAGTATTGAGGTTTTAAATTTGGATGAAAATTTTTCAGAATTGATAGCCACAAAGAATGGTGAAGTTAGTTCTATTTGCACGGATCCCATGTGTGAAGATTTATGTCAATTCAGTTCTGGTTTTGATCCTAAATTTACTACAGAAGATGATTGTGATGAATGTGAGTATGATATAATATCTGTTTCAAAATCATTTGGATATTCAAATTTTTTCAATCTCAATTTTTCTACTGGGAGTTTTCTTAAGAATGATCTCATTGAAAGTTATGAGTGTGAATACGTTGCAATTCCATTTTTAGAAGTTTGTGATTATTATTCTCTTCAGCAAAGGATGGTCAAATGTGTTAGAAGTAATGTGCAGGTGGATTCTAGAAAATCAGAAGTCTATGATGAGGCATGGTTGTTTGGGAAATGTTTTTGGCTCATTAATTTTCAGCACTATGTTAGTTTGGCTTTCAGGAATGAAGAGTTTCCTAGGAGGTCTTGGTTTTGGTTCACCCTTGCGAAGCATAATCTACTTTACTAGAGGGGCTCATACTTTTCCTTGCCGGTTAATGGTAATGCATGAGTGTCATCCGACTCTCTTTTCTTTCGGTGAGGTTCGCTCACCCATTTGTAAATAAGTTTGCTTCTGTAATTTTGGTGTGGTTAGCTTAGCCTTTCCCGCTTTCTCAGTTTTGGTTTTCCTTGCTCCCCTCCACCCTCCCAGCAAGTAGCTTCTTGTTGTCATTTTATACCTAGAATCTGTAGCCCAATGGATAAGGCACTAGCTTTAAAGCCAGACACGCTAGTTTCTTTATGCACTTTGCAACACATAATCCCCATTTAGAGCCAGCTATTGGCGTACTTCTAGTCCCCCAATTTTAAACTTTCAAAGTTGAATTCTTTCATTTGATTCCCCCTAATGTGTTTCAGATGTTTCTCCTAACAATGTTTCTATGAAGGATGAAGATCAAAGTTCTAATGCAGATGTGAAAGTTCATGTCCCAATTCAATTCATACTCATTGTTTCAAAATCAGAATTTCCTAAACCGCACTCAAATTTGGGATTTTTGCCAAAAAGAAAGAGCGTAGCGAAAAACTCATTTTCCGCTACGCTTTTCGCACTACATATTGAATTCTCCGCTAAAGAGAAGGCCATAGTCAAATTTCCGCCAAAGGAAGTAGTCAAACTTAAGTTTTTCGCCAGTGGAGAAGTGAGATGGTCATTTTCCACCGGGAGAAGCTCTTTTCCAATTTTCCACAATGGAGAAGTGAGATGGTAAGAAATACGTAGTGGAAAATCCATTTTTTGCTATGCTCTCTGTAGTACAAATTGCTGAAAAATACAATCTCATTGTGGGGGCTCTATCTTTCCAACTAACCGTTGGATCTTGCTAAGATTCAAGTATGTTGGTGTTAGACTAATTGTGGCCATCTTCACCAGAGCGATTGAAGAGTTTGTATCCGGTTCAAAAGTTATTCATCTTTGTTTAAGAGCCTATCTAGAATGGTAAGGATGTCAGATTGAATTATGAAAGACAGTTAAAAGATGCAAAAATTCATTAGTATCATTGGAGTATATAAAGATTCAGATAATTTGACATATAGTCATGGGGATAATGAAACTCGTCAAATAATTATGCTCATTCATTAAAAATTATCATGAGTTATGAGAAACCAAAAAGTCACCGGGGGAAGCTGAACGGTTGCTAGAGAATGTTATTTATTGTAAAACCTTTTTCAAAGAGAGTTCTTCTTTTCAGCAAGAGTAGAATTTGCTAGAGTAGAAGGGAGGGTAGTTATTTTTCTGCATTTCATTTTCATTTGCTTTTGGAGTTGAGAGTTCTAGTTTTTGTTGGAAATTGTAATTGAAACAATTGTTGTATTGTCATTGATGTCAATACCTTAACTGGTAAGACTGTTGAGACTTAGGAAAGTACTATATCTATTGAAGTGTTGTGAATGAGTGAAGCAAGGTTGGTAACAATAGCACCTAAGGAAAGGTTGAGTTATCTTGATACTGCAAAGTGTACTTGACTATGTTGCACAATGATGAGACAGTGTATTTTTTATCTTAGTGAGATTGAAGACTAAACGGGTAGGCTTAACCGAGCAAAAATGGATAAAATCATGTTTAAGCCGAGTTATGTTAGTGTCGACCGAGTTAGTGGATGCCGAGCAAAATCCTATGTCGACCGAGTATCAATAAATTGCCGAGGAAGACAGTGCATGCCGAGGAAATAGTTTTAGTAACGACCGAGCGTTCTACATGAAGACTGAGTGGATGATCACAGTATTGACTGAGCATCAGCAATTTTATATTTGAAGAGAATTCTTTTTGGGGACGACATTGTTTGAATTCTTGGATTATGTAAAATGTGTTGACTTTATTTATTGATTGTATGGAAGCATTTAATGCATTGTAAAATGTTTTATTGTAAATCTTTATGAGATTTGAGATGTTTCTAGAAAAAAAGGCGAAGAACAAAATGTGGGTAGATTCAATGAATCTGACCTAACCTTAAGATCTACGAATGAGATTAAGCGGCAAAAGATGAAGTTAACCTAATTGAGGAAAGTATTAAGGGAACCTGAACATTGGATTAGGAGTATGAGAGTGGAGAAAATGGTTGATGTATTGGGGTGAAACCGAAATACTGGAAGATAAGTTTTATTGACTGTATAAGCAAGAAGGCTGAAGGTGAAGTGTGGTGATCGCTTGAAGAAAAGTTCTGAGCAAATCAGTGATGGAGATGACAAAGTTTCAAAGTTAGTAAACCAGTATTTGTGTACGGAATTGGATCTGATATTTGCAAAGTAAGTTGTATGTTTTTCAGATCAACACTGTTGCTACTTTCTAACCATTGTAACAGTCAAAATCCTTTTAACAGAGGTTGATCTAACAGTCATAAGTTAAATCCTTTGAACAAGGTTGCATTCTAATAGAATGTATGTAAATCCTTTGACTAGGCTCACTTTTAACAGGGTGATTAAATCCTTTAACCGGGTCACACTTGATAGTGTGCATTGTAACTTTTGACAGGATTGGCTTTTAACCGAGCTCACTTCAGAAGAGTGAAAATAATAGTAGCATGTTACAAAGTGGTTTTTCCCATATTGAGTTTCCACTATAAATCCTGGTGTCATACTTGTGTGTGAATGTTTTGGTGTGAACATTTCTATGGTTTACAAGTTAGATACAACTGGGTAGTGGACTGCATTGTTATATGTTTCCATTGATGAATAAGTGATGACCAAGTTTGTTTTGGTTGCTTGATCTGATTTAAAGTAAAGTTTTTAAGTTTGTCTTATACATCAGGACCTGAGAACAACTGATTCACCCCCCCTCTTTGTTGTTCTAAATCATATTAACAATTTTTTGTAATAGACTTAGCAAAGATTGTGAACAAATAAAATCATATTATTTTTATTTGTTGTGTTCAATACAAAGAGGGGTTTTATTCTGAATCAGAGCAGTTGGTTATTTCTTTTCTGTTTATAATCAATCGTAGTATTGTTGTATTTAGTTTTGGGCATTATCTTGTATCTTGTGTTAAGTACTGGATGCACTGTAGATTGTAGTATTTGCAGGCATTTCTATTACGGAAATTGGGATTGCTTAACCTTTATTTTCATTTTAATTTTGCTTCATCTGCGTAAATAGCATTTGTATTGCATTATCAATGTCGAGGAGTCATAGGAAATATGAATTCTTGGAGTTGGCTAGGTTTAGAACTGAATTTACTGCCTGAGTTAGTTCTATCTAGGGTTGGCTTGGTTTTCCTCTTCCGTTCTCAGGTTAAGAACATACCTAGTTAGTTTAGGAATAAAACAAATTCATTGAATATCATTCATAAAGAAGTTGTACCTTTCAATTCAGAGGAAATCTATCAACCTAGTGATAGATTATCCAATTGTTGGTATCAAATTGTTTCTCACAGATTTGGGCATTTGAAAGTTAAATTGAAAGAACAATCTGTTTACCAACAGATATATAATATATAACATAATAAATAAAATATACTATAATATTCATAAAATAAAAGATTTTGTTATAATAACAATAATATATAACATATTTTCATATATAATATATAATTATATTTTATATTTATATATTACATATAATAATAATATATATTAAGATTATAATAATATAATATTTTAAAGTCCATACATTTAGTGGAGTAGGTTTGGGCAGTGGGTTTTCTCCACATCAGTCTTGGGTTCAATTTTGATGGATGGGTTTAACTGGTGTATGTTGGTTGTGGGCTCTGACGTTCACCTTTAGGAGGATTGGTCTTGCCCTACCTCACCGTTTCCCCAACTTGGAAATAAATAATTCCAAGGTAAGACTGCATGTTTCATATCTATTGTAAGACTCTATGTTTCATATCTATTGTAAAATAATTTAGGGATGATAATAAAAGGCCAAACCTCTCTTTTTCTTTGTATTTTGACTTGTTTCTTCTATTGTGTTTTATTGGATGCAAGGGTTGGACTGATCTCATTGAGGGTTCTCCGTCCTTTTTTACATGAACAACCCTACACAATCATCTCTTCTTGACACCAATAAAACTGCCCATGATCTTAGCTAGGAAAAACAAGGTAGAAGAGTCCATGTCTTCATTGTAATTGTTCTTAGCTTCATCACCATCTACATAAATTATTTCTCCACTCCTTTGTTCCACATGCATCTTCATCTTTACCATAAAGAAAAAATACATAATGACATCAAGATGTTGATGGCATATGATTTGGGTATGCTTGCTTCCATATTTCATTGATTTCCACTAACAATTTTTTAAAAAACAAATTTGGCACTAGAAAACTCAAATAGTGTTTAGTTTAGAATAATTGAATGATGTCGATTTGAAGAGATTCAATATCCACTTGTAGGTCAAACAAATCAATCCTCAATGTCATTATCTCCAAGAATGACTACATCATAGTTTATTTTTCTTTTTCTTTTTTTTCTTTCTTTTAGGATGTTTTGAGATAACCTCATTTACATGGTATCTTGGTAGATAATTTGGGAAGAATTTTGAACTCATTAAATGTATTGAGTATAATTGGCCAAGTAGGAGTGGATTTTGTAATGGTATATTTTTGTGCAAAATAATATGTATACATTAAAACCTAAAGCTTGGACAAAATAAATATCTCTGAAAGTGGTCCAGCTTTATCTTTCTGTCATGCTGAACATTTAAGATCATTTAGCTTTACCAGAGTCTGTAAATGGCCTACTAAACTATTAGTATTCATATTTTCTAGTAATCTAAGAGTTTAAACAAATAAGACACTGTACAAAAAAATTTAATGCCAAACTTTTAGACAACACTGAAATCTCTTTATTTCTAAATCATTAATGCATGATGCAATACAAAAGAAACTGGTAAATGTATTGATAATTCAAATTAATTTGTAGTGGAAAGTATAGAAGATTTACACTGAAAACCTTGCATTTAAATTTTACAGCAAGACAAAAATAAGGGATGTGAGTGTTGGGATATGAATCCTGATGATCACATGAACCTTTATTTTCTCTCATTTCTTGGTATTCAAAGAGATTTCTATAAATGAATGTGTGCACTTATGTATTGTGTTGTGTATTTGATATTGATTAATGCAAGATAGTTCCCTGTTTGAGAGTGGATGTAGGCAATTGTCAAACCACTATAAATTATGTCTGTTACTTTTGTTCTGATTTTATGTTTGATTTCATTTCTCTACTCATTTGAAATTTACAATTGCTATCAAAGCCAAGGCGGGGCTAGAGAAGAGATGAAAGAAAATAAAGTCGATTCTGTCATCGACAAATTTCCTGGAAACGCAAGCTTAATAGAAAATGATTTTGTACTTGCATAGACCACAAGAATTCTCCATGTGCATTGGTGGGATGACTGAGAAAATAAGCCTGAAGCTGAACTAGAAGAAGATTTATAAGCTCTCAAACTTGAGCTACGTGCAATTCTTGAGTGCACAGGTGATGTGCAACATAGAAAAGCCATCATGAAAGAATTCCGGAAGAGGAAAAGGCAGACAAGACTGACAAGTCTGTAACGGACCTAGTGTTGGCTATTTATGAAATGACTTCTCTTACTTCTGCCTTAAGCCTCAATGATTCAAATAGTTTTTCTTCAAGAGTTTGTAGGATGTTGCAGCTGGGTTACAAAGAAGCACCTTGTTCTGGGGAATGAAAGTCTGGGTTACAAAGAAGCACCTGGTTCTGGGGAATGAAAGTTTGTGAGAAATGAGAAGTTTGCTGTGGAAGAAGATGAAGGGGTAGACGAAAAGGAAGAGTGAAAAAGACACATCAAGAGGGCGGCCTCTATTTGGCATAGGGTTGAGGCGTTTGGGCTTCCAGCAAGTTCTGTTCTTGATGAAGAGAGGGAACAGTTTCTGGAAGAGGATTCAAAAGGCCAGGTTGTTGACGAGCCACATCAAAGTGTTTTGGAGGAGATATTATTCAATCCTCAGAATTCTACTTTTTATGCCAATGGTCTCTCTATTAAGGTCCAGGTTGCTCTGGTTATATTAACTCCACCATATTCTGATTCAATGAAGTTCGAGGTTGAATCAATTTCTAAAGAAACCGCAGGTTTGGATTATACAGACAAAGCTATTCCACAACGGTTTCATGCTAATCTTGGCCTTGGTGTTGAACAATGTCCTCAATTACAAGAGGTTAATTCAACACTGTCTACATATCATAATAGTGACATTGGCATGGACGGCTTAGTCACTGGCGTGGACGGCTTGGTAACCAACATGGATGGAAGACACTTTCCCAACGAATTCTACTCTCCACATGACATGTCCGCTACCTCCTCTCAACATGCAGATTCATCACTCCAAACACCATGACATGATCAGACATTGTGTGTCTTTAATGCTACGCGGGCACACGCGGGCAGAACTCTCCATACACAAGGTTGTAATGAAAACCAAAAACAGGGCGTTCTTGGTGCGTGAGACTTCCCCAACAATTTGGGTGGTAGTTTTGATGCCTCAGTCTCTCGTATGAATACAAAACAACAATTCCAGGTGAAAATGCAACCCAAGACAAAAATTACCTCCGCCTCCCAAATTCATGAGCAGGCACGGGTTTTTGGAGAGGATATTATTGGCGAGGGGTGTTTTTTTTCTAGCAAGAGAGGTTTGAAACTGGTGAGAGAAAGAAAGTTGTAGAGATTTCACCATTTCAAAGGCTGAAGATGGAAGGTCATGAAGCTCTGTTCATGGTGGATGCCATCGATGAGTACGTAGTGGGACAACTGAAGGAATACGATGAGATGGAATTGGTCTCTTCCAACATAGAGCGGGCTGTGGAAATTTTTGTAGGGCCCTTGCTGTTCGATGGAACAGAGTACATGGTTCCAATGGCCACTACAGAGCGTTGCTTGGTGTAGATAGATGTAAAAGATAATTTGGATGGTGAAATTGGAATGAAAGTCGATGCCTTCGGATTAGATGCTACTTTTGATGGTCAAACTGGTCCAAGCATTTCTACTAAAGAGATGTGGAATGGTAGAGTACAAGTTGTTGTGGTTGTCGATGACATCGGATTAAATCCTATTGCAGGCGTAGGTCACAGTTTTGAGTCAATATATGTTGAGTTGGTTGGTGAGGATTTCCAACAATTGGCTCAACGGTACACGCTTTATAATTTTACGGTGGAGGAACTCCAGGATATGGGGAAGCTTCTCAACAATATGAATATGGACGAGTTTGCATGTAACATTTGGACGACCTTCTCAGTAGTGACTGACAATGAAAATGTTGTTCTAAATGAGAACAATGATAACAATGATGCAAACTATGTGAGCAATGGGTTGCGGTACCAAAGGGAAGATGTTTTCTATTTTGATGTCATGTGGAAGAGACTCATTTGGAGTGTGCTGGAATAAAGTCTGGCAAAGTTGAGATTTTCTCAAGGTCTCATTTTTTTCTAAGATTCGGAATAGGAAGCAGGGGATGTCACATTGCATGGCTGTGCCGGTTGGAATTCACAAGGGATATTGTTGGGATCTGAAGCCCAACAGTCACATAACCCTTTATTTTCTCCCATCTTTTCGTATTCGAAGAGTTTTCTATAAATAACTGTGTGCAGTCATGTATTATGTTGTGTATTAGATATTGATTAATATAAGATAGTTCCCTACTTGAAAATAGATGTAAGCAATTGCCGAACCACTATAAATTGTATCTTTTGTTTTATTTTGATTTTATGTTTTTTTTTCATTTCTCTTACTCATTTGAAATTTACAATGAGACACAAAGAGAGAAGATTTCACACAAAAGAAGAGCTCAAACTAGATCTAAATCGCCAACGAATATACAATATTTTACATTTGAACGTACAACAAATCTGAATTGATTTGCAGTTGAAGGTACAAAAGATCTCTATAGAAAACCTTGTGCTTTTATATTAAAAATAGAGCTTAGAATAGGTTTAAATCGATAATGAATATACAACATTTACCCTCACAAATTGCTATAATTTTTTTACAGCAAAGCAAAGGTTTTTAAAGTGGCCTAGGATACATTCAGGTGGACAAAGATTGTTTGGCTTTGCAGGTGCAACTGCCTTTAAAATTAGCTATAAAATCCTCCAAATGCTTGCTCAGCTCTTCATCAGAGGATAGACGTTGTGGTTGCATAAGATGGGTCAGGGTATTGTAAGACCATTACAGAGAGACTGGGTGCTTACTTTCTACCCGAGGGTGATGAGACATATTGTGTGATGTATATAAAGGCTGGGTGATATCATGAGAATATTATGGTTGGATGGAATGTGACAAATCTGATGATGATTGGAGGCAACATGGAAAAAGCTTACTGATGGGTAGTACAAGTGTTGGTGATGGGTAGCAGCGTGAGTCAATTTGTGGCTGTGAAATTTCTATTGCAGATCATCTAAAGGGAAATGCTCTTATATAGGCTCTGTGGTAAATGTCTGATCTGATTTATGAAAACCAGATTACAATATCTGGAGTGATACCTACAGTATTGTAGAATTCAATACGAAAATTGAGAACAACAAGATTGCAAACCAAAAACTGATCCATTCTATTCGAATATTTGAGTTTATACAAGTTTGATGGATCCCAAAGGTCATCAAAATCCCTTGGAAATGAAATAAAGAGCCATCATAATATTTATTACAAATAAACTATTCAAACTATCAAAAATTATCAAAAAAACTATATATAAAAATTAGGTCCACTTGGAGAAGGCATAACTTTCTAGTCCTAGCTCCGAATTGTGAACCGTTTGATGCGTTGGAAAGGTATTCAAATTATTTAGAACCAAATTTCGGAAGTAGGAACAATCTGTTACTAACAATCCATTACTACTTCCGCATACCATCCAAGCCCAGAAATGCACCGAAGACCCTAAAAAATGTAGTTTACTAAAACATAGTAAAATTTTGAAAAATTAGATTTCAGTTTCTTTTCCAAATTTAACGTTGAGCAACGTCACTGCCAACTTATATTTCAACCAATGGAGAAAAAAAAGAATAATAGTGATGATGACTTGAATGGACTTGCATGATGTCTCTACCAAGATGCAACGTCGATGGTAAGAGTTAGCGTCTTGCAAGATGTCTTTAGCCAGCTGCAACGTCGATGCTAAGAGTTACCTAATCTCTTTTAGATAATAAATTCCTTCGGTATAACAACTGGGAGAATGTTAAGAAAAGGTGTTGCACATCTTGTATAATATTCGCAATGTTATATTTTATTATTATGTGTTGCACCTAAGAATATCAAGATGGATGTATGCATCAGATAAAGATTTCTTAGAGATTTCATTCCTGGTCCACTTGATGAGTTGTATTGTGACATTAGGATATTATATTTTATTTCATTTAAAAATGGAAAAAATATGTAATAAAGGGTAAGCTTGCTATCCAATATTAAATGAGAGGGTCAATGTTACTATGTTTACATGGTTTTGTGACACGTGGATTTACTTGACTACTAATTGTATTTTGTGAGAGTTTGTGTCTATATAAAAACACATGCTATTGGTTTGGATTAGTTGATTGTTTTAGCTGTCATTATGAGTCTTTTAGAAGGTTGAATGTTTAGTAGCATGGCATTGGATGTGTGAATAGACTCTTGGACACAAAGATGCATTGGAGGGCTTGATGTTTCAGAGGTATTAATTATTATTCTATAAGTGTTTTATATTTCTTTATGGTTGATTAATAGAATAGAGTATTGATGCTTTTGGAGGATGGGCTTTTCCTTCATGAGGGCTTTCCCATCATATATCTTGTGGCATCTTGTAGCTTGTCTATTTGACCTTTGCATAATGATAATTTTGTAAACTTGTATGTATTCCTGTGTTTGATGTTATGTAGGAAGTGGATTAAATGTAACAGAGTATGAACATTATTATCTAACAATGTCAAAGTAGTTGACATGCTTACTGAGGTCAAATTCAGCATATAGCTTGCAAATAAAATACAGTGTCACACCCATATTGTTGTTTTGTAGTTTATCAAAAATCATCTACTGATGATCCAAAAAATTATCATTGATATCATCGTATGTGCATCATTTACTCAAATATTTGGACTTATACATATTAATAGAGGTTGTGTAGTTTTGAGATTGACAAAAGTTGGATTACCTGAGATTTGTAAATCTTAGGTTCCCTCACTTGATTGCAAGGTAAACTATCAACATATTGTTGCCTCATGGCCTCTTGCCACTGCGCAAGGGAACCATGCCAGTGAACAAGAGTTCCACAATGGAAATAATGGACTCTAATGTTTGTCATCAAAGACAAATGAAGGTGCCTATGGTATATTTCCGAAATGTTTCTCAACTCAACTAATTTGACATTAATCAAAACCTATATTGAAGAAGGGTCATGAAAAAAAAACTAAAAAAAAAACTACAAAGTACTAACATTATTTATCCCATCTAAGATTGATTTTATTATCTCTCAAAATGGATATTAATTTAGATCTTATACACATTCTTGTTTGTTCATTTTTGCTACCATCATTAGTTAAAATGACCCATGTCAGCTTTGTTTTTCTTTGTTGTGTGTCAGAGCAGACATTTAACCATTCAATTTCAATATGGATATTAATTTAGATCTTATACACATTCTTATTTGTTCATTTTTGCTACCATCATTGGTTAAAATGACCCATGTCAGCTTTCGTTTTTCTTTGTTGTGTCTCAGAGCAGACATTTAACCATTCTAAATTGATATATGCTTCAAATGTATATCTATTTGCTGATACAAGTATTTTTTTAAAAGTTGGTTTGAACACCAACTATATAATATATTGTATGGATTATGTAATATAATATATATAGTATGTAATAGAATTTATATTATATTATATATTGTCTATAATATATTAAATAGTTTTGTATATATTATATGATATATAACATGTAACATAATAACTAAAATATACTATAATATTCATAAAATAAAAGATTTTGTTATAATATAATAATATATATAACATATTTTCATATATAATATACAATCATATTTTATATTTTATATATTACATATAATAATATATATTAAGATTATAATAATATATATTAAGATTATAATATATAATTTAAAGTCCACACATTTAGTGGAGTATGTTTGGCTAGTGGGTTTCCTCCACATTGGTCTTGGGACTCGTGTATGTTGGTTGTTGGCTAGGTTGTGGAAATACTGCTAGGTTGAAAAAAATGAAATTTTTTTATACTTTTTTGAATTTATGACATAACAAACATTCATTTTGAAACAATATCTATTTCAATCAGATATCTATTTAGAATAAGTACCCATTTATAACTTATATCTATTCCACTTAACTATTTTCCATGGCTAAATGTACTATTACCCAACCCAAGTAAATATTCAAAGTAGATTTTTGCATTTTTAAGTAGTTGAAAATACATTTTTTATTCATATTTCTATTTTTGGGACCCCTTTGATCTTGCACATACTTGAATATTAATGTAGAATATTTGATCAAATGGGTCAATGATATGGAGTACATAAAGGATGAAGAAGTAGAAGATCTTGAGATGGGCAAGTTGGCAACAAGTAAGCTGAAAGGTCATGGCAATATATATTTGAAAGATTTGTAGTTAGAAAGAAATACAAGTAAAAATGAGAAGATAATGAAATGAAATAAAATGGCCAAAAATTTGAAAATACAATTAATTCTTGTTGATTACAAGTTTTATTTTCTATATAAGAGTTATATCAAGTTATGACCAACAGAGTCCATTCTCAACTAATCGAGAAGGAATTATCCCATAATATTAATGAGTTCAAGCTCAATATTCAAGAGTAGCCAAATTTTGTTAAAATGTATACTATTTAAGATACCAATAATTTTTTTCTCATAGGTGTAATAGAAGTTGAACATAAAATTTTAAAGAAAGAAAAGAGGAAGAGGTTGTGAAGGAAAGACTAGAGGAAGGTCAAATAGAGACTAGGAGAGGAAAAAAGAATCGAGTACCAAATAGAACTAGAAATGATATAATATAGACTTACTCCCACGACCAAAACAATTATGATTGGAGAGCAAGAGCAAGATCTAGATCAAGATGTTGAGAAAGAGGCTGCTATGAAGCCTGATTCTAGTGCAAAAAGAGAGCACATAGAGCATATGAGTGTCATTTATCAAGGGATAAAAAATAGAAGACGTTATGGTAATGCACAAGTTGAACATGTACATAAAGATACTAAATCTTCACATTTTGAAGATGCCAAAAGAGGTGATTCTATGTCACAAGACAAACCTTGATTTACGAAGACAAAGAACACGTTTAGAGGAAAAACTTTTGTCACAGAAAATGCAAATGTGAGGGTCATTTTTCTAATGTTATTTTTTTATGGTGGTAGTATTGATAATGTTTTTTAGAAGAGATCGTTAATAATTTGTAGTTTTAGAGAAGATACATCCACATCCATACCAGATTGCTTGGTTGTAGATGGACCATAAAGAATTGGTGAATGAACAATGTCTGGTGAAGTTCATGATTGTGAACTATAATTATGAGCTATAGTGTGATATAATGCCTATAGATGTTTGTGACATGTTGTTGGGTGGGTTGTGATCTGTTCATCCACATGAATTACATGATGAACATACCAATATATATTTCTTGACAAATCATCAAGGTCATAATAAGATAAAACCCCTCAAGGAGGTACAAGATAAGCTATGTAGTAATACAATAATTTGTTTGGATGGGGGAATTTTTTGTCTATGTGGTATGAAGCATGATAATATGTGTTTCACTTTGATTTCTAGATTGAATATAGAGTATGTAGAAGATGTATTGGTAGAAGTTCTAAATTTTCTGGATGAGTTTCAAGATTTTATTAGATAATGTACCTAAAGGTTAGCCACTTGTAACAAAAATTAGTAATCAGATGGATTTGATAATAGGACCCAATCTATTGAATAAGGCTTCCCATAGAATGACTCCTCTAAATAATGAAGAGTTAAATATACAATTTCAAGAGTTGTTGAAGAAAGGGTTAATTAGTGAGGGACTAAGTCCGTGTGTAGTAATTGTAGAACTAGCACTAAAGAAGGATTGATAATGGAGATTGGAGAATGTGTGTAGTGGTGTAGGTGCACCCAACATGATGATCATACCTTCATAAGGAAAGCTTCTAAGTTATGTTTTGTTTTGTGTTTTTTTGTGTCTAATAAGGTCTTAAGCACCAAATGGAATAAGCACACTTCAAATTGTAAGGTATTTGTGCCAATAAGTCATGTATCAACCATGTTGTCTTAATGTAGTTAAACAAGGTTAAAGTATGTAAAAAAGGTCAATATGGGTTGAAATTATGTAATAAGGTTATCTAAAGAATGTATAGAGGGAAAATAAGTGTTTTTGAGTCATTAGGATGACTTTTGTCAAGTTTGGTAATGTTATGACAAAAATTACAAAAGTTGCACAAAGTTGTCAATCTTGCGATTTTGCAAAATTGCAAGAAAAGTTGTTATTAAGCAACCAACGGTCATTCAATTCAAAAATTGGTTGAAATTAGTGAGGGAATGTGTATTACATGCCTAAAAAGCCTCTTTTAGTCGAGGCAAGGAGGTTTTTGATGTTCAAAAGAGAAGTTTTTGAATAAAAATCACCGATTTCTTGCTCACTATGATTATATTTTCTTGTTAAATCATTTGGCACTTCTTTTATTTAGATTGAAATCGATTCAAATTTGGCATGGATGAGAAGTATGTTGAGTCTAGTTTCCTTTGAAAAATATTTGACCCTCTATCGTGGAATATAAAGGGAGTTTGAAGAGTTTTTTTGTAAAAATTGCCTAGAAACCCTGATTCATAAGGGTTTTGATAGAGATTTAGCTCTAAATCAAATGTCCACCATGGGAAAATCATATAACTTGGTGGAATATTAGTATTAGGTCCCCTCTCCATCATTAAAGCAGTTGCAGAGTAGGATATGGTGACTAAAGAGAGTATCTTGATGCCCTAGGTTTCCTAGGTCTGATTTAGGGTATGGTAGGCCTAATTTTCATGACCGTGAGTGCATTTTTCAAGCTTAATCAAAATTTGAGAGGTTTAGACATTCAAAACCCCTAGATTCTTTAGTTTGGAGTTGAATTTGGTCTATCTATTCCCTTGGTTGAGTTCAGAAGTGTAAAACACATGTATCTCATTTTGAAAAGAAACCTAATTGTCCTCTTACAACTGTGATCAGTCAATTATTCACCCTCATGGTCCAAAACACCTGTTGTGGGGTTTTCACACCATCACCACATCACAAATTGGGAACCCCCTCTTTTTGTCATAGTCATTAGGTTAGTTAGGTTGTAGTAAATTTGGTGGTTTAGAGATTTAAAAGATTGCGGGGTGGCTAAGAAATCAAAGCTGCCAAGTTGCGATCTTAAAATGGGAACGTTGTAATAAAGGTCCTTCCAGGTCAAGTTATAGTGGGTTGAACGTAAAATCCTAAGTGTATTCAAATTTGGTTTGGTTAATTAGTCTAAAATTACATATAAAGGCATATTCCAAGTATAAGGGCCTTAAAATCTTTATAGAAATTAATTTTCCATCATTAAAATAGCCAAAATCCTAAGGAAATTAAATTTTCTTTATAAAAATATACAAAATCTAGACTTACAATGAATTTCCCCACTTATTTTGATCAAAATCCGAACTTATAAAAATTTTCCTCTCTAAAATTGGACAATATCCGGACTTACTACGAATTTCTCTCCTTTAATTGTCATTTTCCTAAAAAAATTCAAATTTGTGGGGATAAATTTCATACATACTATAGGAATTTCCACCACTCTAGATAGCTTTTTTCCTGAAAATTTTCTAGGTATTGAAATAGTCAATACAGGGATCATTTTTTCCCCTGAGAATGAGTTTGGAAAGTGAAAATTTTTCCAAGTCTGGAAGTTGTCCAGAGAGGGGTCGTTTTTCCCCTTAAGAAGAGTTTGGAAGGCTAATTTTTTCTAAGTGTAGAAATAATCCAGACATGGGTCAATTTTCTCCCAAATGGAATCCACACACAAAGGGATAAGAGTGAAGAGTCCAGACATCGGTAAATTTCCCCTTGGTTTATCCTTAGCCAATTTTTGGAGGGTAAAGTTGGAACTGTCTAGACCTTGGTCATTTTTTCCCTCAAGGGTGGCTATGAAGGTGCACATTTTTCTAAGTAGGGAAGTTATCTAGATCCAAGTCATTTTTCCCTTGGGGGCAAATGGGAGAGTGAATTGTTTTAAGTGTGGAAGTTATCCACACATGGGTTATTTTTTCCCCAAGGGTGAGTATGGAGTTGAAAATATTTCTAAGTGTTGAAAGTATCCATATCTGGGTCATTTTTCCCTTTCAGGGTCATTTTTGTTAAGTGGAAGTATCAAGTTTTGGGATTATATTAGTCCCTATGCCGCAGCCAAGGGATGGTGGATCCAATTAAGGACAGTCCAAACCTTGCAGCTTCAGAAAAACATAGCAGAATAACACAAGATATGTTTCAAAACATATTTTCATTAACATGCCCGGTTGTAAGGCCTTCCGGGTTAGGGCCAATTACAATCAAGAAGTAATTCTGCAAGATCATTAAGATCCAATACAACTCCCTCTAGTTCAGTTTTGAAAACTATAAGCAACTGATGGAAACCCTAAGGTAGATCTAAACTTGAGCTCGCAAGCCTCCAATCAATCTCCTTGTCTCCAAGTATGCAAACCGCTAGCTCTGCATTTACAAACTATCAAATAACAATCTGATATGCAAGATATCACGGGATCTTTTCCACAACTTCACTTATCTGCTACCCCCAGATCTTCTTTCATGATCTCTCTAAGTCATCCTAAACAACTACCCCACACACCCCTTAAATACTAATCACTAGCCACAAGTCATGATGCAGGAGCATCTCGGGTCCTTGGCAATCCTGTGTCACCAAAAAGAAATTTTGAGCTTTTTCTGTGTTGCTCGGTTTCTTCTTCAACCGAGTTGGTCGGTAGTTGGTCAGTTTCCTTTGGTTACCGAGTGTCGTCGGTTATCTCCTGGGCGATCGGTTGATTCATTGGCACTCGGCATTGCTTGTTTGCTACTCAATTATCTTGCTTACTAACGGGTCTAGTTTTGTTTCGTGGTGTGGCTGACTTGTGCATTTATATTGGATAGTAGAATTAATGCTGGAATCCATCATTGGGAAGCGTATGGTCCCAGATTTGACCATTACTTCTATTAATTGTGGATTTGAAGGCCGACTTAGCTCGGTAGCTTCTTGTATAAATGTAGATGTTTGGTGGTAGTTTAGGGGGTGCTAGGAGTGCTAGGAGTGCTAGGAGGAGTTAGAAGATAGACATTAGAGTTGAGATTGTAACAGATCCTCGCATGTTTGAGGACTTCTGAGTTTCATTGTAATATCAAGCCGTAACCAGGAAGGCCTTATAGCCCAGCATGTATGATTCCTATTGATGAAAGTTAATGAAAGATCTGGCATTCTCTCTCTCACTTTTGTTATTTGTTGCTTTCATGTGTGTGTGGCAGGCTTGGAACATTAGGGTGAGCCATCCTTTGGCCCCTCTTGCTCCTTGCCTTGGGTCAGGTGGTATCAGAGCGAGGTGAGATCTTGATCTAGGTCTACAGATGTAGGTTTGCTGGTTCCTCTTGAAGCCCTAATGGATTGTTGTGGGGTAGCAGATTGTGATTTGACCTACAATTGCAGAGGGTTGTCAAGATGGTTCGTGGGAGGTGAGATGCAGATCCAGGATTGGCAGATATGCTAAGACACATTGCTGCTAGGTTAGAAGAAGTTGAGATAGCCCAAAGAAGAGGCAGACATCTTGAAGATGTTAGTGATGATGAAATTGAAAAAGAACAGGCGAATGCAGAACCTTCTCCTGTTATGGATCAAGGTGAGGAAAGATTTTTGAAGGCTTTGACAAGTCTAAAGTCAACACCACATTTCAATCCTCCTGAGTATAGTGGAAAGCTGGATTCTGATGAATTGGTGGACTGGATCACTGAGATGGAAAAGTATTTCGAATATGAAAGTATCCCTGAGGATAAGAAGGTGAAGATTGCAAGCACCAAGTTGAAAGTTCATGCATCCTTATGGTGGGAACATTTGCAATTGGATAGAAAAAAGAAAGGTAAAGACAAAATCAAGGTATGGAACAAGATGGTAAATAAATTGAAAGGAAAGTTCTTATCCTGTGATTATTAGATTAACCTAGTTCGGCGAATGCAAAGTTTGAGATAGAAGGATAGCTCAGTAAAAGAGTATACTGAGGAATTCTATAGATTGGATATCAGATCTGGACATGATGAAGATGATGTGGAAAGAATCGGTAGATACCTGAATGGTTTGAGAGTTTCCATCCAAGAGGAAATTAGTATGGTCAAGTTAGAGAGTATTGAAGAGGCTTATCAATTTTCTTTGAAAGCCGCAAAGAAATTGAACAAGATACATGAACAGAGACAAAAAGGTCGAGGTGGTAGATTCCCTAGAGGAAGAGGTAGATCTAATGGTGAAATTGGTAGATCCGAACCAGAAAAGATAGATTTGGAAAAAGGCAAGACCGAGTGGAAAGGTGAAAGTTCATATAGAGGTAGAGGCAGTAACTACTGAGGTGGTTATAACAAAGGAAGTTTTCGAGGAACTTGTTACAATTGTGGAGAAGGACATAGGTCATTTGAATGTGCACAAGCAAGTAAGAAGGCTGGTAGCACTAGAAATGCTGTAGTGCAAGAAGAACCACTGAATGAACCTGAAAGGGAGAATAACCTGATGGTGAGGAGAGCATTGTGGAATGAAAGAAAGAAGGAAGATCCAGTAAGGACAAGTTTGTTCAAGACCAGATGTAGAGTTTCTGACAAAATTTGGAAGGTAATCATTGACAGTGGTAGCTTGGAGAACCTGGCATCTGAAGAGATGGTCACAAATTTGCAGTTGAAAAGGTTAGTACATCTGAAGCCTTATCAGATTTCATGGATCAAGGATGAGCATACACTCCTGGTAAGTGAACAATGTTACATGTGAATTTGAAGATTGGAAAATACTATGATAAGGTGTTGTGTGATATTATGCCTATGGATTGTTGTCATATTTTGTTGGGTAGACCTTGGCAATATGATAGATATGCTATATATGATGGGAGATTGCATAAGTATACTATTGTGGCTGATGGAAAGAAACAAATCTTGTTACCATTGATGGAA
The DNA here is from genome assembly GCA_027943335.1 of Chamaecyparis obtusa. NCBI lineage: Eukaryota > Viridiplantae > Streptophyta > Pinopsida > Cupressales > Cupressaceae > Chamaecyparis > Chamaecyparis obtusa. The sequence continues at coordinate 269,270 of BSBK01008315.1, read as the reverse complement.
GAACCTGTTAGTAATGTTTGCACATTTGTGAAAGTTTGCTTGATGGAAGGAAGGCAGTTTGTTAACTCTTTGAAGAGGGATGATGTATGTTTTGCTGTGATTCCTAATAAATCGAGTAAGAAAATAGGAGATAATGTCCTTGAGGAGATTTATAAGTTACTCACCAAGTACAGTGATATCATTTCTGATAATGTACCTGATGGTTTGCTGCTAAAAAGAAGTATTGATCATTGTATGGATCTAATTCCTGGAGCTAGTTTACCGAATAAGGCACCTCATCGGTTGACACCTACCGAGAATCAGGAATTGAACTGACATATTCAAGAGTTGCTGGAGAAAGGTTTGATCAGAGAAAGTTTGAGTCCTTGTGTAGTATCTACTATATTAGCACTGAAGAAGAATGGGTAATGGAGAATGTGTACTGATTCCAGAGCAATCAATAAGATAACAGTGAAGTATAGGTTTCCTATACCGAAAATGGATGATATAATGGACAGTTTGATTGGAGAAAAGTATTTCACAAAGATTGATTTGAAAAGTGGGTATCATCGGATCAGAATCAGAGAAGGTGATGAATGGAAGATTGCTTTCAAGACAAAGGAAGGTTTGTATGAGTGGTTGGTTATGCCTTTTGGTTTAACTAATGCACCGAGTACTTTTATGAGGTTGATGAATGAAGTTTTGAAGAAATTCTTGGGTAAGTTTGTGATTGTATATCTTGATGATATTTTTATATTTAGTAAGACGAGAGAAGAACATTTGTTTCATGTAAGACAAGTTTTGCAGAGACTGAAAGAAGAAAAGTTGCTGATAAATCTGAAAAAGTGTTCATTCATGAAAGAAGAGATTGTGTATTTGGGATTTGTTATTTCAGCTGATGGTTTGAAAATGTATCCTGAAAAGGTTGAAGCTATTCTGAATTGGCCTATACCTGTGAATGCTACTGAGGTAAGATCATTTCATGGTTTGGCAAGTTTTTACCAAAAGTTCACAAGGAATTTCAGTTCAATTTGTAATGCTATGACTAAGACTATGAGAGCAGACAAAAGAGAATTCAAGTGGACACATGGAGCTAATAAAAGTTTTGAGAATCTGAAGTAGAAGGTTGCGGAATTACTTGTTTTGGCATTACCCAATTTCAGTAAAGTATTTCAAGTAGAATGTGATGCAAGCGGAAGTGCAATTGGAGCTGTGTTGAGTCAAGAAGGTAAACCTGTTGCTTTCTTTAGTGAAAAGTTGAATGATGCTAGAAGGAAATATTCTGTGTATGATCAAGAGTTCTATGCTATTGTTCAAGCACTGAAGAAATGGAGACATTATTTGATACCGAGTGAATTTGTGTTGTATACTGATTATAAGGCTTTACAGTATTTGGGTAGTCAGAATAAGTTGAATCAAAGACATATGAAATGGGTTGAGTATTTGCAGAGTTATACATTTGTGATAAAGCATAAGAGTGGAGTCACTAACCGAGTTATTGATGCATTGAGTAGAAGATCTTTGATGACTGAAATGAAAATTCAAGTTCTTGGTTTTGATGAGATGAAAGAGCTGTATGAAAATGACCTTGATTTTTCTAAGTCGTGGAGAAAGTGTAGAGCACCTATACAAGATCAACAAGATGCTAAATGGGATGAATATTTCATTCAAGAAGGTATGTTGTTTAAAGGTATTCAGTTGTGTATACCGAGAGGAGTAATGAGAACTAATTTGATAAAGGAGAAACATAGTAGTGGTTTGGCTGGACACATTGGCATTGATAAAACATGGAATTTGTTGAAGGAAAAGTACTTTTGGCCGTAGTTGTATAGAGATGTTCAGAAATTTGTGAAAAGTTGTGGTATTTGTCAAGTTGCAAAAGGAGTAAGTCAGAATACTGGATTGTATACACCAATTGCTGTACCTGAGAAACCTTGGATTGATATCATTATAGATTTTGTTCTTGGCTTACCGAAGACAATGAGAGGTAATGATTCTATATTTGTTGTTGTGGATAGATTTTCTAAGATGGCACATTTTATACCATGTAGAAAGACATCAGATGCATTAAATGTAGCAGATCTTTTCTTTAAGGAAATTGTGAGATTACATGGGTTACCGAGGAGTATTATCTCTGACCGAGACAGTAAATTTGTTGGTTATTTTTGGAAAACACTTTGGAAGAAATTTGGCACTGAGTTGAAATATAGTTGTACATTTCACCCACAAACCAATGGACAAATTGAAGTTGTGAACAAAAGTTTGGGATATCTTTTGAGATGTTTAGTTGGAGACACACCGAGTAATTGGGATTCTGTGTTAGCACAAGCAGAGTTTGCATACAATAATTCAATAAATAGAAGTACTGGAAAGACACCATTTGAGATTGTGAATGGCACACAACCAAGAGGAATATTTGATTTGAGAGACATTGATGATGAAAATAAAAGAAGTGCTGAAGGAGTGAAATTTGTTGAATACATGAAGACATTGCATGAAGATGTGAAGATAAAACTTGAAGATAGTAATTAGAAATACAAAGATATAGCTGATAAATCAAGGAGATACAAGACTTTTGATGTTGGTAATGAAGTGATGGTTCATTTGAAGAAAGGTCAGTTTCCTGTTGGAACATATGGAAAGCTGAAGATGAAGAAGTTTGGACCTTGCAAAATTTTGAGGAAATTTGATAGTGGAAATGCATATGAGATTGAGTTACCTGATGACATAGACATATCACTAATTTTCAACATTGTTGATTTATATGAGTATCATGAACCTAATGAAGAAATAACAGTACCGACAGAATATCCTAAGAAGCAGAATGATGAAGTGGAACAGATTTTGAAGGAAATAGTTGGCAAAAGTACAAGAGGGAAACAGTACTTGGAATATTTGGTCAAGTGGAAGAATAGACCGATGGAGGACAGTTCTTGGATTTCGCAGTCTGAGTTGGATGTAGCTCGGACCAAACCTACCAAATGATTCTGAGAATCATTTCTAAATTACCCCAGGTGTTTGATGCAGGAGTATCTCGGGTCCTTGGCAATCCTGTGTCACCAAAAATAACTTTTGAGCTTTGTCTGTGTTTCTCGGTTTCTTCTTCAACCGAGTTGGTCGGTAGTTGGTCGGTTTCCTTTGGTTACCAAGTGTCGTCAGTTATCTCCTGGGTGGTCGGTTGATTGACTGGCGCTCGGCATTGCCTATCTGCTGCTCGGTTATCTTGCTTACCGACGGGTCTAGTTTTGTTTCGTGTTGTGGCCGACTTGTGCATTTATATTGGATCATGGAATTAATGCTGGAATCCATCATTGGGAAGCGTATGGTCCTAGATTTGACCGTTACTTCCGTTAATTATGGATCTGAAGGCCGACTCAGCTCGGTAGCTTCTTGTATAAATGTAGATGTTTGGTGGCAGTTTAGGGGATGCTAGGAGTGCTAGGAGTGCTAGGAGGAGTTAGAAGATAGTAGACATTAGAGTTGAGATTGTAACAAATCCTCGCATGTTTGAGGACTTCTGAGTTTCATTGTAATATCAAGCCATAACCGGGAAGACCTTATAGCCTGGCATGTATGACTCCTATTGATGAAAGTTAATGAAAGATTTGGCATTCTCTCTCTCACTTTTGTTATTTGTTGCTTCCGCATGTGTGTGGCAGGCTTGGAACATTAGGGTGAGCCATCCTTTGGCCCCTCTTGCTCCCTGCCTTGCGTCAAGTCAGCTAGATGAAACCATTAAGTCCTCATAACAAATATTAAATGCAATACAAGTCGGCTCTCAAATAGCCTTACAGTTATTAAATTCAACATGTTGGCCTCCAGATTCACATAGGAGAATCCAACAAAAGATACCAACATTAAATGCACCAAGTCGGCCAAGCAAATCTTCAAGAACTCCAGTCGATAAACCCAAACTACCAAGCACTAGAGAAACAACTGAGCACCAGTGAAAAAACTGACCAAGCCACTCAACACAGGAATTACCGGCACCAGTTCCACTAAGCAACAAAAGTTCCTTCAGTGACCGAGCTTCCTTCAATAACTAAGACCATTAGTTAAGGATGCAACTGAGTAACACCGGCCAAGTAACACACCACCATGCAGTTTCACCGAGGACCCAAGAATGCCCCTGCATCAGATACCCCAGGTTAGAAAATATGTTCATATGTGAGAAGAAAAATCTTTTTGTTTCAGATTTTGCAACTTCTTAAACAAGTCAAGCTCATAGTCAGCACGTATGAACTTAGCTTTCAACTTAGTCACCATCAACCTCCACCGATTGATCTTCATTTCACCTTCATCTTCTCTATCTCTTTGTCATTATTTCCACCAAAGAGCAACATGTCCTTTCAATTTCGTCTGTGCTAACCTCACCCAAAGAGGATATTCAATTTCTTCCAGCTCAAAGAAATCTTCAAGTTCACCAATCCAGTCAATCAAATTCTTGGGCTTCAAAGTACCGGAGAAAGTAGAAACTTCAATTCGGTAACTCTTACTTAACCGAGCTCCGGATCTATGCAACCGAGTAGTTTTATCTTCACCAGATCTATCCCTCTGGTCATTACAACTAGATCCAATAGCTTCAAAGTCTTCAACAACTTACACATAACCATCTTCAGTACCAACATTCTGAGGTACACCAGTAATGACTCTCATGATCTTAGTGACCATGTCATTCTTCATCAACTCCATCTCTAATCTGAAATTAGATTTCACTTTCTCTGTAATCCTAGATTCCATAGTATCACAAAGATCCGCAATCACTCTAGTGTCCAATCCTCTCAGAGGCATCCTTAAAGATAAGAGAAATTCTCTGCAACAAACCATACACCGACCACCTTGTGACAATCTCCAAGTTGTAAGAAAGTCAGATCAGCCTGCCACCTCGCACAAAAAAGTAGGGCAACATTCCACAAGTTCAGTGCTCTGGATCTGTAACCCAGATCATATGATCTCTTCGCCCACTAGATGAACTTTGTAAGATCAGCCTTGCTAGGTCAACCTTCACTCTACAAGATCAACTCAGATTTGATACCACCTGATGCAACCAAGGGATGGTGGATCCAATTAAGGACAGTCCAAACCTTGCAGCTTCAGGACAACACAGTGGAATAACACAACAAGATATGTTTGAAAACATATTTTCATTAACATGTTCGACTATAAGGCCTTTCGGGTTAGGGCCAATTAGAATCAAGAAGTAATTCTACAAGATCATTAAGATCCAATACAACTCCAGCTAGTTCAATTCTGAAAACTATCAGCAACTGATGGAAACCCTAAGGCAGATCTAAACTTGAGCTCGCAAGCATCTAAGAAATCTCCTTGTCTCCAAGTATGCAAACCACTAGCTCTGCTATTACAAACTATCAGATAAAAATCTGATCTGCAAGATCTCACAGGATCTTTTCCACAACTTCACTTATCTACTACCCCCAGATCTGCTTTCATGATCTCTCTAAGTCATCCTAAACAACTACCCTACACACCTCTTAAAGACTAATCATCAGGCACAAGTCAGCTAGATGAAACCATTAACTCCTAACAAATATTAAATGCAATAAAAGTCGGCTCTCAAATAGCCTTAAAATTATTAAATTCAACATGTCAGCCTCTAGATTCACATAGGAGAATCCAACAATACCAACATTAAATGCACCAAGTCGGCCAAGCAAATCTTCAAGAACTCTAGTTGGTAAACCAGAACTACTGAGCGTCCGAGAAATCACCAGTGAAACAACCGAACAAGCCAAGAAACACTGAGCAACATAGGCATTACTGAGCACCAGTTCCACCGAGCAACAAAATTCTCACTGAGTTCCTTCAGCGACCGAGCTTCCTTCAATAATCAAGACCATCGGTTAAGGCTGCAGCCTAGTAACACCGGCCAAGTAACACACCACCATGCAGTTTCAGTGAGAACCCAAGAATTCCCCTGCATCACCCTACGAGGGTTGATTCTCCTTTCTATGGACAAGGAAGATTATTTAAATGGGGGAAACACAAATTTGAAGGAATATGGAGTCCCTAAATTGGTTGACTTTCCCTTGATAAAACAAAATGAAAATTAATTAAATACAGGGAAAATAATATAATAAACTTCTATAAGCTTCTAGAAGACAAAATATTTTATCCCACATTGCTTGTGTTGGTCAAAAGCAAAGCCAAAATCACTTTAAAAGGAGCAGCTACAGCCATAAGAAAAAATAAACAAAATAAGCATGTGGTTGAAGGAGATAAAAGAAATTCGATCAAGGTTGAGGAGATGGAAATTAAGCAAAGGAGGGCATCAAATATCATTGGCCAATATGATCTACGTAATTGTAAACTTGAGGAGGACATTTTTATGAGTTTTTGGAGGCCATTAGAGGGCTGAAAAGAAGGTTTTGCATACCCAAATCTGCAGATTTCCTAAACAAGGGCGATTTTTGGGAAAATCATAAAAAAAAAATTGGAAGCCTTTTGATTGTAATCTGATCCTAACTATATTGCATACTTTTGGAATTGTTCCAAGCATCATTTGAAGCCACTTTTAGTTTTAAAAACACAAGTTAGTTGCAGTCCTAGGGTTTGCAGACTAAAATAAAAAGGGGCAATTTTGGAAAATAATATCATAATTCACTAACTTACCCAATCTTAAGAGGGGTGTTTCTGAGTCTTTGGGAGCCATTTTTGTGCAAGGGTCAACAAGATTGATGACTAAATTCATTTGGAGGGTAATTTTCATGCTTGTCCGCATAAAGTCTAAGTTTGTCTTTATGGAGAAATATGGATTTTGACCATGGTTCGTTGGGATTTTGATTCATAATTTGCATATAAATCCATGGATCATGATATGTGATGAAATTAATGGTATGATAGGATTGATTTTATGTTATCTTCCGACTTGCTATGAGTTGTTGTTAGAAAAAATCAGAAGTTTTTAGGGTCTGATTTTATGATTCTAATGGCTACTTGTATGATCATTTTATTGTCCTAAGATTCTCCTCCAAATGATTATTCAATTCACGACTTTATTTGGACATAATTTTTATTTGTTGTATTGAATTCAAGGACTAATTCAAGAAATTAAAATTCTGAAATGTATTACTTTGTTTAAGACCTTTATAACCATACTAACTTCGAGCTTTGTACCATAAATCATTTTCGGATAAAAGTCAGGGATTATTGCAAGGAAGTGAACAAAAGAGGGTGGACGACAAGTTCAAGCTCAAAAACCAAGATAGAAATTAAATATGACTAGCCTAAAGAGATTGAGTTCATAGGACAACACTTTAAGATAATGCACTTCAAAGCTGCGACAAAGGAAAGAAAATTCAAGGATCTAGATGAAAGAATTATCTCAAGGTCAAGCCTTCATCAAGAAAGTACACATGGAACAAGTTTGGATTTAAAGGAGTCAAAGGACAAGTTATAGGATTCAATTCATGAACATTCATGTGTCCCTATGCAAGTCAACTTTCCACCTAGTTAAATGCTTGAAGAATAAGGACTATCTTACAAGGAGATTAATTTGTTCCTATTCACATTAATTTTCCATAAGGATCAATAAATTACACCAAGGAATGTTTGAGGATTATAACACCAAAGTTAGTATTGGAATATGGAAAAGGACATAAGGAAAAGGACAAGACTGAGAAACAAAGAATTCAAGGACAAGATTCCCACCAAGGGAGTGATCCTGATGATGATCGAGTCATACAAGGAAATGTATTTAAGATTAGAAGGAAGATGTTAATGCATTCAAGGGATTTCCCGAAGAATCAAGTCCGAAGATGAAGAAGACAAAGAATAATTCCAAACAACGAAGGTTGAAATGCGAAGAGTTCAAGTATTACAAAGTCAAGACATCTAGGAGAAGTCCAAGAAGAATGAATAATTCCTAAGGATAAGGAAATCGAATTAAGATAAAGATTGCAAGAGAAAATAAGTGTACATGTTCATAATGATGATTTTTATGATGAATATGCAGCTTCCTTTCTTCCTATTGGTTCTCAAGCCTTTGAATTTTTTCATTGGCTTATTTTGTGGTTCTTCATTTCTATAGGCTATTTTCGGTTTCCCTAATTAGGGTTTATAATAGATTAATCTGGGCCATCTTCATTGTAATTGGGGCTCCTATATAAATCCCACCCCTTAGATTTGTAAAGCATGACTTGCTAGAGAATTGTGGCTAAGACAATGCCAAATTTGCTCTACTTTTCATTGTTGTGTCTTGCATGGTGAATTGTTGTAATCAAATTTGAATTATTTCATGGTGATCCACATTCCTCACTTATCTTAGGATATCATTTCATGTTGTTTAGGAGTAGTTTAGCTGGATGAAATAATTATGGATGTTTACTTTCTTGACTCGAATATAAACTAGCCTCTTGTTGATGACCTTGTGGAGTGAGCTAGTGAAAGTACTTAACTTCAATTGATATCAAATCTTTTGTTTGCATCCATTAATGAGATTGAAGAGGGTAGATATTGATTTGAAAACCATTTGAGTATATCCTTAGAAGCTTGCACTAGGTGAGTGGGGTCGGTGATAAAGCTACATCTAATAGAGTCCAGGTTTATCCATACTTCCTTCCATCCCGAGTTAGAAGTAGAAGTAGTTGTAGAAGTTAAGTATAAGTTCGAATTGAAGTGGAAAGGTTTGAAAATCAAACCATATTTTTATTGCACATTGTGAAGAAAAATATTTAGAAGTTCATTATTGACAAGTCTTGAATGAACTAGCCAAGTCCCCTAAGTGATAACAAGAAATCATATAATTTCAATTGAGCAAGTATCCACAATAGAGAGAACCTTGAAGTCATTTCATGATCTTACTTTGCAAGCTTAGCATGAGAGATGACCTTATATCAAGAGAGGATTGAATATTTGGTGTTTCACTCTGAAACGTCAAGTTTTTTATTCTTCATGTTGTAGTGGAACAAAACTCACATCAACAACACCCTATACTTATTTTATGATATGTGCTCAAACTCACAAACGGGTACCTACATCTAGGTTTAGTTTGTGGTTATAGTTAGGGGTTCTCAAGTTATTTCCATAAATAAGGGCTAGTAGGCCTAGGAGAAGGTCGTGAACAAAGTATTCTCATTTGGAGATCTAGATTAATGAAAATATTGGAATGTGGTTCTTGATTCCACTTAATGTCCAAAATACCCCGAATTTAGGGACCCAATTGATGGTATGTGTTTACAATGAAAGTATCCTTGTAGCCATGTTTGGTTTCCTTAAGGATTCCCCATTGAGTTGTTAATTGGAATCCACTTGGGAATTGAATAGTCCTATCCATTTGATTTTAGTTTTGACTTATTTCCATCATTTGCATCATATAGACTCCTTAGCCTTGAACATGATTACAATTGAGTACAAATTTCCCTTGCTAACTTTAGATGACATATGAATTTCTTGAGTAGAGTAGAGTACTTCTAAATGATTTATTTGAAGAGTGGATATCAAAATATTTGGACTAAATAAGGAGACGAATAAAAGGAAACCTTCAAAACCAAGGATTGATTTCAAATTAGTGGTTGTTTATTATTTTAGGGAAAACCAATACATCAAATAGAGTCATGTCAAATAAATGAGATATTGAAAGAGTTTATGGTTAAATACATTATTTTTCATTGGCATGATATTTTTATTGGTTCTAAGACATTGGAGGAGCACCTAGAATATATTTTGAAGTCTTTGAGAAGCTAAGTGAGGATAAATTGTTGATTAAGCTCAAGAAGTGTAGCTTTGTGAAGGAGTTAGTTTACTTAGATATTTTATCATAATTGATGGTCTTAGGATAGACTTGGAAAAGGTGAGAGATATTATTGAATTGCCTATGACAAGGACTGCTATAGACGTGAGATCTTTGCATGGACTGACAATTTTTTATAAAATTTTTATCAATCACTTAAATAGTATTTGTGTAACTCTAATTGAAACAATGTTATCTGATATAATTTTTTTAAGTGGACTATAAGAGTAGTGAAGATCATTGAAATGTTAGAGAGGAAAGTTGCAAATGAACCTATCTTGTAAATTTCAGCAAGTTCACAACTCCTTCCTTTCTTTAAATATGTTTATACTAACTTCTCTTTCTCTCCTTGAATTTAAATTAAAAATAAAATAAATATTAACAAATAAAAACCTAAATAAATATTAAAACCCATTAAAAATTTCTCAGGTGTAGAGCATGTTGGTCATAAACCTTATCAATTGATACCCTTCTTCACTAAATCAAATTCCAAAACAACAAAAATATCATAAAACCAAAAACTTGCAGTTAGAGATACACTTGACTAGACTTCAAGTGCCCTCTATTGGAATGTTGTCATTGATGTCGTTTGTTTCCTGCAACAGTTTGACAAACAAAAGATCTGAGTTTTTCTTAGCAGTTCTCTACATGCAACAATATGATCACAATATTTTGGTAACGAGACTATACAACTCTAAAGTGTGTACACTCAAGAGTACATATACTATGCTTATTTTGTGGTAAGGATATTTATCGAGAATGCTTCTTTTGGAAAACACTGTGTTCCAAAAAAATGGTAGGTCAGTTTATGCAACCATAATTTGTGATTAGGATTTGTATGGATATACAATATTGGGTCAAGGATAAGGACTAGGTAAATCATACAATGTCATGTTTTGTGGAGTTTAGTTTTTTTGGGACAACTTGGCCAAGGCAACATGTGCATTATAACTCTATGATAATGTGTTGAAACTTTCTTGACGCTGACTCGTTTTTGGATCAGTTTTGACATATTGCATTCATGAACATGTATATATGAATATCTTCCACACGATTTTTAACATAGAAAAGATATACAACTACTAGAAAAAAAAGAATATGTGGCAATCTTTTAGATGAAGTGTGTGAACTCTGTATATTAAACTTCATTGGAACTTTATTTCATGCACATGTAAGATGTAACCATAGTAGTTCATTTTTTATACATAGACAGCGAGTCCTCTTCGACAATGGGCTGCTATAATATCTTATATTTACGGTTATAATATACTGAGAGGTAATCTTCATCATGGTTTTATCCATCGTAGGGTTTCCATGTAAATACTTGTGTCATGCGTTGCATTCTAATCTTTATGCATTTATCCACTTTCAATCTTTAGTTATGTTTTATGGATGATTATTTAGGGGCATTAATAAATTTAAGTATATACTGATTCAGCCCACTTCTCTCAGTGAATCAAATGTTCAACAATTGATATCAGAGAACGATGTTTTAATTGAGCCAAACAACTTTAAGGAGATCTTATAGGTTGAACATATGGTGTCTAAATCGACTCTGGAAGAACTTATAAATGAAAACAAGATATTTGTAAGATTCGGTAAATATCAGTGAATTAGAGAGGAAAGTAACTATCGAAGAATTCAAAATTGAGATGGAGAAATTTTGGAAAGAGAAAGAAGATGGGTATGCACTTAACCTCGGTGCAAATAATCCTCCCAGAAATTAAGTTGCACAGGCTTTGGCTTAGGAGGAGTTGAAAGGAAATATATTTTTCCCCTGCCAAACTGGACATTATGTATTATAGCATACCAAAGTCCGGATACAGGATTAAAAATGATGTACCATTTTAATTAGTGAAAATTGTGGAAGAAATGACTACTCTGCGATAAATCGTGGTAATGAATTAAATGCCATTGAGAGACATACACTTTAATTAGTAGCTATTTTTGTGCATTTATTATTTTGCACTGGCTAGTTGGATAGAACTTTAAAAAGGTATTTTTTTACAAAGTTCTGATCATTCCAAGGCAAAGAATTTCAAGTGGAGAAAAGTACAAAGAAATAATGAGGGTTTCTAGTAAAACAGGATATTCTTTGTGCCCTACTTTTAAGGTTTTGAAAGCATTTTTCTTTCTTTCATGGATTCTCCAACCATAATCAATATTGGAGATTAACCTCACCCTAAATTCAAACAATACCCAAACAAATCAATGCAAAATGTCCTTTGGGTGCACTATCAATTATACCACGTGGGATTTTACCAACTAACGATATCATGACATACATCCATGTGAAGGTGAAAGAATATCATCATCGAAAATTGTTAGACATATGCCACAATAAATTAATGACTGGAGACTTAAACAATTAAAACTAGAATTTAGTAGCCTAGTGGAGAAGAAAATGATAGTTTGGAATGATTTTCTTTATTTTTATTATGATGAATAATGGATCAGAATGGCCATGAGTAGAATACATGATGACTTTGTACTGTTATACTAAACATGGTTAATTACCAAGGAAGTGAAGAGTGAAGTCACTGGTTTATGGTCGATAAGACCAATTCGCAAATTCAAGGCGGTAAAAAACAAAGAAGCTGAAAAATTAACCAAGGAACCTCAGAAAAAAGAGAAATGACAGTAAGCATAATTAAAACCGTGCAGTCAAATATGTTTCACTAATGATCAGACATAAAACCTACTTTACAAACATGAAAAAATCGATTTTGGCAACTGGAATTAATGTAAGATATGAGACGGTAGTAGAGAATGTGTATTATAATCTCTGTGAACTTCTAAGAAAATATTTTCTGGAAAATTTGAGACAATCAAAAGAAAAGAAGCATGAGTGTATATACAAAACCCTAACCCTACGCATTCTTTTCTAATTCATGAAAGAGTTTTTGGGTGTCGGTAGAATTGAGTGGATCTCAAACAGGCTAGTAGCACATCAAATTTGTGATCTACCAATAAGATATAAGGATGCAAACTCCAAGATGAAGTATTTGTATCATTTTGTACTCGCTTTCAAGATTGCTTAAATCAAAGGGAGAGGATCCCTAAAAGGGTTTGAGATAAATATAAGAATGATCTCACTTTTCTCATTGCCATTAACAACTGTATTATGGAATCTATGGAACCAAGAACTGCATAGGCTCCCACTTTGGGATATGAGATTACGGAGGATATTTTGCAGAGTTTGATAGTAGTGCTTTTAGCTAGTCCCATTGAAAACTCAAGAAATAACACGAGCCTATGAAGAAAAGAGTCTCAAGGTACACAACAAATTGATGGAACCTGTGATGAAGAAAAAGGTTTAGAAGATAATTGAGAAATATTTTCAATCATCAGACATTTCAGAAGAAGAAATTGATGAAGCAAAAATGAAAGTCAATATTGCTATTTCTACTAGAAGTTTTAAAAGGACCTCCATCTATTTTGAAAATTATCGCGTCCTCCAGGATAACAACATCACCATCATCATAAAAAATAAGAAGAAAGTCTACTCCTATTAAGAGGATAAAGGAAATTGCCTCCTCTTACTCCCACAGATGTAGAAAATATAGAACTACAAGGAGAAAATTGATTGAAGAAGAGATATAGGAGCTAGAATCACACAGGCTCCTAGAGAAACCCACTGGATCTAACACTCTGACAATAAATTAGGAAAAACTCAGCAGGGCTGGAAAGTCAAAAAGACTAGGAATTTTTTTGTTCATTCCTCAGATGAGGAATCGAAGACAAGGGAAGCAAAAAAAATGATTCTCTAGAAAGAAAATGATAAAATAAAGCCTCTAAGAAGTGACTCAAATTGGATACTTCGTTTGATTATATGTCATAAGAAGGAAAATTGAAAGAATTTGGTTAATTATATGAAGAATGTGATAAGACCAAGAAACTATTGTTAAAGATTTCAAAAAATACTTTAATGTCTTTGATGCTTATCGAGGTGATTTCAAATAGTGCATCCCATTAGATCTTTGGAATGTATTGGATCAAATAAGACATTACACATCAAAGTATGATAAGAAAATCAAGAAATATGCTCTAAAATTGTTTTGTAGCTGATTTGTCAGAGGTTGACAAAGTGACCTTAAGACACATTTTACATAATGATTTTAGGTCTAAGAGAAGAAAGAATGTATTAGGTCTAAGAGAAGAAAGAATGTACTTTTATGTAGTGAGAAGGAAGTTTAGAATAAGCTTTAGAATGAAACTATTAACCGAATCTACTTTCAAAAGATGCTTTGATGTCATGTTAGAATCTATTAAAAACAAAAATAACCCAAATTCCAATTGAAAGTATTAGATCACTAACTAGAAATGAAATCAGAAGAATAACAATATTTGGATAATCTTGATGTTATTATGCATCAAGGAAAATATGCTATCCTAGCATTTACAATGTATTTTCAATATGGAGAATACAATATTCATTACATTTTCAAGATATGAAATTACATGTGAGCTAGCCTATTTATATAGGCAAGAGCTCATCAGAGGCCTTTACATGGTTGAGATAAATATCTCAACTAGGAGGAAGTAGAGTCTTGATGGAGCTCAACCATATCCAAGGAGAGGATAAAGTCAAAGTATGACTCATCCCTATCCTTATCCAAGGAGAGGATAGATTCAAAGTATGTGACTTATCAATATCTCCTAAATATAATATCCAAAATAAAAAATTCCTCCTAATAAATAAGTTCACCTAAGTAAGCTTAAGTAATGAGTGAAATGGAAAAGAACCATTTACTCTAACAACCCCTCTTAAGTGAAACTTAGGGAGAATATTGAAACTCAGAATGCATTATGGGTCCCTACTATGAGGCCATATTAGATACTCATGTATAATATGCAAAGAAATATATGAAATGAAATCTCTTGTAAAGCGGAGATAGACGTAAAACCTCATGGGAAAAACCCTCCCCCAAAAAGAGAGATGAAAACACATAAGATGCATGGATGGATGGAGTAATCAAGACCCCCCAAGAACAACATACATCATGTATATACAAGCAAGTATCCCTCCATATCAAGGATGATAAGAGAAATAATATCCCCCCCATAATAAAGATGCTTGAATGTTGATGAAGTGCCCTTGTAAACAAAAGAGAATCCAGTTCCTACAAGTAACATGCCTCCCCTTAGCAAGAAATAAATACATCAAATGATGAAGAAGCCAATCAATGTGAAAATGAAAGAGGGAAGAAAGTCTCCATGTATACATCTTTGAAGGCTGAATAGGTCTCTCCATCACATCATCAAGCTGATATATCAAATGTGACAAACCAAGTGTAGGAGAAGAGTTAGGAATGCCAATCTTCGAAGAAGGTGAAGAAGTATCTTCAACTATGATGCTACCATCAAGTATGTCTCCCAAGTCTGCAATATGAGACTCAATAAACAATTTTGAAATGTCATCCAAGTAGTCATCCCACACTACAAGATCTAAAGTACTATGATCATCATGATGAATAGTAGAAGGAATGTGTAAAGACAAGGGAGGTGGAGGATTAGGTTCAACACTTATCTCAAGAATTCAATGATTCAAGTGTCCAAAGTTCTCCTCACATAAAAAATTCACTTGTGGTAAAGAGTTGGGCCCATCATGAATATCATCATCATCATCATCAACAAAATGTGAACAAGAATACAAGAGAGATGCATGATCAACAAATCCCATAGTTATGACATCTCTAGTCTCCATTTCTGTAATGTAGACATAATCAGGAGTGAACACAATAATTTTTCCTTGTGCCCCATGAGTAATTCAGTAAATAGAAAGTATATTAGTGGTCGAGGATGGTACACAAAGAACATCATTAAATGTCCCCTCCCATAGGAATAGTACCCTTCCCACAAACCTTCATGTATGTGTTGTTACCCAATAATATGTGGAGAATTACCAGGATCAATATAAGAAAACATATCCTTAGAAGATGCCATATGATGTGATGCCCCTGAATCAAGAAGCCATTTACCTTGCTCTCAATTTGTGGAAGCAATGACTTCTTGACCTTTACCTTTATCTTTGGATGATGATGCAGGTGTAGAAGCTGTCAAATTTGAAGAAGATGAAGTGAACACTAATGAGGGAAACTTGATCTTGTTCTTTTGAAGAATGTAAGTGAGCTCATCAATGTTATTATGGAAATACTTATGCTCATCATGTCCTAGCTTTTTACGATATGCATATTTTTCCCTCTTTTTTGTAGATGGTCCTCTCTTGAAGAGGACTTGAATTCAGAACTACAATGTGAAGGAGAATCATCACCTTTATCATGAGGCTTAGGTTCTTTATGTTCCTTCTGTTCTTTTCCATTAGAAGCATTTGAAGCGAAGTCATTTGCAACTAATGCATGGTACTTTGAAGACTTCAATTGACCCATGTGTGCCAACTTTCCTTGTTCCCTTGTAAGTTGAGCTGCAAATTCATCAACCGAAGGCATTTTGTATACACTATCAAGAGCATCCATAGCAGCATAGAATGTAGAAACAAAGATGGAATATTTAGGGACTAGCTGGGAAAGAATATAGATAATATCAATTGTTCATCATTTTTAGTAATGCCACATTTATAAATCTCCAATCTAATAGAATTGAAATTAGAGAAAAGGTCTTGAGTATTATCAAAATCACTAGGATTTAGACATATGACCTCATTCTCCAATTTGAATTTTCTCATTCTATTAGCTTTACCAAAGATTCCTTCCAAGGTTGTCCAAGCATCATGAGGATGTGTGCAAGGTGCAATATGATATATTAAATCATGAGAGATAGTTGATCTAAGAGATCCAAGTGCTTTATCCCTTCGATCAAATAATTTTCTCCTTTATGCAACTCTTGTAGTTGGTTCTAGATCCTGTCCAAGTGCGATTCTAAGCAATCCAATGCTTAACAACTGATTAGATACAGATTGTTTCCACTCATGATAGTTATATGGAGTGAAGATTGTGACTTTTGAAAAGTCCATTATGCAGCCAAATAAAGATTGAAACAAACTGATAACTCCTTCAAATTATTGATATAATCATAAAACTAAAATCCAAGGACTAGTAAAGTGCATATATAGCCCTAAAATGACCTATTTATAAAAGTGATATTTCCACTCAAAATCACTGAAATCTGATTGTAGATTTGGATTCTAGACCAAAAATCATGCACTTTAAAAGAAATGCCAAAAAAATGTTACCGTATGTACCCAAACGAAGTTTTAGAATTTGCAAAATTCAGGAACAAACAAGAATAGTTATGGAAATCTGAAAATTCTGATTAATCTGGCTACCAAAATTGAAATCGAATACCACCACTGGAAAACTAAGGAAATTCTAATCCAAATAAAAAAAATTCTTCCAAAAAAGGATTAAAAATGAGCAAGCTATGGATGTTTGAAATTGGATTGTAAAACTGAAATCTCCAATGGTGAAGTGTAAGAAAATTCAACTAGCGATGACGTTAGAAAACTACATGATTAAATTTGACAACTCTATTAACGTCACTGCAAAAATCCAATCTGACTATTGTGACGATGTATGGGTGTCAATTTTAAGAAAGTAAAAACTAACGTAAGGCAAAAAAATGGGCTTGCTTGATGACTCTGATGTTGTCGTGGTAGCTTTCTGATGTGGCAGCTAACTAGTCTCTGGCGGTGATGTAGCTAGGAAGTGGTAGGTGGCGACACTTGCTGATTGCGTGCCATACAAGCGGATCTGGCTTTGCGATATGGTCGGCGGCAGCAGCCATGCGACTGCAACTAACGGTCCATACGTGGGCGACCGATGGGGTTATTGTTGGTGGTGGTTGGCTTGCTCTCAAGCAGCTGGAGCTGGCTTGCTACTGCAGCTGTTGCTTGGGCGGTAGTTGGCAGTCAAACCGTTCGTTGGTGGCGCGGGCCCCGCAGGCTGCAGGCTGTATTTTTATAATAGAATGTTATTTTTTAAAATACGTGCAGGCCTGATTGGGATTTTTATTTTGCCTTATAGATGCTCCTTACACCGAAATAAGGAGAATTTTATATCAAATTTCTCTCTTGTCCATCCCAGATGCATTGGCAGGTTTGTTTTGGCATGAAAATACTTCGATTTACTTGTCCTCTGATTCGAGCTACAAAACTCTGTTTTGTAAATTTCGCAAATGATCTCCTAAAAAGATGAAATGAAAGCTACTCTTGACTTTCTCAAGCCTTCTCGACACAATGGCATAATAAAAAATGCTCTCTGAATCTTTCAAAGTGTCGCAATTAACCAAATCATGAAAAATACATATATACAAAAAAGGAGATTATTAAATCTAAACTTTCAAAAGATGCTTTGATGCTATGTTAGAATCTATTAAAAATAGAAATAACCCAAAATCCAATTGAAATTATTAGATCACTAGTTGGAAATTAAATTAGTAGAATAACAATATTTGAATAATCTTGATGTTATTATGCATCAAAGAAAATATGTTATCCTTTCATTCACAATATATTTCCAATATGGAGAATACAATATTCAATATATTTACATCATATTCAAAAGATGAAATTACATGTGAGCTAGCCTATTTATATAGGCAAGAGCTCATGGGAGGCTTGGACATGGCTCAATCAAGAGGAAGTAGAGTCTTGGAAGAAATCAACCATATCCAAAGAGAGAATAGAGGCAAAGTATCACTCATTCTTAGCCTTATCCAAGGAGAAGATAGAGTCAAAGTATGTGACTCATCAATATCTCCTAAATATAATATTCAAAATAAATAATTCTTCCTAATAAATAAGTTCACCTAAGTAAACTTAAATAATAAGTGAAATGAAAAAGAACTATTTACCCTAACAATAATGACTCCTTTGAATAGTGCTCTTTTAGACACCATAGAGAATGCTATAGAAGAGACACCAAACAATTCTCCAAAACACTTTGCAGAGATCATATCAAAGAAGGAAAAATTATGGCTGAAATAGAAGAAGGGAAGAAGTAATCGATGTTGGCGTAGGTGTGCAAGAAGAAGAAAGAAAAGAAGAAGACACAAGGACTGGATTGAAAGACTCATCTATGTCTTAAATAGTATTTGGTACTCCATCTGGCACAACCAAAAATTATTTGGATGACATCTTCAACTTGCAACAAATCTTTCAATTGATAAAATCTTCTACACGAGTTCTATTTGATTTTGCAAAATTGATACAACTCATAAGTTTCAAATTAGTGATGCATTTCTTGCATCGGCCGAGAAAGATTTGATTGATAGTAAGAAGAAGAGTGTAGAAAAAATTGAAACAATACTTCTTTCTACTTTGGGCACCTCCGTTGATGACTCTTCCACGGCTAAGAATTTTAGGAATTTAATGCAGACTTTTAAAGCTTATTCGATAAGCCTCAAAGATATTTTAGCAAATGATTTGGAAAAAGAAAAAGAAGTTCAAGATTATCTTGATATGATAAAGGAAAGGTGTGCTACAACACAAATTTTAGGAATTTAATGCAAACTTTTAAAGCTTATTTGATAAGCCTCAAAGATATTTTAGCAAATGATTTGGAAAAAAGAAGTTCAAGATTATCTATGATATGATAAAGGAAAGGTGTGCTACAACACAAACGCTTGAGCTTACTACCAAGTTCAAAGAAGGTCTCCACAAAGATCGTGCCTTTTATCACTTGAGTTTTCTGTGGCCAGATGCCACCAAAAATATAGGAAAAGAAATAGATTCAATCGAGTCTCAGATATCAGTAGAATTTCATGACTACACCTCGAATGGGACCTATCTAGCTCTATGAGGACATCAATTGAATAATTGCATAAAAAATACTTTGAGCTCCAGTAATTTCATGACAATACATCCTACCCCTTGGGAACTTTAGAGGCTCATTGAGTTAAAATGTATTGTTGGTTTCCCACGATCTTTCCCTAGCACAACAAGTACGTATGCTTGACCCAATCCCTTCATTGGTTGAGGATGGAGAAAAAAATCTAAATTTACTTGAAAATCAAATCAACTTTATGAAAATTGTAATACAAGCTTTGTTTAGCAGAAAAGATTCATGGCATGCATAGGTACAGAAGATCAAGAGTTGAACAAATTTTGGTTGAAACATGTTTCCCTATATGTATATTTCTTTATCTTTTGTATATACTTTTTTTGTAGTTTTCTAAGGTGTATCTTACTCTAGTTTTTGAGACTTTTGTACAAAGTTTTTTTTGTTTTGTTTTGGCACCTTTTTTTCATTGATGCTAGAAGGTGGAGAGTTTTGGGAGTGAATTGAAGATTTTGCAGATTTGAAGTTGCAGGTGCAGGCTATAAATTTTTGAAATTTTCTTTGAAAGATATAAAGATATAATCAGTGCTGAGAAATAAGTTTTGTTTTCATCAATGATAAAGGGGGAGTTTTTCGAATGAGGAATGTTGTCATTGATGCCATTTGTTTCCTCTATAGTTTGTTAGACAAGAAGTCAGAGTTTTGCTCTACACTTCTCTGTATTTTACAATATGATCACAAGATTTTGGTAACGAGACTATAAGAGTATGAAGTTCGTACACTCAAGAGTACAGATACTATCGTTATCCATGTTGGATTTTCAGAATCAAATCTGATTGTCTTTAGCCTCCATATTTGACTTTATTTTTGATAAAATTATTTTCTGATATTTTTGTGGACTTTGAATTAGATAAGCTCAAATCAAATTTGGAAGATAAGCTCAAATCAAATCAGATTTGGGAGATAAGATAAGATCAAATCAGATTTAGAAGATAAGATCAAATCAGATTTGGAAGATAAAATCAAATCAGATTTGGGGAAATCTGATTTTTTCTATGGATTTCTTCTCTCTTCTTCTTGGACAGAAAATTTCTTATATAAAGGGAAGAATGTCTTTATTCTTTCATAGTGAGCATGAATGTAATTTCTATTTTATTTACAGCAGCAGAGATAGTTTTATTTTTTTGTAATACTCTATTTTTAACAGAGAAGTGAATGATTATTCTGTTAAGCAGTGATTGCTTCAGATAATCTTGTAAGAGCATTAGGAAGTTCGTGGATGTTTGTATGCAGCCTAGGATAGCTAGTTCTTCTAAATTCTTTACATGGTATCAGAGCTGATTGACCTTCAATCCTTGTGAGTTTGGGCATTTATTTTTCTGGGTATTTGTTTATCTTGCACAGGAGACATGGCTAGAGATGTAGGAAAGAGCTGGCAGCAGCCACCGTCCTTCAATGGACAAAATTATGATGTTTGGTCAAAGAAGATGAGGACTGTTGTGACAGCAAATGATTTGTGGGAGCTTGTGGTCAATGGATTCACGGATGTGACTGACCCAGTTCAGTTTGCTGCCCTCACAAACAATCAAAAGACTCAGCAAAAGGAGTTAAGGAGGAAAGATGCAAAAGCTTTAAGCTTGATTGAGACTGCCTTGATAGAGGCAATCTTTCCCAGAATAGCAGCAGCTAATTATTCCGAAGAAGCTTGGGATATTCTTTACACAAGTTTCAAAGGGACTGAGAAAGTTCGATTAGTGAAGCTCCAAATGCTTTGAAGAGAGTTTGAGACTCTCCTCATAAGGGACAATGATTCCATCTCAGATTTTAGCTCAAGACTCTCTGGTTTGATAAACCAGTTGAGAACCAATGAAGAAACCATGGAGGAGCAAAGAATAGTGGAGAAAGTTTTGAGAAGTCTGCCCTCAAAATTTGATACTCTTGTAATTGCCATTGAAGAGGCAAAGGATCTTTCAGTAATGACTATTGATGAGTTAATGGGTTCTTTCCAAACCCATGAGCATCGCATTAATAGGTCAGCAAATTCTTCTTGAGAGCAAGCTTTCAGAGCTCAAGCCAATGCAAGAGGCAGTGGAAGAGGAAGAAACAATTCTGGAAGAGGTTCAAGAGGCAGAGGTCGTGGTAACTCCGGACAACAAAATGCTGGAGGAGAAAGCTCAGAACGAGCAGCCACAAATGATGGAGCTAGCAGCTCTTAGAATAATTTCAAAGGAGGTAAGAAGAAATATAGTTCAAACAAGAGTAATGTTGAATGTTATTATTGTCATAAATTTGGGCATTATGCTAGTGAATGCTGGGAAAAGCAGAGTAATCAGTCAAAGCTAAGTGCAAATATGACTGATATGAAAGTGGGTGATGGAGATCATCCCACAACCTTCATCATGTGCAATGTTGGTGAAGAAGGCAGCCCCGAAGTTTGGTATTTAGATAGCAGTTGTAGTAACCACATGAGTGGTAATGAAAGTCTTTTTTCTTTCATTGATAAGAATATAAAATCTGAAATTAGAATGGGGAACAATGGAATTGTTTCAGTTGTGGGCAAAGGATCTATTATGATCCGCACCAAACAAGGTGAGAGACAAAAAATTCAGAATGTCTATTTTGCCCCGGATATAAAACACAATTTGATGAGCGTTGGACAGCTCACTCAAAATGGTTACAAAGTGCTGATGGAGAATGACCAATGCATCATTTATGAGAAGGATGGGAGCAAGAAAATTGTTGCAGCTATTCAAATGACAAAGAACCGAATGTTTCCATTGAAGGTGGAGATGTGTTTCTCTTCACAATCAGTAGCAACACCTCCCAAGAAAAAATGTACAACAATACAACAATCAGCCTTCAAGAGCGTAATTAAAAACCCCTCCAAGCTATGGCATTTAAGGTATGGACATTTTGGTTATGTTGGTTTAAATTTATTGTCCAAGAAAAGAATGGTAGATGATTTTCCATGTATTAAAGAGTTTAGTAGCAAGTGTGAGGCTTGTATTTTGGGTAAGCAACATAGGCTGCCCTTTAAGTCTGGAAACTCTAGAAGGGCAAGAGTGCCATTAGAATTGGTGTATACTGACTTAGTTGGCCCTATGCAAATAACTTCCATTGGAAGGAGTACATATTTTATGACATTCATAGATGATTTCAGTCGCAGAACATATGTCTATTTTATGAAAAATAAATTTGAAGTTTTTGATAAATTTCTAGAATTTAAAGCCCAGATTGAAAA
Source organism: Chamaecyparis obtusa (assembly GCA_027943335.1). Lineage (NCBI taxonomy): Eukaryota > Viridiplantae > Streptophyta > Pinopsida > Cupressales > Cupressaceae > Chamaecyparis > Chamaecyparis obtusa. Next base: position 246,565 of record BSBK01008315.1, on the reverse strand, counting down.
TGAATGTGGGAAAAATCTTAAAGTCCTAAGATTAGATAGAGGGGGGGAATATACCTCCAATGTTTTTGTAAATTTTTGCAGGCAGAATGGAATAAAGAAAGAGCTTACAGCCAGCTATACTCCACAGCAAAATGGAGTGGCTGAAAGAAAAAATAGAACCATCGTTGAGATGGCAAGAAGCATGATGAAAGACAAAGGGCTCCCAATTGAATATTGGGGAGAGGCTGTAGCAACAGCAGTCTATTTAATAAATAGAAGTCCTACAAAAGCTGTTCATGACAAGATTCCAATGGAAGCATGGACAAAGCATAGATGGACGATTGAACACTTGAGAGTGTTTGGGTGTGTAGCATATGCACATGTGCCAAAAGAGCAAAGGCAAAAGTTTGATGATAAAGGAGTGAAGTGTGTTTTTACTGGTTATAGTCTAGAATCTAAGACATACCGATTGTATGATCCAGTTGATAAGAAGATGATCACTTCAAGAGACGTGGAGTTCATTGAAAATGAGTCATGGGATGGCTCAATGGACACATCTTCAAGTGCGTCAATCAAAGTGCCTATTATTGATGAAGATGGTGACGTCAATGATCAGCAAAATGATATAACAATAGATATAGAAGGCTCCAGAAGGCTGCAAATTGGCCCCATAGAGAGCAGCAACAGCAATACTGAGAGCTATGATCCCACTCTCGCCTCCCTAGTGCCAAGAAAGACCAAGAGTCTAAGGGAGATATACCAAGATGAAAGGTATGAAAATGAATATGATGAGAATATCAATTTTGCATTATTTTTTCATAGTGATCCAATTTATTTTGAGGATGCTGAAAAAGAATAAAAATGGCGTAAGGCCATGGATGAGGAAATGGATGCAATAAAAAGAAATGAAATTTGGGAGCTCACTAATTTACCTCCCAACAAGAAAATTATTGGAGTTAAATGGGTTTACAAGACCAAGAGCAATGCTGAAGGAAAAATAGATAGGCATAAGGCTCAATTGGTGGTCAAGGGGTACAAACAGCAGTTTGGTAGAGACTATGATGAGACATATGCCCCGGTTGCTAGAATGGAAACCGTGTGTGCTGTCATAGCAATTGCAGCCCAGCACAAATGGAAGGTTTATCAAATGGATGTGAAGTCCACCTTCTTGAATGGAGTATTGAAAGAAGAGGTTTATGTGGAGCAGCCACCTGGTTATGAAGTTTCGGGTCATGAAAGTAAAGTGTATAGACTGAAGAAGGCTCTTTATGGGCTTAAGCAAGCTCCACGGGCATGGTATAGCAGAATTGACTCATATTTGATGAGCAATGGCTTTTGCAAAAGCGATGGTGAGCCCACTCTTTACATCAAGGCAGCTAATGGTAATATTTTAATTATTGTCTTGTATGTTGATGATTTAATCTTTACTGGGGATAATGATTTCCTCATTGTTGATTTTGAAGAGGCCATGAAAAGGGAGTTTGAAATGTCAGACTTAGGTCTCTTGAGATATTTTCTAGGCATAGAAGTAAAACAAATGCATGATGGTATTTTTATCTCTCAAGAAAGATATGCAAATCAGATTTTAGAGAGATTTAAAATGCAAAGTAGCAAGCCTACTCCAACACCAACTTCAGTAGGTTTGAAGTTAAGCAAACAAGATTGCAGCAGCAATGTAGATCCAACTTTATTTAAAAATTTAGTTGGAAGTTTGATGTATTTAACAGCTACTAGGCCAGACACTAGGCATGCAGTAAGTTTGATTTCCAGATTTATGGAAACTCCAAAGGACTCCCATTGGCAAGCGGGAAAGAAAATCCTAAGGTATGTTAAAGGCACCAAGGGATATGGTATTTTGTATACTGCAGCAAATATTTTTAATCTTATTGGCTACACAGATAGTGATTGGGCAAGGAGTTTGGATGATAGGAAGAGCACTTCTAGATATGTCTTTCACGTGGGTTCAGGTGTAATCTCATGGACTTCTAAGAAGCAACCCATAGTTGCTCAATCTACAGCAGAGACTGAATATATAGCAGCGAATGCAGTAGCATGTCAAGCTGTTTGGCTAAGAAGGATCTTGGCAGATTTGAAGGAAGAACAAGAGGATGGAACCACAATATTTTGTGACAATATTTCCTCGATAGCCTTGTCAAAGAATCTAGTGTTTCATGGGAGAAGCAAGCATATTGAAATCAAATATCATTTTATTAGAGAACTAGTTGAGAATGGTGAAATAAAAATAAAGTTTTGCAGGTCAGAGCAGCAACTAGCAGACATTTTCACCAAGCCATTGGGCATTGCAAGTTTTGAGTGCCTAAGGAGGAATCATGGCGTAGTCAGTTTGGATCAAGCATGATCTTATTTGTTAGCTCAAGACAAAGGGGGAGTGTTGGATTTTTAGAATCAAATTTGATTGTCTTTAGCCTCCATATTTGACTTTATTTTTGATAAAGTTATTTTCTGATATTTTTGTGGACTTTGAATTAGATAAGCTCAAATCAAATCAGATTTGGAAGATAAGCTCAAATCAAATCAGATTTGGGAGATAAGTTCAAATCAAATCAGATTTGGAAGATAAGCTCAAATCAAATCAGATTTGGGAGATAAGATCAAATCAGATTTAGAAGATAAGATCAAATCAGATTTGGAAGATAAAATCAAATCAGATTTGGGGAAATTTGATTTCTTCTCTCTTCTTCTTGGACAAAAAATTTCTTATATAAAGGGAAGAATGTCTTTATTCTTTCATAGTGAGCATGAATGTAATTTCTATTTTGTTTGTAGCAGCAGAGATAGTTTTAGTTTTTTGTAATACTCTGTTTTTAACAGAGAAGTGAATGATTATTTTGTTAAGTAGTGATTGCTTCAGATAATCTTATAAGAGCATTAAGAAGCTTGTAGATGTTTGTATGCAGCCCAGGATAGCTAGTTCTTCTAAATTCTTTACAATCCAATGGTAAAAATTTAGCTTTGGAATGCTGCTTTTGGAACTGTTTTCTAGAAATACGAAGGTTAGCTTATGTAATCATATTTTGTCATTAGGATGTTCGTGGATCTACAATTTTGGGTCAACAATAAGGATCAGGTAAATCATACGATTTCATATTTTCTGGAGTTAACTATTTTGTTTGTGGGCTGACTTGGTCTAATGTGCATTGGAACAATATGATAACATGTGGAAACTTTCTTGATGCCAACTCAATTTTCATGTTCAATTTTTCATATTTGTTTCTATTACTTTTTGTATTATTTCAATTTTTCATATTTATTTCTATTACTTTTTTATTATGAATTACATTAATTTTGAACTTCGATTATCATTAATTATGATATTATCAAAAAGTATTTCTTTACCTACATCCTTTTTCCCAATCTAAAACTTAAGGAAATTATAAACAATCACATTTCAAGTTAGATTGGGTCGTAAATATCAACAAATGATATCAAATTAATTTTCTCAATCTAAACCTTCTTAAGGAAATTATAAACAATCACATTTGAAGTTAGATTGGGTCGTAGATATCAACAAATGATATCAAATTAAGAAGTAATTTCATCAACTACTTTATCTACTGGTAACCGTCTGATAGGACCATTGAAAAACCAAAGACAATAATGTCCATACTTCCAACACGAATATAATTTAAAGTTTTCTCTGCAATCTGAGAGTGGTAGTTATCATTTTCTTCCAGCAATTCATCGATGGCCTCAATTATACCATGTTTGGGTGTCTACCATTCGAGTTTTTTCAATATCTACAATAAAAATGCTATTGATTCAAGTGATATGCAAAATCTAGAAGACTAAAAACAATTGGTCAAACAAACCACATCAAAATGATTTGATCAGAAAACTGTAAAATAAGGATAACGACTCTAAAATTCATAACGTATGACAAGGACGAAGGCTTCAAATTCAATTCAAAAAGTACGCATTATTTTAAAGTTGATTTTTCAGTTTCCATTTTTGAAATGGTACTATTTTCTATTATAAATATACATGTGTAGTTTCCATCATGAAATCATTCATAAATTCTTTAGGAAAGTTTAGAGGATTGTTGGTAATTGTTTTTCAAACAGTTGATTTCATTTTTATATAGTTGTACAATGATTTGAAATGCCTCTTGCTGAAACACAATGATAGGCTATGACTACTAATCAACTTTATGTTGTCAATCACAGTTATATGAAAGATTCCTTAATGCTTATCAATATTGTTTATTCGTAAGCCAAAAGACGTAGTGGTATATATGTTTGCCAAATACTAAATCAATATAACAAAGAAATGTGTGCCAAATAAGAAACTCATATCAATTCTATCACGATCTGGATTTGAATTCTTGATTTTCTTTATGCTAATTTATATTCATAAATAATGTCACTAACTTAGAGGTCTATAGCATGCTAAAATTTGATTCCTTCTTTATAAAAGAGAACAAGATTTGATTTTCTTATAGGAATACATTACATTTGTATTAGACCAAAATTTATTGTGGGTCATATTCTCAAATGTTGAAGATATTGATAAACACCAAAATTTATTGTGGATCATATTTTCAAATGTTGAAGATATTGAAAAATCAAAAGAGGAAGAAGGCGTGTCTGTGAGCATGAACTTACATTAGGATATTTTGATGAATATAGGCCTTTTCTATTAATAAAAATATTAAAGTATAATATTCACAGAAAAGGGTTCAGGGGAAAGCATCACACCGTGAAGAGTCACATGGCACCTAGGCCAGAAGCATACAACTACTCATAAAAAAACATATACAGAGAGAAATCCTCAAGTTACGAGGGCAGTAGAAAAAGAGGGAGGAGGATCTCTGTCATTAGGATTGCCCCGAACATTGGGCCTTGGGGTATGGTCGGGAATCAACCAACCATCTTCTTTTTCTTTTTTTTCTCCAACTCTCCTTCCTCTCACTTGGGAGAAACAACAAGCGCTAGGCGGGGGAATTTATCACAAGTGGCAGAAGGCCATGTAGGAACACTGGCCGAAGGCCGAGAAAAAGAAGCAGTAGTAGAAATAAGTAGGGGAGGCCAGCCAGCACCAGCAGACCTCCGAGGAGGAGAGGCAGAGCGACGATGCCAATGGTGCCGAGTCCTAGAGTGCCTGGAAGAGGAACTCTGGTTGCAACGGTGACCCCTGGGCAGCGTATAGTCAGCCGAGAGAGAGTCCAGAGGCATCCTAGCAGCTATAAAATGGGCATTGCCCCAGTGCTACAATAATTCCTACAGATGGGCCACCTTGTCCGCTTGCACTTGAATCTGCATCATGACATTATTACATAAACATGCCTTAGCATAAAGAGAAATATTAATATCCAGAAAGTTGTGAGAAAAGAGAACAACATTTTTTTCTTTCCATAAAGTAAACAAGATCTCCATCATGAAAGAATTCCATATCTGGGTATACTAGGAAGGTATTCTGCATGAGTCACCAAGGAGTGCCATATGCCAAGAAAAAGGCTCTGGCTAGAAAGGCAAAAAGAGGTCGTGAATCTAGATCCAATATTTCTGGGAACGACAACAGAACTAAAAATATGCATGATAGTTTCAGAATGACCACAAAAAGGGCATTTAGAGTTAGGCACACCCAAATGTCGGAGCCGAGCTCCCAAAGGTAAAACCTAGTAAAGCTAACACCAAGCAAAATGAGCAATCTTGGGCTTAGTGACAGTATCTCAAACAGTACAAAAATGCCAACTCTAATTCTTATAGGAGGAAGAAAGATGCCATCTATGATTGAGAGAATCAATCATGGGCAAATGAGGCACGGGCCAATAATATCGAAGCTTGGGATTGTAACTAGTGAATAGCGTAGCATGATACCATTTCCAGTCCTTCCACCAAGGTTTAACTGACTGAATTCCCACTTTGTACAGGAGATGGGGCGAAATGACCGAAACAAGAAAGTCAAAAGTCTGACGATCTGAGAGGATGAGTTGGAATTGAACATGAAGGTCATCCCAAGAGCGAAGACTCGTAGTGGCTCTAGAAAATAGGTCTTTGGGAGTTTGAATGCCACATTTGTGAAAATGAAGAGCACTCATTCCCTGGATTCTGACCAGAGGAATCCCTTGCTGGGAAAATAAAGGGGACCACCGAATATTCTATTGGTTAAGAGAAACACCACAACGAAAACCATTCCCAAACCAGCGAAGCCAAGGTTTGACAGCTTCCAAGGCTCTGCAGATGCTTTTGGAAACAAAAGTGTCCTAGATATGAATAGGGGCCTTCATAACCAAAAGGGTTTGAAAGCCAATCCTGTGTAAAGGATACCCTGAAGAAATGCAGTGTTGAAGCAAAATTTTCCAAGCCTCATTGCTTGTGAGACACCACACAATCTACTTCGCACAAAGGGACAACCCTTGTTTCTGAGTACCAAGCAAACCAAGCCCACTAGAGGCCTTGGGGAGGTAACAAAAATCTCAGGCAACTTTGTGAAAATCATGATGATCAACTCTAGAAGCCCAAAGGAAGTCCTGTAGTAATTTCTCAAGCTTCTTGGAAGAAGCTTTTGAGGGAGCCTAGCAAGAAGAATAGTACATGTGTAGCAGCCAAAACCTTGGAGAAGATCTAAAACTTCCCAGCAAGAGAGAACGGCTTGCTGATCCAATAGGTAAGCTTTTTATCAATTTTGGCTAGAACTGCATTCCATAATTCAGGAGTAGCTTGAAAAGAAAAGGGGATGCCCAAAAAGTACAATATTTCCCCATGTTTAATCCTGGACCATCCAAACTGAGAAAACCAAGGTGGATCGGGAAAGGTAGACTGCTTGAAACATAAGGTTTTATGCCATTGAATGGCAAAACCATAGGCAAGACAAAAAGTGTCTAAACACTGCAAGGCTTCCTTGATATTATCTTCATCCTCTTCAAGAGTGAGGAAGGAATCATCGGCAAAATGGCCATTGACCAATTGTTGGGAAGAGTCTGGTAAAGTAATTCGTTGAACATGGCCCATAGAAATAGAATGAGCAAGCAAATAGCCAAATCCTTCAGCCGCTAGAACATACAAAGCAGGAGCTAGAGGATAGCCCTGACAAATAGAACAAAAAATCTCAAAAGTAGAAGATTGTCGGCCATTGATGGTGATGTAGGTAGAGGCATCACTAAAAAGCATCTGCACAGATTGAAGAAATCTGGGACCAAAGCCAACAGCGTGAAGCATAGCTAAAATAAAAGGCCATTCAATGCAATCATAAGCTTTAGCAAAAACAATTTTAAGAAAGAGGGGCTTTCTGGTGAGATTTACGAGCCCATTCCAAACCTTCCCAAACTGCAATGATATTTTCAAAAATAAATCTTGATTTAATAAAGCCAGTTTTCTCCAGTTGAACAATCTGAGGCAGAATGTGATGGAGCTTGAGAGCCAGAGCCTTAGCAATGATCTTGTAAGAGACATTGAGCAAGGTAATAGGCCACCAATTGCAAATATCCTCTGAGTCCCCAAGATTGTGCTGAGATCATTGCATGATCAAGCCTTTTATGAATTCTGTCAAATGAAGCTCTGAAATTAGATCAAGTGTATCAAACCCCATTAGGACGATAACGACTAACTTTGGGATCACAAAGCCCTAATTTATTGCGCATGTAGTACCAGGCTTCTCTCTCTCCAGTTGTCCATCGAAAAGGAAAAAGGCAATCCTTGTCAAAAGCCATTTTGACCATATTAAAATCACCACAAAACAGCTAAGTTGCAAGTGGCAAAAAATCCACAAGACAACGCCAAAGGTGAGATCTGTCAACAACATCATTGGGAGCATAAACATTAACTATGCCAAAAGAATGATTCTCAATAATGAAAGTGGCCCAAATAGTTCTCTACATGGGATCTGAACCATGACTAACCAGAAAAGAATGTCAATGAGGAGAAAGGAGAGTAACAACTCCACCTCGACCACCCTTGTGCTAAGAACAAAGAGCAAGGCTCTTAGGCCAAATAACTTTGTAGGCAACATCAAACAAAAAACCAAAAAATTTAACTTTCTGGAGGCATAAAACATCTAGATGACTAATACGAAGATGCACATCCCTGACAAAATACTTTCAGGGTAGGTCTGTCAGACCTCAAACATTCCGTGAGATGTACTTCATGGAAAAATAGTGTTATCCATACCATCACCTCCCCCAAGGGAAGCATAACGTTTTGACAAATAAGTTGGAGTGAAGTCATTCCTAGAAGACTATGTATGGAAATATTCCTTTGTTTTTCTTGCATATCGTCAAACCCGTTCTTAGCATGCCCAGGAGGGCTGCAAAAATGGTGAAAAGGAGCAGGAGAGGAAATCGCAACGGCCACTTGAGGTGCTCGGGATAAAGGAGCATTAATATTGGAGTAAAAAACTTCCTTCCCCTACGAGGCAGGGTGATGAAGGGTGCTCCCCTTAATACCACAAACACATAACAAAAATAGAGAAACAATAACAATATGCAAGAATAGAAAATGGGCTTCTTATTATCTCCACAAATGTGGAATTAAAAAATTTTAGAATTACAATATGCAAAGCCACATGGGCATTCCCTTACAATATTCTGTAGGACAAAGCCTCGAATCAATACCCAGAACTGTTCCCAATTGCCTAAGACAACACTACAGCCTGCCTTATATGGGCAATTTTCCACCGCTTGGGAAGGTTCCAGAATTTTAGCCAACAAGGCCGACCAAATTTAGAATTATTTTATTTTACAATTTATTACACCAAAGTTGGCCCAAAATAACTTTTGAAACCCAAACAAAATTTTTGAAGGAAAATCATTTTCCATCATTTCAGGTGACCCAACTTCCGAAGACCACAAGTCATCGCCAGTTGACCCAATTGACTATTATAACCCCATTCTGAAAAGGCCACGAAGCGCTCTACAGGCTTAACTCATGCAAGCACCTATCACCCAAATTCTCAACCTCATCTGGGGCCCGTAATGCCTTCAAAACTGAGTTTAAAGTTTCTGTACCCTATTGCCAATACCGTAAATCTTCAATATCTACAAAGCTAGACTTGATCTGTCAATGAAACTTTACTAGTAGGCTGATATGACCAAAATGAACCTTCAGGGAAGAAACCAGAACATTTCGAGATCAGATGACCAACTTACTGAAAATAACAAGTTTCCACAAATAGCAGCTCTGCACAAGATAACCCTTGTTGAAAACAAAACCAAAAATATTTTTGGGTGATGTAAGATTGCTCTTACACCTAGGATGCTCCTGCATCAGACACCCGGGGTAATTTGAGAAGTGACCCTCTCACGACTCAGGTGTGTAGAGGAAAACCAAGACGGTTAACCTCCTCCTTTGTTAGCCATGATGAATCTTCAATAGGTTGTTCTTTCCATTTGACTAGATATTCTTCATATGTCTTGTTCCTTGTGCTTTTGCCAGCATGACTATCCAATATATCCTCAATCTCCTTGGGATCTGAACTGGTTGCTAGAATACTCCAGTGCGCTGTTGTGATGTCATCTTCAACACCTCCTTTATGATATTCTGTCAAATCTGAAATGTCAAATACTGGTGAAATATTCAGCTCAATAGACAACTCAACCTCATATGCATTTCCTGAATCATGCTTCTTCAGTATCTTACATGGCCTAAACTTCTTCATTTTTAGCTTGTTATATGTACCAACTGGAAATCGCTCCTTCTGCAAATGAACCATGACTTCACCTCCAACCTGAAATTTCTTATGCCTCCTTTTCTCATCTGCCTTAGCCTTATACTACGCATTTATCTTGGTAATGTGCTTCCTCACCTCCTCATGCATGTTCTTCAAATGTTCTGCAAAATCCTCAGCTTCAACACTACTTATTTCTCCTTTGTCTATCTTCCTCAACTCAGATGCATTTCTAGGACTACTTCCATATACAATATGTGGATAATGTGATGAACTAAACTTCAAATCTGTCTTCAACTCTTCATTTTGTGCTAGTGTCATTCTGTGTGCTGCCTTATTTGGCAAACTGGCTCCTGGAACCAAGTCCATCTGATAATTGATCTTTCTTACTGGTGGTAATCTATCAGGCACATTATCGGATACAATATCTTGAAACTCATTCAATAATTTTGCAACTTCTATAGGTACATTTACTTCCTCTTTCCCAGCCTTTGGAATTAAAGTAAAACACATGCTCATGCTGCATACCATCTAAGAAATTTCCTCCATCAACAAAATTTATTCTTGCATTATCACATACCTTTTCTTTTGTTTCCTTCAATGGTTTTAGCTTATGTCGCACTCCATCCTTTGTCAGGGAATAGATATTCGCACGACCATCATGTACAACACATCTGTCAAACTGCCATGGCCTACCCAACAAAATATGGCATGCATTCATAGGTATGATATCACATAGTACCTCATCATGGTACCCGCCAATATTGAACTTTACTAGACACTGTTCACTGACCATGACTTTGTGGTCATCTTGCACCTAGGCAACTTGATATGGATGTGGATGTTTCTGCCTCTTGAGCTTCAACTTTTTCACCATCTCTTCTGACACCAAATTATCAGTACTGCCACTATCAATAATCACATTATAACACTTACCCTCACACTCGCACCTGGTGTGAAACAGACTCCTTTGCTCAGGTTCATTCTCACCACTCAATAGGACTCTTCTGTTGATCAGCATTTCTCCTCTTTCAGCATCTTTAGAATTTGATGATCTGACATCTTCATCTACATGTGCAATTCTGTCTTGGCCTTCATTCCTCCTATCCATCCTTCCTTGGCGTTGAGGACATTCAAATCTCCTATGACCTTCTCCATAGTGAAAACATGTTCCACATAAGCTTGCTCTTCCTGAACCTTGTTCTCTTCCTTTTCCTCTTTGATCTCTATTGTTCTGATATTGGAAACGATTGAAATTATCTCTTCTCTGATTCTGACTGTTACTGGCCTCATCTTTCTTTTTCAGATCTTCATTTTGATCTTCATATGACCATCCACCAGATCTTCCATCACGACCTCTTCCGCTTTGTTTTCTCTCCAACTTCTTGTTCAGTTTTTCCTCTACTTTTAGGGAAAACTGGTATGCTTCTTCAATATTGTTCATTCGGACTAGATTCAACTCTTCCTGGATGCTTGGCCTCAACCCATTAAGGTAACAGGAAACTTTCTCCTTATCAGCTTTTGCATGGCCTGTTCTGATGAGGATTCGATAGAACTCCTCTGTATACTCTTGAACAAATTTTCTTACTTTCTATTGGTTCCCACTTTTTCCACACAGTGTCAAGTTTACACTATGATGACAAATTGGTTAGTCTCTGCTCCAAAGTCTGACAGGGAAAAAGTGTCAATTGATGAGGACCGAGGGCATCCTCCTTCGAGCTCCACATCACTCAGGCGGGTATTGCCTCATCTGCACACTCATGACTCTTCTTGATGAACTAAAGGCCTGTAGATAGATTATTGTGGAATAGCTTTCAGACTCCTATAGGTATCTTGTACCCCAATTAACCAAATCTGATGCAATAACCTACTTGCATACAATGAGTTTAAAAACTAGAATGGGCCTCCTACCACCTACTACCAACATGAAAGGAAAAAGTATTTCTTTTAAAGGATTGATGTTGGGTTGAATGGACCCCTGAAATACCCGAAGTCTCTCATAGACCAGTGCCTTATCCAATGGGTAGCAGAGTCAAATACCTCACTGCAACAGAGTTATGAAACAAGAAGACAACACATCCAAATATGTTGGTGCCTTACACCAATCATACACCACTAATCAGATCATAATTCAACAATCCACCTGTGTACCCAAATATGCTATCACCTATTCAAAAGATTGTAACCCTCCCCTTAGAAGAGACCTAGGAATCAAGCAATACATTGACCAACATCCATTGGAAGACAAGCATGAGACATCTTTGATACCCCAGATCATACACATCTGAAAACCAGTCTTAAACTCAGTTGCTTCTGCGAAAACAACTCTATTGCAGACACTTAGGAAATGCGAATAGAAAGACTAAAACACCCTTGATGCTTTAATCAATAAGCCTAAGACTCAAATGGAGACAACCTGATAGTAGCACAAAAATGTTGAAATCTTATACATAAGACAATTGTTACAACTTATATTGTATTCCCATAGCCAGAAAGGAAAGAGGGAACACCCTATATGCAGAGAAGAAGGAAAAATACTGCAGGAAGAACATTCATAGGACCAGGGGAAGGAACCCCTAGAATGGAACCAAAAAGGAACTAGAACCCTTCTAAATGATCATGAAAATCTTTTTATGGGAACAAGGATTGCAACAAGCTATAGATCATTTAGAGAAAAATTTAGGTCTACAACCACCAAGTACAACAAGAAGAAAAAGAATGTAGAGAAGCCTAGAAACCCAGGAAGAAATCAGATAAAATCTGATGTACAATTACATCAGTTTCATCACCATAGGCTAACTGCGATCAATGTTTACTACCTTCTTGTTGCAGGAAAAACAAACTTCAATGCCAAGATCCACTTGAAAAACTTCGCGTGTACACAACATGAAAATCATTGGCATACCAAACCCTAGCCACCTGCACCAAAACAATAGTCCTTTGCATTCAAACCAGCATGACATCCCAAGAAGCAAAATCAGATCAGGACGATAGCCCAGATCTTCATCATCATCTTCACAACTGCAACTGTCTTTGAGAAATCAATTCCGAGCAACCCATTTTGTCGCATATGGCTCACTGTAAACAACAATGGTAAGACAACCTCGGGAAAGATTTAAAATATAGCTGCAATGGCTAGCCAATCAACATTAAAAAAATGTCCGATGATCTCAGTCCTTCCCGGCAGATCGGGCAGTCCATAAAATTTGACACAATGGTCAACAAGCCCATAAAAAGTCCAAGTCCACATCACCACCTCAGCAACCAATATAAATCGAGCACCTCAGCATGACTGACAACAGATCCACCACCTTACTTACCACACCATCCGATGGTGGTCACATGATCACAAAGGGAAAGAATATTCCTTGTGATCATGCGACAACCACAGATCATAGATGAACTTTAAACTTACCCAGACGTCGAAAACACTGGCCCTACCGAGAAAAGCCACGTCACCATCGAACACAACCAATCAGGAACAACCATGTCAGAAAGACCTGACAACTAGACCCACCATCGCACCAGCCACAAATCGGACGGTGGTCGCATGATCGCAAAGGAAAAGAACATTCCTTACAATCATGCAACAACCATAGATCCAACCAAACTGCCAGAAGAAAACCAACCGCTTGCTAGATCGCTGAAGGTTAAAGAACTAACTGCCAAGATTGCGCGACCACGTGACTAAAGAAAATGCCAGGTCGCGGAATGAAAAGCACTTAACCGCCAAAATCAAGAGATCCTGCGAACACACAGTTGCGTGATTGCCAAATGAAAAGCTTAACCACCTGGGAAACTGGAGATCAAGCGATTAAACAACATGAAGAACTAGGCTCCACACAATTGCAACAGTGCACATAAGAAATGTTGATGCCAGAGATTTAGCTGCGAAGAGGCGAACAGTCGAAAACAACCAGGGTTTTCACACTGACACAAAGGTAACAAGGAATGAGAAAACATCGAGGGTTTTTATGCTTTGACAATTTTGACACCACCTGACATGAAAGAATTATTTCCAACAGACCTTGAAACATGAATATCTCCCTTGTCTCAACGATTTAGCAAGTGCGATCAAAACTGGAGCATGGTGACAAATTGAAGAACATGGGGCTAAGAGTGCAAGACATAAATTATTATGGATCTTCTTCGCACATTAAAATAATCTTGCAGGAAGGGGCAAGCAAATTTGGGAAAACTACAAGGATAAGACCAATTTCATAGGATTTTTACATTGACAGAAAATTGGTCTAACACTTGCCTCAAACTTTGTATTTTCTTCAGTAGGTCAAGCTCATAATCAATAGGGATGAGATGTTGCTTCAATTTATCTACCATCCGATCCCATCTTGCAATTTTATCTTTCCCTCTTTTATTTCACTCCAATTGAATCTCTTTCCACCAGATCTTCGCATGACCTTTCAGTCTGGCCTTTGCAAACTTGACCCGATCAGGATCCTCGATATCTTCATACTCAAAATATTCTTCACATTCATTGACCCAGTTGATCAATTCTTCTGGGTTAAGATTTCCAGAAAATGTCGAAACCTCAATCTTAGGCCTCTTCCAGTTATTTGAAATGGCTCTGAAAAGTCTTTCTTCCTCTTGGTTCACAACTTCAACTTCTCCTTCTTGATCTTCTTCTTCAGCTTCATCCTCGCTTTCGTCTCTGACATTAAGATTCATTCCTCTGCGAATCTCCTCTTGCAATGCTCGCACTTGTCTCTGCAGTGCCCTAACCTCAGGTGTTACAACACCAGCTCTTTCGCCATGTTACTTTCATGGAGGCATTTTCGCATTTCTCGCTGAAACCCTAACCACGGTCCTGGTGCAAACTGCCTCATAGTCAGTGATCTGTTTACATAGAAACCCTAACCCACGGTCCTGGTGCAAATTACCTCATAATCGGTGATCTGTTTACATAGAAACCTTAACCCACGATTCTGGTGCAAACTACCTCACAGTTGGCGATCTGTTTACACACTCAAGAACTCCTACTCTGATACCACTTGATGAAGGGTGCTCCTCTTAATACCACAAACACAACAGAAATAGAGAAACAACAACAATATGCAAGAATAGAAAATGGGCTTCTTATTATCTCCACAAATGTGGAATTACAAACTTTTAGAATTACAATATGCAAAGCCACATGGGCATTCCCTTACAATATTCTGTAGGACAAAGCCTCGAATCAATACCCAGATCTACTACCCAGAACTGTCCCCAACTGCCTAAGACAACACTATAGTCTTCCATATATAGGCAATTTTCCACCGCCTGGAAAGGTTCCAAAATTTTAGCCAACAAGGCCGACCAAACTTAGAATTATTTTATTTTACAATTAATTACATCAAAGTTGGCCCAAAATAACTTTTGAAACCCAAACAGAAATTTTGAAAGAAAATCATTTTCTGCCATTTCAAGTGACCCAACTTTCGAAGACCATAATTCATCGCCAGTTGACTCGATTGACTATTATAACCCTATTCCAGAAAGACCATGAAGCGCTCTATAGGCTTGACTCACGCAAGCATTTGTCACCCAAATTCTCGACCTCATCTGAGCCCTCTAAAGCTTTCAAAACTGAGTTCAAAGTTTCTGTACCCTATTGCCAATATCGAAAAATCTTCAATTTCTACAAAGCTAGACTTGATTTATCAATGAAACTTTACTGGCAAGCTGATATGACCAAAATGAATCTTCAGGGAAGAAATCAAAACATTCCGAGATCAAATGACCAACTTACTGAAAATAGAAAGTTTCCACAAATAGTAGCTCTGTGCAAGGTAGCCTGTATTGAAAATAAAACCAAAAATATTTTTGGGTGATGCAAGATTGCTCTTACACCCAGGATCCTCCTGCATCACAAGGTTTGAAATTAGAGTAACCTTTCAGCATGAACCTCAATAGCTAGAGGTGGCGGTTGAGATGTGGAAGCAAAAGCAATAGGCTTGGCTTGCTTGTTCCGACGACTAATTGTAACCCAGTCGTCCTTCTTTATTTCCTCTTTTTTCTAGCATTGGCTGGCCTTGAACCAAAATCTTTGGGAGGAGAATTGGTACAAGGTACTACCAAAGGGAAGTCCTTAATCTTGTGCTCTGCAGATTTACATTGATAACATCTATTGGGAAGGTTGAGATAAAGCACCTTTTGAGTGAAGGTGGTCTCACCAGCCTTAATCTCAATGAATTCTTTAAGGTCCCTAGAAAGGTCGACCTCAACATAGAGCCTCTTCTAAGTCCGATTGAGAAAACGGTCATGCTCACTACATATAACCCTTCTTATCATTTGTGCAATGGCATGCATGAAAGACCAACAGGGTAGAGGGAGATCAGGAAACTCAACCCACACAGGAAGTTTCAATTTCTTGTCATCGGAGACAGAAAAAGCTTGAGACCACCACTGAAAAACTAAAAGGGAAGCCCCCAAGATTCCAAGGTCCTTTGGAAAATATGGCATCCACATGGGAGGGATTAGAAAAACAAAACAGAAAAAAGCCCTTGGTGGGACTCTGAATGCCATCCAAGCGGATTCCATGAGGAGTCCAAGCTTTTGCAACCCAGTGCTTAATAAATTTTTAGAAGGGTCGCGACTCAGAAAATAGCCAATAAGGGTATGTGTTTCAAGCCAAGCACATGTATCATCAAACTCATGCATGGGCAAAACAATATCAGACCGAGACATACCTCATGGAACACTTTGGGAACAAACTTGCGAGGTCGCTTGCTTAGAGGCGTCATTACTATCCAAAACCACACCAACAACAATATCAACTAGTAGGTGAATGATGGACGAAGCCATAAATACCAAGTGATTTCTCGTAAAAACTATGGAGTGAAAGGACAAAAGGATGCAGAGAGGTGACACAATACTCTACATTAGGATATTGATATTGATTATTGGGGAATGGGTCTTAATTGTATTGTTACACATCGTAATTACTTGCTTATTCAACATATGGAAAGGCTTGTGAATTATTTGGGCATGTGCAAGATCATAGACTCTTTGAAAAACAACTATAACTTTCAAACAATATAATATTTTTCAAATCTGAAATATACATCACATTCTATACTTCACCCAATACAATAATAATAAACAATTCTTTCAATTTGATGAAGTTTAGATTAAGTTAAGGTGGTCAGACACGAGAGTTTTTATATTCAAGAAAATTTGTAGCAAAAAAATTATAATTAATTATTTACTTGGAAAAAAATACACAAAAATATACATCACATTCGAACACGAGTCTACTACTTTTATCTAGAATCTTATAAAAAAATATTATCATTTGATTTTGTTTAATGTGGTTAGACATACACCTACTTATTATCTTTCTAGTCTTGATAGACTTATTGAAAAATAGCTATAACGTTCAAACTATATAACTTTTTTAAAATCCAAAATGTGTCACATTCTATGATTTTCCTAGTAGAAAAATAAAAAAGTTTTCAATTTGATAAAGTTTAGACTAGGTTAACGTGGTCAGACACGAGATTTTTTGTATTCTGAAAAATTTGTATAAGAAAACTCATAATTAATTATTTACTTGAAAAAAAATTTCAAAAAAATATGCATCACATTCGGACATGAGTCTACTACTTATATTTATCTGAGGGTGGTCCCATAATAGTGAGTCCTACTTTTTGGCCAATTTTGACACAAAGTTCAACATTTTGAGAAAAAACTTCACTTTCAAACATCTATTGTCGCAAAACTATTAAGAATTTGAAGATGATGTAAACTAGAGTCTTTTAGAATTTTATTTATAGTTTCTAAATATATATTTAAAATAAAAATAAAAATCATTTAAATAGATTTTTCCTTCTCCTTCGAAAAGTGGTTTACGTGAAAAAACTATGTTTTTAAGGAGTTATTGTCACTTGGATCAGCATAAATTTTTTTTAAAATATGATAATGTGATGTAATTATTTTGAGATTATATTTTTAACTTCAATATCTAAAGGATGCAATTGGTTTTATACATTTTGGATCAATATTTCATAGTTTATTAAGTTTTAAAGTGACAGTAATTCTAATTTAGATATAAGGTCACTTGGATCACTCTAACTTGATCTATGTATATCGAAATTTATTTTTTCTTTTTTTCATAGAAAGGTAACACAAATGCGATTTTCTTAAATATTGTTTATAATTTACTATTTTTCCCGAAGTCTTGAAGAGATAGGTTGTTGAATGACCAAACAACCTATGTTTAGTTAAAGTAATATTTAAAAGTGATAATGAGCTCAATATGTATTAAAATTATATTCATTAGAAAGCTTGTCCTGAGTAGCATCGTTTGACATCATCTGTTTGAAAAAATCATCTTGTTTAGTTCTTGTGTCAGGCCTGCAAAAACTTTTTTTTTTTAGGGAAAATTTTCAGTTTTGGGGTCTTCGTGCGACGACCCCCTTCGCACAAAGACACTTGAGGGTCTTCGTGTGAAGACCCTTCACATGAAGCCTCCCAAGTGAAAATCCCGGCAAAAAGAAACCCGCCAGAATTTTTCCTTGGGTACTTCGCACGAAGTATGTACTTCGAGCGAAGTCGGCTAGTAAAATTATTTTGTAAAAAAAATTTAAAATGGTATAAAAGTAAAACATTTTGTTTCTATTTTACATCGAATTGCAATTAATAAATTCACATTTTCTATTATTGAAGGCATTTTTTGAAGGAGGATTAGTATTTCTATTTTTGCAAAGGCATAATTTTGGAGAGGAAAAATATTAGATTAAAGTATTTTTTGAAGAAGAAAATTTTTGTTGACAATCTTGTGGAAGACATTTTTTGGAGCTTGAAAAAATGGGGAATAAGAAGGGAAGACAAAGTAAATCTTCTAGAAAAAAGTCACCCGGTACTAGATAAAGAAATCATGAAGCTGCATTGACATATTATCATAAAACTAAAAAAATTGAAAGACAAGCTGAAGTAGGACGATCAAGTCAAGTCGAAGAATTGCACATTAAAGAAGGGTAGGGATTACTCCCTATGAAAGCTCAAAGAATTGATGTTGGAGAAGGGTCAACATCACGTGCTCCTACTGCTATGGATGGACTTTTACATTTAGCTCAAATTGTAAAGAAAAATATTAATTATAGAAACTTAGATCATTTACTTACAATGGATGTGGAGAATTTCAAATCACTTGCTAATGTTCAACACTTAAGTCTTTCTACGAAGAGATCAATGAATATGATAGCAAGAGAAATATTGGGTAAATTTGATAATTTTGAAACACTTGAACAAGCTCAATTTCTTTCATTTATAAACAAAAAGTTGGAAAGGGCATTAAAATTGTTGGGTATAGTAACATCATCAAAGAAGAAAAAAGTTGTTGACATGCAAACTGATATGATTAAAAATATTAAGAAAAATTTGAACCAGCTAGGGAAGCGATCTCGAATTATAGATAAGTCCATTACAAGAAAAGTTATGTTAACATCCATTGTAGGTAACATTATGGGACGAAAAAGACAGATATCTTCAGTTTCATCTCAATTTGGTTTTAATAGGAAAATAATATCACGATATGTTAATAGGAGAAGATGATAGCACCTTAGAAGGCAATTGGGCAATCATGTGTAGAGCTCTTCGTTCTGGTAGGATTGATGAAGGAACAAAAAATTTGGTCACATCATTTTGGAATGATAATACATGTCCTTCATCAAACACTAGAGATGTTATCAGACATAGAATTTTAGTTAATCAATATGAATATCATACGAAACATTGGTTGGACACAACACAACATGAAATGTATGTGTCATTTTGTAGTTCAAATCTTAATATAAAGATTGGGCAAACATTGTTTGAAAGATTGAAGCCATATTATATCATGACAAACAAAGTGTTTGAAATTTGTTGTCGTTATCATATTGAATTTGATCTCCACTATCAAGTTTTTTGAAAGTTTATAGAAGACACTTATGGTTTTGAAAAGACTCCTCCTACTAGACAAAGTGAATTCATCTAATCCATTTTATGTGACAAAAGAGATGATGTAGCTGGACAAATAAATTGCATAAAAGGAATATGCCAAACATGTGCCGATTTGTCTTTTTTTCTTTTGAAAAATGAAAATATTGATGTAACAAAAATGGTAAATTGCAAGAGTTACAACTATGTAAAGAATGAAACAAAATTTGGGAAAGAATCTAAAAGGTTAGAATATGTTGAAGAGGAGATAAATGTTGGAGTATTTATGAAAAAATTTAAAAAATTGGTTCAACCCTACATTCATAATTTTTTTTTGCAAAGTGGCAAGCACAACAATTTCAAACACTGAGAGACAATTTTCCACTTGGAACTATTGTATCAGTTGTTGATTTTGCAGAAAATTATTTTTTGGTTCATCGAAAGGCAATTCAATCAGAATACTATTTTTCAGAGAAAATTACTATTATGGTACATGTGTGTTATCAACACGCACAATTAGATTTGGATGGTATTAACAGCACATTTGAAGCATGGGTCATGAAGAAGGAATATCATTTTTATATAAGTGATGATAGAGAGCATGACATTCATTATGTGGAACACTGCTTCAAGATATTTTTTGCAAATTTGAAAGAAAGAGGTATAAAAATTGATAAACATTATGTTTGGTCAGACGGATGTGCTGCACAATTCAAATCATCAAGACCATTTTATGCACTACGTAGATATCATCATAACGAAAATATACCACATGTTTGGAGTTTCTTTGAGAGTGGACATGGAAAAGGTGAACATGATGGTGCCAAAGCTTGCATCAAACGTGCTATATGAAAGTATCAAATGAATTATAACGGAGTGCATATAAAAAATGCACATGATGTGGTTGAATAGTGCAAGACACATTTCACACCAAATGAGAATGACATGTCATTAGGATTGACTCAGGCGGTGCGATATAAAAAATTTTGGGAGATAAAAGCTATGCACACATTTTTCAATTATTTGAAAGTGTTCAAAATTTTTATGATATTTTTTATTCAAATTATATTTATATAGAATGTATTATATATGCATTTGTTCAAGTGTGGATAGAAAAATTATGCATGGTTGCATTCAGTTATGAGTACAAATTGTTGCAATTAGATGTTGAAGACTAGGGACTACTCATGCTTTTGTTGTCGCTACATTGCTGACTGCAATTATGAGAAATGTATCAATCAAGATCGTAGATATGTAGGCGCATGGAATCTAGTGCCACTAGTTGTTACTGATACATTTGACAGAGATGAAGATGAAAACTTCAATGATGTTCCTTTGATTTCTACTGATTACGATCATATCTTGGAATTGATCAAAATTGGTAAGTATATATATTTCACATTATATGGTACATTGAGTTGCATGTATAGATAGATAGATAGATCTATAAGATTGAACTAAGTATTTATTTTAAGATCTCTCACATGTATATATAAATTTACTATGTAGGAGATGTCTTTGCAGTGATTGTTGAGCGTGGAAATATAGGAGTTGGTTATTATTTACTGTGTTGTACTGCAGAGAGGATGAAGTTACTTGAACCTGAAGAAAGTGATGGAATGTTGTTCCCCGTAGGTTTGTATATGGTTTACATCAATATATTGAACTCAATTTGTAAATTTTAAATTTCAACCTTTTAACAAATTTCAAATTGAGTTTGTTTAAATTTATATATTGTTAAAATTTGTGACCTGCAGGTTCAGTTGTTTTAGAGAGAACATATTTCAAGAAAATCAAAGTAATTCAACATGGTATTCACTTTGTTGATTACGAATCAGACAATAAGGTGTTTCAATATAGTCACCTAGTAGTTGCCACATTCATTTGTCTTCATACAGTTAAATCTCAACGTGGACATCATAAGTGGAGACTAGATAGTGAGGATCATGAGAGAATATTACATGTTCTCCATGGAAGGTCTGAACTACTTGAGTTGGTATAAAAAGTATAATATGTATACTTATTTCTTGTGTTAGGACCTACTTTATATCTTTGGATTAAATTTCATTATACTTTGTTTATATATTTAAACATATGATGGACTATAATTTTCTGATATATGATGGACCTATTTGATGGTTCAATGGTTTTAATATATACAATCATATATATACTTTGATTATTCAATGATTTTTATAGATTACATATTAGTTAAAGATTTTATGTATGCTTTTATGAAATTAGTTATATTACTTATGACATGTGTTAGTTCTAGAATTAGTTAGAATAGTTATTATCCTTTAGTTACATGTATTAACTAGTTATCTTTTATGATATTAATTCTAGATCCCCTTAAGACCTCCCCTTAAGACACTAAAAAATGATGAAATTAGTTATATTACTTATCATGTCTAAACAAATCATATCATCTAATCAAATAAAACCATCTAATCAAATCATCTAATCAAATTATATATCATCAAATAAAATCATCTATTCAAATCATTTCAAATCATATCATCTAATCAAATAAAACCATGTAATCAAATCATCTAATCAAATTATATATCATCAAATAAAATCATCTATTCAAATAATTTCAAATTATATCATCTAATCAAATAAAACCATGTAATCAAATCATTTAATCAAATTATATATCATCAAATAAAATCATCTATTCAAATCATATAATCTAATCAAATAAAACCATCTTATCAAATCATCTAATCAAATCATATATCATCAAATAAAATTCTCTAATCAAATCATATCAAATCATATCATCTAATAAAATAAAATATATGTCTCGAATCAAATATAAGTACATCTAATCAAATATATATGTTTCTAATCAAATATATGTCTCAAATCATAAATTGAGTCTCAAATAAAAGATATGTTCAACATGTCCTAAACTAGGGAGTCATCTAGGTGCATGCGAAAAGAGCAACCCTCTGAGCGACTGCCACGAGCATCCTCTGGTTGTGAGACAACAACTAATCCCTGCGAATATAAATGCATGTATATATGATACTAATGTAAAATAATTAAAATATTATGAATGCATGTTTAAACTTACATATTTTTAAAACTTACCTGACCACTACTAGGTGGCACATCTGTTGAATCACTCCTATGAAAAGCATCATTTGGCTATAAATTAGTGATTGATGTGTCCAAATTTAGTGTATAACAGTTGGTTATATACATGTGCATGGTATATATATTATGTAAAGTATTTGAAATATAAAAATACATGTGTACGCATGCATGCTTAGTCATACATATATCTAAAACTTACCTGACCACTAGTAGGTGTCACATCATGTGGATCTCTCATAAAAAGATGCTATGAGCCCACACTAGAGGTAACATGCTCTGCTAACTGTGCCTACAAAATATTATACATTGAACAAACATCAATACACATGTCTACAATTAATAGTTCACTAAAACTCCTAATAAAAAATAAAAGAAAATTTTATATGTACCTAGGTCTGAGGAGTAGGAGGATCATCAACACGCTGCACCATCGTATTATCAACTGAAACTACATCACTCACACCACCTAAGATCCTGAACCTCTGTAGTAATGAGTAGTGCAGGGATGACACTAGCTGGGAGGGGAGTGATGTAGAACCTGAACCATCTGGATGCAATAACATATCCATAAGTGACCTGACATCAGTGCCAATGTCCACCTGACCCAACCCATGTAACTGCTCATCAACAGTGTCTAGGCCCTCAATGGTGATGTGTACATCTCCAATCTGTATACCTGGCTTTGTAGCTGTAGAGTGATATGTGGGTGCATGGTGCTCTGCTTTATGCTGTGCCTGACTAGTAGATGGTGTGTCATGTGTCGGTGGAACTACAGGACCCCATGCAAGTGTAATGAAATCCCTAACTGAATGTATTGGGATCCTATGCGTGTCGACAATATGAGAATAGGCCTGTAGGAGATCCTCCAAAAAGTAAAGGGCCATATCTAAAGTACTCTGATGACCCGATAGTGCTTGTATCTCTCTAGGTATAGGAAGACCTCCAAATCTATATGTCTCCCCAGTCACACCTGCAGTAGTACTAGAAGAAGCTTCAGAAGATGATCTGGCTCTACTCGGTCTAGTGAAAATGTATCTTCCCACTGAATCTGAAGTGATGGATGTGGCTGTAGAAGCAATCTGTCCTATATTATCCACAACTCCCCTCTGAGAAGCAATGATGACTCTATCTGCAGTAGCAGCCATCGCTGGTGCCACTATAGGAGTCCTATCCCCAACTAGCTGTCTACAAGGCTGCACAACTCGATTAGCCCTATGATATTGATCATGGTCTACAACCCTACCGAGCCCCTAACCATAATATGATAGGAGATCTAAATAGTTGACCCTGAGTACCAAACCGAACTCAGCGTACAACTGTTGTGCAGAATATAATGGAATCTGGTTGTTATTTGGATAACGACTGTGTGCTGCAAGAAATCAAGGGTAAATCATACATGCAATCTGAGGTATCACACACCGTGTGACCTAATATGCCCTCACCATTGACTTCCCCTCATAATGTGGGAAAACCTCTCGTTTGATGGTTTCTTTGGGAACGAGGCTCTAAACCGTCACCAAGGAAACATCGCCCAAGACCTCCTACCTCAACTTTAAAAAAATGGTCTCAACTACCTAAGGCGTGAAGGAGTGAGACCTCAATTTGGCAGTCATAGTCTCCAAACTAGTCAATATAGTAGCACACGTATCTCTATATATACCATCCACTAAAGACGTACGGAAAGACTCTTTAAGTCGAGCCATCTTCGTATCAGCAATATGAAAAATAGTTTGCATATCAGGAGTCTGAGGTGCACCCTGAGCGGCCATCTAGATACATAACATGTGAAAGCTAAATGTTAATAATTAAGTACTTGATTACATGTTATAACTGCATGTAAAATGGAAACAAAAGAGGGTCTTAAGGGTCCTAAGATGTACTAATTAGGTCTTAAGGTGTCGTAGATAACATAAGAGGTCCTAAGGGGTCCTAAGGGATCCATATAAGAGTCCTAGAATGTTAATGGGTCGCAGGTACAATAAGTGGTCCTAGAGTGTCTTAAGGGGTCGTGGGTAACATAAGAGGTCATAAGCTATAGATAAGGGTCTTATAGTGTCTTAAGGGGTCATGGGTAACATAAGAGGTCCTAACATATAGATAAGAGTCCTAGAGTCTCTTAAGGGGTTGTGGGTAACATAAGTGGTCCTAGAGTGTCTTAAGGAGTCATGGGTAACATAAGATGTCATAAGCTATAGATAAAGATCCTAGAGTGTCTTAAGGGGTCGTGGATAACATAAGATGTCATAAGCTATAGATAAAGATCCTAGAGTGTCTTAAGGGGGTGTGGGTAACATAAGATGTCATAAGCTATAGATAAGGGTCCTAGAGTGTCTTAAGGTGTCGTGGATAACATAAGATGTCATAAGCTATAGATAAAGGTCCTAGAGTGTCTTAAGGGGTCATGGGTAACATAAGTGGTCCTAGAGTGTCTTAAGGGGTCATGGGTAACATAAGTAGTCCTAGAGTGTCTCAAGGGGTCGTGGGTAACATAAGTGGTCCTAGAGTGTCTTAAGGGGTCATGGGTAACATAAGTGGTCCTAGAGTGTCTCTAGGGGTCGTGGGTAACATAAGTGGTCCTAGAGTGTCTTAAGGGGTCTTGGGTAACGTAAGATGTCATAAGCTATAGATAAGGGTCCTAGAGTGTCTTAAGGCATCGTGAGTAACATAAGAGGCCCTAAGGTATAGATAAGAATCCTAGAGTGCCTTAAGGGGTCATGTGTAGCATAAGAGGTCCTAATTAGTGGACTAATTGGTCATAATTGGTCCTAATTGGTTATATTAGGTCCTACTTTTTTCTAATTGAGTCTAATTAGGTCTTAATTAGTTCTAATTGGTCATAATTGGTTCTAATTAGTCCTAATTGGTCCTAATAGGTCTAATTGGGTCTAATTAGTTAGATAATTGGGTCCTAAATTTTTTTCCTAATAGGTCCTAATTGGTCTTGGTACAGTTAGGTCTAGTTAAGTCTAATAGGTCCTAAATTTTGTTCCTAATAGGTCCTAATTGGTCTAGCTACCTGTCTAATTGGTCCTAATAGGTCTAGCTAGGTTTAGTTAGGTCTATTTGGACCTAATAGGTCCTAATACATCTAATTGGTCAGAATAATGTTGGTTAAAGACCTAATAGGTGTAATTTGTCCTAATAGGTCCTAGTTTGGTCTACTTGGTCCTAATAGGTCTAGTTTGCTCTTTCAGTAGAGAAACAACTTAGACATACCTTGTTTCCTAATATGACCTATTAGAACCTAATACATGACCTAGAGTGTCTTAAGGGGTGGTGGGTAACATAAGAGGTCCTAACGTATAGATAAGAGTCATAGAGTGTCTTAAGGGGCCGTGGGTAACATAAGTGGTCCAAGAGTGTCTTAAGGGGTCGTGGGTAACATAATATTAATGGGTCGTAGATGTGATAAGTGGTCTAAGTGGTCCTAGGACATCCTAAGATTCTTTAATGGGTCTTGGGGGTCCTAAGGTTTCATATTTGTTTTAAGATTTCATAAGGGATTCAGATAAGATGTCATAAGCTAGAGTGTCTTAAGGGGTCGTGGGTAACATAAGATGACATAAGCTATAGATAAGGGTCCTAAAGTGTCTTAAGGGGTCATGGGTAACATAATAGGTCCTAAGGTATATATAAGAGTCATAGAGTGTCTTAAGGGGTTGTGGGTAACATAAAAGGTCCTAAGGGGTCCTGGGTTACGTTAGTGGATCCTCGTATGTATTGATTGAATCTAAGATACATAAATGTGTCATAGGACAACCTAAGATATGTTAATGGGTCTTCAGGATCCGAATGGGTCATATATGTCTTAAAATGTCGTAAGGGATGTATAATGGTCCAATAATATTAATGGGTCGTAGATTTGATAAGTGGTCTAAGTGGTCCTAGGACATCCTAAGATTCTTTAATGGGTCTTGGGGGTCCTAAGGTTTCATATTTGTTTTAAGATTTCATAAGGGATCCAGATAAGAGTCCTAGAATGTTAATGAGTTGTAGGTGCAATAAGTGGTCCTAGAGTGTCTTAAGGGGTCATGGGTAACATAAGAGGTCCTAAGGTATAGATAAGGGTCCTAGAGTGTCTTAAGGGGTCATATGTAACATAAGAGGTCTTAAGGGATCTAGATAAGTGTCCTAGAATGTTAATGGGTCGTAGGTGCAATAAGTGGTCCTAGAGTGTCTTAAGGGGTTGTTCGTAACAATGAGTCCTAGATGTGTCTTAAGATAATGTAAGGGATGGATAAGGGTCAGGTAGAGTGTCTTAAGGGGTCGAGGGTAACATAAAAGGTCCTAAGGGGTCCTAGGTTTCATTAGTGGATCCTTGTATGATATTAATTGAATCTAAGATACATAAATGTGTCCTAAGATAACCTAAGATATGTTAATGGGTCTTGATGATCTGAATGGGTCATATATGTCTTAAAATGTCGTAAGGGATGTATAATGGTCCAACAATGTTAATGGGTCGTAGATGTGATAAGTGGTCTAAGGGATCTTGGGTTACATTAATTGATACTAGTATGTCTTAAGGGTTCTTGCGGGCAACAATACTAGTATATCATAAGCGATACGTAATGGTCCTAGAATGTTTTGAGATTCCTAAGGGATCCTAAGTGTCTTAATATGTCATAAGTGGGGAATAAGGGTCCTAGAAACTTACTATACTACAATTTTTTAATGTTTTCTAACATACTACTATATCATTTTCAAAAATTTAACTACAACTTTCTAAGATTTTTACAAACTAAAAATTATTTAAAACAAATAACTAACTAATATTTACTAAAAATGTGTGTACATGTGAGAGAGAGAGATTCCTAATATTTACAACTTTAAACTTAAAATTTAACATTTGCTAACATTTCTAACTTTAAACTTAAAATTGAACATTTTCTAACTTTAATCTTAATGTTTTCTAACATTTTCTAACACCTCTAGAAAGGGTCTTCGTGTTTCTTTCAAACCCCTCTCTCGGTTAAGGAATTGTGTCCCCCCTCTCAAGGACTCCAAAGACTCATTTCTAGACTTTGGGGTCTATATGATTTCATGCTCTTCTGGAACCCCCTATATAGGCAAAATAGGCCGCTCTTTCCACACTAGAATCTGAGAGCACAATGCTGACATTGAGCATGATAGGGTCCACAAATCTGCTTTAGCTAAGCACTCATCGTCCACCAAACATCATATTTGTTTGGATAGCACCCAAATTCTCTCCAAGGAGGATATTTCAAGAGGAAGCTCAAGGAGGCAGTTGAAATTGACTACCATCCCATTAACCTCAACCGAGATGATGGGTGGTCTCTAAGCCTCTCTTGGCACCTTTTGTTAGGTATGCTTGATAGCCACCATCACCCTTGATCCCTTCCCCCCCCTCCTTAGTTTTTATCTATTCCTCCTAGATATCCAAGTCGCTTCCCTTTGTCCTCGCGGGGGTTCTCATTCCTATTAGGTGGTTTCTAGTTTCTTGTCCTCTGTGGCTTGTCTTTTTCCTTCGTGTTGTGTGGGTCACACTTTCACACACACTTTTTTATTTTCTTGCTCTTTTCATCCTTCGTTCTCATTTTGTTGTCCGGTCACTTATTTTCTTGGGTTTTGTCCATCTATATATATATGTGTGTCTGTGTGTTTGCATATATATATATATATATATATATATATATATATATATATATATATATATGCATGTTTACATGTATATATGTATACATGTGAACATACATACATATATATACATGTAAACATGCGTGTGTGTGTATATATATATATATATATATATATATATATATATATGCTTGGATATGCATATATACAGGTATGTATATATATACATATAGATATACATGTATGTATGTATATATATACATGTATACATGTACACACACACACACATATATATATACACGTGTATGTATATATATATATATGTATATATATATGTATATATATATATATGTATATGTATATATATATGTATATATATATATATATATGTATATATGTATATATATATGTATATATATATATATATATATTTGTATATATTTATGCATTTATGCATTTACTTAGGTAGTTGCATGTATATTTTTGGTTATTTTATTGTGATTTACATAGGTGCTTATTACTCTTAGGGTTATTTTTAGTTTTGTATATGGGCATACACTTAATGCATTTGCTTAGGGTCATATATTTATATATGCATTTACTTAGGGTCACACACACACACACACACACACACACACACATATATATATATATATACTTTTATGTGTTTATATATATATATATTTTGTTATTTTTTATTTTTCATGTTTTAGCGTGTACCTTTGGTTTATAATCATTTCACGTGTCTTATTTTTTTTGTTATTTGCTTTGTTATGTGCTTTATCTTTTATTCATTAGTGTATGTTTATACTTTTCCTTTTGCCCCTTCGCTCTTTTTTATTGTTTTTGCTTTCTTATTTTGCTTAGTCTAGCGTATTTGGTCACGCATCTTCGAACTTGTGTCTATTTTTCTTTGGTGTTTTGACTGTGGTTCTTAGATTTCTTAGGTTCTTTTTCTATTTTTTGGTGTGGTCCTTGTGCCTCTTTTTTACTCTTGTTTTTTGTGTTGGTTAGCATGTTGGCTCTTCCCCTTCCCTTTATATTTCTCTTGTGAGAGGCTGAGTATGCATATTTACTTTTCATCCTTGCACTTTCTCATCCCGATGATGGATCACAGAGTGTGATCCGAAACGTTGATGCTAAAAACTCATACACAATCGAACCTAGAAATTTACTTAGCATTTCTACTATGATTTCTAATGTTTTGTAAATATTTTCTAACAGTTGCTAACAAACTACTGCGATTTTCTACCATTTTCTAACATATTCTAACATTTATACTACAAATTTTAATATTTCTATCATTTTCTAATATTTAATTATGATTTTCTAACATTTTACTATTAATTTCTAACATATTAGATAATATTTAACTACAATTTTCTAACATTTCTGTAAATAAAAAATTATTTAAAATAAATAACTAACTAAAATAAATATAAAACATATTATTTACAATAAAAAATGAGAAAAATGCGTGTACTTGATACTGCTAACAATATGAATATGTCAAAGAAGCTCGGGAGGTGCTGGCATGCTGAGGTACTTTGCTCCAAGGCCCGGGGTCCGCAAATAGTGACAGTAACAATGAGATAAAAAAAAATGCCAGAAATATATAAAAAATCAGGCCCATAGGGGCTTTGCTCGAAGCCCCTCTTCACACGAAGACTGTTACAAACTTAGTGGTTGCCGTTGCACCAAAAGATTGACCTGTTAATGCTTGATACAATTGCTAGACTTATAGAAGACACAAGAGGTAGTTAAGCCATGTCACGAACCTCGAGGGGAGTGCTGACCATTTTTCCAACAATCTCCCCCTCGGCGTTACCCGAGGGGATTCGAACCTATGACCAAGCTCTGATACCACTTGTTACAAGTAGTAGTTGTTGTTGCACCAAAAGATTGACTTGTTAATGCCTGATACAACCGCTAGACTTATAGAAGACACAGGAGGCGGTTAAGCCATGTCATGAATCTCGAGGGAACCGCTGCCCATTTTTCCAACAAAGACCCCCTCGTAGGGTACTTCTGTTAGAGTAATATTTAGTTTACTTACTAATTAAATCATATTGATTTAATTAGTGAAGTTATTACTCTTTAGTGCTTAAGCTTTCTCTTAGGTGCATTAATAATTAATTCTTTTATTAATTATTAATGTGCGAGCTAGATTTTTTAGGCTTTAGGGTTTTGTTCACCTTTATAGGTTGAACCTTGTAATTCTTTTTTCAATAACGTAAATTATAATTTTGCTCTCACATTTTGAGTAACTTCTGAGTTTTACTTTTTCTTTCTTTCTACTTCTCTCTTGTAACAGGTTTTTTGCATGTAGGTTTCTTGGGCTTAATAGATTTGTTTTTGATGAAATCTTACATGGTACCAGAGCTCAAATCTAGTACTACCTGTTCTTGATGTTTTGAAGTTTTAAGGAGCAAGGGTTTGCCATAAGAAATTTGGGATTTTTTGACTGATTTGAGAGTTTTTGGTTATAGTTTTCAGATCTAGTATACTTTGCAAGATGTTATTTTTTGTTTCTTTTTTGCACTTTTTACAAGCACTACAGTTCTTTCAGGGTTTCTGTCATTAATCTGGAGGTGAAGGTGTTTTTTGAGCATTTTGGGCCCAAACGGACCTCACCATCGCACTCAGAAGGCTCGGGAGATTCAATTTTCATATAAAGTTTGTCATTTTTGGCCACAGTAGCCTCTAGAATTTGTTTTTCCCTCTCCTAGGCTGTAAGACACAAATTTCGAGAAAAAAAATTTAAAAAAAACTTTTTTCAAGGTTTTTTGGTGTAGGCAGAACGCGCCGCCTGCGCCCATCCTCACCCAGTGCGCAACCAGGCTTTCGCTCCGGCGCCACCTCCACCCAGTCGTCGCTTGAGCTCCGCTCCAATGCCACCTCTGCCCGGCCGCAACACCGCCGCCACCCACGAGCTGCTAGCTGCTGACGTCAACATTTCGACTGCTGACATCATTTTTTCGGCCAGTCTTTTTTATCGGTGACCAGGAATTTTTCTGGCGAGACAAGCCCTTGATGTGCAGACGGTCCTGAAATTTGTTGTTGTCTCTATTTTTTTCCAAAGAGCTCCATTTCAAAGGTGCAATTAGTTTCTTGGCCATAACTTTTGCATACGGTATCATTTTTTCGGAATACAAAATATCACTGAAAAGCTCTTTCCAAGCTAGAGATGATGATGCTGGTTTCATTTGATGATTCGGGCGTTTGAGCTCTTGTTTTTTGCATCAAAATGGAGGCTTCATTTTTCATTTCTCTCTACATCTAGAAATCAGGTTTTTTCTTTGTTTTGTGTTCTTTCATACTTATTTGAAGTGTACAGGAGATAGTATAATATTTTGTGGGGGGGTGCAAATTCTCTTTTTGTAATTTATTTCAAGGAGACCCTTCTACTTCTGTCTACTTTCTCTCAATGGAAGACTCTTCTGTCGCCCGTCTTACACCTCACAGCTACTACACTTGGAAAGGACAGATGACCAAATTGCTTATGGCGAAAGAGTTATGGTCATGCCTCGATGAGGCTCAACCAGTTCTACAAAGGCCTTATGAGGCTCTTATGCAGAGAAATAGGATGGATGAGGCAGTGGACCTCATTGCACTGAATATTTCAGATGGGTTGTTGTTCCACCTGGATGGTTTGACCACACCCAGGGCTATGTGGAACAAGTTTTCCACCTTGTTTGGCACAATGAATGAGTTTAGGGTTCTCTAGATAGATGCAGAGTTCACCTCCTTGGTACCTTAATCATTCACCAGCATTGAGGACTTCTTGATAAAGTTCAAGTCTCTTCGTTCTATTTTACAGGTTGCTGGAAAGACGAAGTCCGATGATGAGTGTATCTTTCTGATACTCTCAAAGCTTTACGGTCCTTATCAAATTTTCACTTCTACCTTCTACTCCACTATGGATGCACTGGGTGCACGACATGTTATTCCCTCTTTTGAGACTTTCTATGACAGGTTGACTCGTGAGTAGTCCAAGCTCAATCGGATGGATTCACTTACAAGTTCACAGTCACAGGCATTGCTTGCCAAGACACCTTAAGATACACAGAAGCAGAAGTCGAAGCAGATATCAGATTCCTCTTCTTAGCACTCTATTGGCCCACCATCTTCTTCTAAGAAGGAGAAACAAAAGACTGAGAGCCCTACATGTTCCTATTGTCAGAAGGGACCTCATGATGAGTCACATTGTTTTCAAAAGAGATTTGATGGCTATGAGAAACAAATTGCAGATTTTCAAGCTCTTCTTCAGAAGAGAACTATTTCCTCTCCATCCTCCTCTACCTCATAGGGGTCTACTTTTCAGTCTTCTTCCACATCTTCGACATCTAGACAAGAAATTGGATAGGGTCATGCATTATGGGCATCCGTTGCATCCCCTTCACAGGTCCCTTGGATATTGGATTCAGGTGCTTCTCACCATATGACATCTTCTCTAGAGATCTTCTCTTCTACTGAGGCTTCTCCTATTCCTCACATTCTCATGGGGAATAATACTGTTATGACAGTCTGCGAGAAAGGTTTTGTAGGCATTCAAGATGGCACATTCAATGATGTATTGTATGTTCCATCTGTGTCTGCAAACCTTCTCTCGATTTATCAGATTACACTCAGTAGATTAGGGAAGACAGTTGAGTTCACTGCATATTCAGTCTTCATTCAGGATAGTGTGACAGGAGGCATTGTTGCTAAAGGGACAGTTGATCATTCCATCTGTCTCTACACCTTCTCACACTTTGGTCGACCATCTCCATTGTCAGAGCACAACTCTTCTCTTTTGTGAGAGCATTATGTGGTGCAGTCAGGTTGCTTGAACCTTTGTATTGTTCCTGAGATCACTACCACACCAAATCCTGTTGAGGTCTTTTCTCTTCAGCAGGATTCTTCTTCAGCACTAATTGACCCTCCAGCTCCATTCATCGAGCCATCAAGTGCACTTGTTCAGGATTCTACAGAGGACATTCATCTCCTCTTTCATGACAGTGTCAGCACACCTGTCACAGCACCTACATTGGGGATTCCCTTTCAGGATCCTCATGTTTTCTCCTTTGAGCATCAGTTAGGCCTTCCAGTTTCACCTCTCATTCAGGGGTTTCCTTGTTTTGTGCCTTTGTTTCTTCCGCATTGGAGTTCCATTGGTTCGATCATTTCCATAGGGGTTCCATCATTTTGGAGGGGCTTCGGTGTCTCTTCACTCTCTCATGGGGGGGCTGGTTGTACTTATGGTTTTGAGAGAGTCTCTTGAGCCATTTCTTTTTCTACTTTTTTTTATCTCTTTTTGGAGAGGGGTTTTTCCCACTGGGTTTTCTCCTTTGTCTCCGGTTTATAGAGATTTTCTTGTATTGGGTACCTAATCAGGCCTTGTTGCCGGGACCCATTTCCTGCTTTCATAGATGTGCTAGGTTAGCTCACCCCCTGTGCTTAGCTTAAGGGGGGGGTGTTAGAGTAATATTTAGTTTACTTACTAATTAAATCATATTGATTTAATTTGTGAAGTTATTACTCTTTAGCGTTTAAGCTTTCTCTTAGGTACGTTAATAATTAATTCTTTTATTAATTATTAATGTGTGACCTAGCTTTTTTAGGCTTTAGGGTTTTGTTCACCTTTATAGGTTGAACCTTGTAATTTTTTTTTCAATAACTCAAATTATAATTTTGCTCTCACATTTTGAGTAACTTTTGAGTTCTACTTTTTCCTTCTTTCTGCTTCTCTCTTGTAACAGGTTTTTTGCATGCAGGTTTCTTGGGCTTAATAGATTTTTTTTTCATCAAATCTTACAACTTCGTGTGAAGAGGGGTCTTCGCACAAAGACCCTTGTTCAAGGGGTACTTTGTGTGAAGTGGGTCCACCACTTCGCACGAAGTACGCACTTCATACAAAGGCTCCAAATTTTTATTTTCGTTGAATTTTTTATTTTGTTTGTCCCTAAAAGTGGGACACAACTTCGTGGGTTCACCTTAGAATATAGTAAAATGATATCATCATTTGATTGTGTTTAAGGTGGTCAAACATACACCTATTTCTTATTTTCTTCTTAAAATTTTCGCACTACTACATTGAAATTAAAAATTTTCAACATATAGAATAATTATTTTTCAAAAAAGGCGTAGTATCTTAGAAACTAAATTCAATTTTACACATTCTCTTCCTACATATTTTTTATATAATATTTATAACTTGTTCAAATTTTTATGTCAACTTGCCTGAACCTGATTTTTTGAATTTTCATTGCCACTTAAGGGCCTAGTTTGGCATACCATGATCTTGCATATACCCATTTAGTTGCTATGTTTCATTATATTGTACAATTTCATCAGATTAGAAGATTATGTGTTTGGTTTTGATTAATTGAATTTGATTGTTAGCCATTCTAATAAATTTGTATATTACATGAAAATATGTGAGTTATTCATTCTCTTCTTTCATCTGATTTTTATATTATAATATGATAAAATATTTTAAAAAGAAGATATGGGTCATGCTAAGAGAAACATTAAATAGGCATATGAGATCCTTT
This sequence comes from Chamaecyparis obtusa, assembly GCA_027943335.1. Lineage (NCBI taxonomy): Eukaryota > Viridiplantae > Streptophyta > Pinopsida > Cupressales > Cupressaceae > Chamaecyparis > Chamaecyparis obtusa. Next base: position 211,805 of record BSBK01008315.1, on the reverse strand, counting down.
TTGTGGATTCTCATTATTTATTATGGATAATCAAATTTAATTTAATTTATTTTGTTTTGCATAAAAAAGATCAAGGACACAAATATTACATATGAGTTAATTTTCTTATGTTTAAGTGTGAAATATATTTTGTATTCTTATAAAATGTAGAGAACTATTATGTACACTACCAATTACAAATGATTTCTTACCATTAGTTAAATATTATTTCTCTTTTGCTTTTAGGCGTTGTAAAGATCTCTGACATAATATAATTACAAAGAAGTTGAGAGCTACCATTTTTAAGATTGAACATTGTCGTGTTCTCAAAGTCTAAGACACACTATCATCATAGAAGATGCATTAAGAACCACTATTCCTTAGATAAAATATGACAAAGTTGTATAAATGTATGAGAGAAAATTACCACAAAAGTGGCAAAAAATACTCTTCTTCAAATAAAACATGGTCAATATGTTGTTATTACCTTTCTCTAAATAGAAAATGAATTATATGTAGGTAATTGAAATGATATTACAAAGTAGTATTAGTAATGTGTGTAGAGTAGCTAGATATAAGATTGTAAAGCACAATAAACATGAGGAAATGTGGCCATTAAAATAGTTAAACTAATACAACCATTATTTACCTTCGTAAGTTAAATTTATTTAAAATCCTTGCATTTTTTACAAATTTTCACTACACAATTCATTAAATCTTTATTAATGATATTATTCCTCACGTTGGGCCCTTTCTAAAGCCTATTATAGCAAGTTGGAAAAATTATTGTGAGATTTCCTTTGAGCTACTAGAGTAGAGAACCACACATTTGACACAATTGCATGGGAATTTGGTTGCCTTCCTAGGGAGTCTGGAGGTCTTGGCCTTCTTTCAACCTTGAAACAAGGATTAGCCTTGTGTGCCAAATGGGTTATAAGGGCAATCTCTTGCAGTGAATCCTAAAAAAACCTCCTTTGACATTGTATTTTTTCAGGTATCCTATTAACATACAATCATGGAAGGGGGATTGGTTTCGAGACCCTCCTAGTTATGAAAGATGGTTTTTAAATCCAAGGCACTTTTTCTACCAAAAGCATTTGGTGCGCTAGGGAAGCTATTAAGCCATGAGTCCACTGCGATTGGTAGGTTTTCCTGATGGTCTCTCCTTTAACCAACATAATATTTGGTGGTTGCCGCTCATCCAAGTACAACGGCTTCCTCTAGCTTGGGTCCCTAGAGTTTGTGCTCTTCACTTTCACAATCATGACATTCATACTTCTCAGGGCCTTTTCTCTTGGCCAATAATGAGCCTTTGCACATGGAAAGATCTGCATACCTAGTTTTTCCTTAGCCACGAGGACCAAGAGACTTTTAATCAGGTGATATCGGCTTTGCCGCTTCATATGTTGCATAAAATTGGTATCTATTCAATCAAACCATGGTGGAAAGATTGGTGATGGTTTTTCATATGCCATTTTCCAATTACAAACCTATGTTGGGTTATTATTGGCTTTTTCTTCACCTACCTATGATTCCAATCTTGAATAAGTGGCCTCCTTTACAGTCTTCTCAATCACTTGACGATGGAGGTTTCTTACTACTTGGTCTTCTATTGTCAAACCCAAAGCTGCTGATTTTTCCTAGTGTATTATTTTACAAGGCTTACCCTTGGGCTCTCATCTCTAGTACCTAGGGGTACCAAACCTCTGTTGTCCTTTTTGAGGACATCTTGTGTCCCTTGTACATTTCTTTTTGTATTGTTGGAGAGCCCAATAGTTGTGGGTATAGATTCATGACTTCCTTTGACCCTTCCAGTTGAAGCCATTCTCCTAGCATATAATCTTGCTGGGAGACTCACCCTGATTTCCTTTCAAGTTCACACAAATATTGCATGCTTTCAGAATGGAGATTCTATTCAGTTTATGGAAGGATAGTTATGTTGTATTATTTTCTCATTCTTCTCCCGATGTTAATGCTTTATTATATACTAAAGCTTGCTTAAGTAAGAATGTGATGTTATAGATTCAAGTTCAAGCTAAACAAGTGGTTGTTGGAGTTGCCCTCTTGCAAGAGTTATTTTAGTAGTAGGGCAATGTCCCTTGTATGCTTGTCAGAGTTTTGTTGGATGTTTGCATTTTTGGCATTTGTTCTCCAACTTGTGGCTGACTCCATAGTCGTAGTTCCTCTACCTATCATTCCCACACGTCGTGTTCCCAAGCCCCTCACCAATAGTTCGGTGGGGTAACAAATATCCCACACCACTGCTCAGCTTTTCCAGGTTGTGGTGGCTCTGCTTTTGGGTATCCCTTTGCTGGAACAATTGCCTCCACTCCTGGAAGCTTAGGTTGGACGAGCTTTGGTAGAGATACTAGGTGGCCAACCTCTTTTAAGTGGCTACCTTAGCTTTCCTTGGCAATTTCTCTAGTCAAGAAAGAGAATGAAGAAGAATAAACTATTGAAGACAAGTGGTCTATGGTAAAATCCAATCCCGACCCCATTGATGTATGGGGAAGAAGGATGATCTAGATCTACCAACTTCTATTGGCACTTCTCTAGCAACTTAGTGGTTTTTAATTTGGTTCTTGTTTTTGGGCTCTACCCAAGTTTCTGATACTTAAGATTTTTGGGCTCTATCCAAGTGACTATTTGTGGAGTGATTTTATATCCTCCAAGTTTTTGTGAATTCTTTATTTAATCCTTTTTATTAATGGTAATGCCTAATTCATAAAAAAAAGTAAAAAATAAAAATGATCCAATTATTGATGTCTCATTAATAGAATATAGCATGGATGTTTGAACATGATGTTGATATTTATTAATAGATTAATGATAGATCCAATCAACTATTTTTGGTTCATTGTATCTCAATTATCAAGTCTATGTAAATGTAGGAAAGTTTTTTAAAAACCAAATAAGTGTCACTCATTATGACATATATGTGGATGCCCAATACCTCACACATGCACATCAAGAATGTGGTCATTGACTAAATCGGTGAAATATTTCAGGTATATACTCACTCTCACCAATTTACTATAGTCTTCAGTCTACCTTCTTGCCCAGAACTTGCATTCAAGGGTCTTAATTTACCTATATATAATGTCTCAATTTTATGTACTCTTTGTGAACCATACATAGATTCTTATGTCACCTTTTCTGTGTCTTTATTCTCTATTATTATGCGGCCTAGAAAAGTAGAGTGGCAAGTAACAATGCTTCTCATTATATTTTTTGATGAATAGAGGCCTTCACTATTAATAAGAAATATTAAAGTACAATATTCACAAAAAAAGGGGCCAGGGGAATGAATCACCCCACAAGTTCACATGGCACTAAGGCCGGAAACAAACAACTATTCATAAAAAAACACAATAAAACTAGTAACCCTCAAGCTGCGAGAGCACTAGCAGAAGAGGGAGGAGGATCTTTGTCATCTGGATTGCCCTAGACATTGGGCAGAGGAGCCTGATCAGGAATGGCCCAGCCATCTTCAAGATCTTTCTCAACTTCTCCTTCCTCCCACTTAGCCGAAATAGCCAACGCCAGGCGAGGGAACTTTCCCTGATTAATAGGAGCAAAGGCCGAAAGCCGAGCAAAAGTAGCAGCAGTGGAAGCAAGCACAGGAGGCCACCCAAACCCTGTATCCCTCCGAGGAGGAGGTGAGGCGGAGTGGCGACGCCACCGCCACAGAGTCCTAGAGTGTTTGGCAGAGGAGCTCCGGCTACGACGTTGGCCCCGGGGCGGCGTACGGTCAGCTGAGAGAGAATCTGGAGGAACCCGGGCAATAGTGCAAAGGGCATTGCCCCAGTGCTGAAGCAACTCCTGTAAGTGGGCAACCTCCAAGGCCACCTTGCCAACTTGCACCTGGATCTGCATCATAACATTGTTACAAATACAAGATTTATCAAAAAGAGAAACATGATTGTCCCGACAACTGTGAGAAAAAAGCACAGTGTTTCTTTCCATAGAGTAAACAAAATTTTCAGCTGAAAAGAATGCCATATCTGGGTGAACTGGGAAGGCATTCTAGGAGAGTCACCAAGAAGAACCATGTGCCAAGAAAAGGGCTCTAGCCTAAAGGGAGCAAAAAAGTCATGAATCCAACTCCAGTAGTTTTGAGCACGACGACAAAACCAGAAAATATGCATGAGCGTCTCAGAGTGTCCACAAAAGGGGCATTTAGTGTTAGGAACTCCCATATGCCTGAGCCTAGCTCCCAAGGGCAAGCCTTGGTATAAGAAACACCAGGTAAAATGAGCAATTTTAGGCTCAGTAACAGCATTCCAAATGATGTGAAATATCCACCCCCAGCTCTTCTGAGAAGAGGAAAGGTGCCAACGGTGATTGAGAGATTCAATCATGGGTAAATGAGGCATAAGCCAAGAATACCCAAGCTTGGGCTTGTAATTAGTGAATGGAGTGGCAGGATACCACTTCCAGTCTTTCCACCACGGTCTGATAGACTGAATACCCAACTTGTGCAAGAGGTGAGGTGGAAAGGCAGAAACCAGCAAGTTGAAAGTTCGACGATCTGGGCAAATGGGCCGAAACTGAACACGGAGATCATCCCAGGATTGGAGACTCATGGTGGCTCTGAAAAAGATATCCTTAGGGGTTTGAATGCTACACTTATGAAACTAAAGAGCACTAACCCCTTGAATTCTGGCAAGAGGAATCCCTTGCTGGGCAAAAAGAGGAGACCACCAAATATTCTACTGGTTGAAAGAAAGACCATCACAAAATCCATTCCCAACCCACCGAAGCCAAGGCTTGACAAACTCCCAAGCTTTCCAAATACTTTTGGCGATAAAAGTACCCTGGATCTGGATAGGCTCCCTCATAACCAACAGGGTTTGAAAGCCAATCCCCTTCTAGGCAGGCTTGTGGAGAGGAAATCCTGAAGAAATGCAGTGACAAAGCAGAATTTTCCAGGATTCCTCACTAGTGAGGCACCGCACAACCCACTTGGCACAAAGGGCATGCCCTTGCTTCTGGGTATCAATTAATCCAATCCCGCCAGAGGACTTCAAAAGACAACAAAAGTCCCAGGCAACTCTATGAAAGCCTTGGTGATCAATGCCAGAGGCCCAGAGAAAATCCCAAAGAAGTTTCTCGAGCCATTTGTAAGATACTTTGGAAGGGACCCAACACGAAGAGTAGGGTAGAAGCAAAAAGTTGGGTGCCAATTCCGCCGAAGTCCGCGGCTTGAAAATTTGTGCCGCTCAAAACGGGCACCCATTTTTAAAAAATGAGTGCCCATTTTAGGCTCGGACATCCGATCTGAAATTCAAAAGCGGGTACCCATTTTTCCAGAAACGGGCACCCGTTTTTGTTTAAAACGGGTACCCGTTTCTAAAAAAAAAATTAATTTTTTTTTTAATTTAAAATGTTTTTTTAAACACATTTTTAAATTTATGAAACAGGTGCCCATTTTTTTAATTTAAATAACGGGTGCCCATTTCTTAAAATATGCATGCGGGAGTTTTCACTCTGCCTCAGTTTTTGGTTTGGGATAGGTTTGGTGAGACCAAGCCTATGTCTTAGCCTCCAAAATTTTGGCTAAGGCATTGGAATAAAAATTTTAAAGCTTATCGTAATTTTTTGAAGCCCTTCTGGATCGATTTTTTTGACAAAACAAAAACCCATTAAAGATCTCACTATCATGATTCTAAAAATATAAATTTCATAATAATATGGTTATTTTTACTATTTTTACATTATTTATTAGTTGATAGTGGTACATAAACGTAAAATAGTGAGACTCACTAAAACTTTAATAACTTTTTAATTTTTAAGTATTTTTAAAAATAAATTATATGTCATCAATGTAGATTCAATTCTTTTGAATTTTTAAAAAAAAAAATTTGAAAAAAAGAAAAATTATATTAAATTATGGTGGCCGTACACGAGAGGTTTGAAAAATAAGCTTTATTGTTAATTAAAAATTAATAAAAAATAATTTACAAAACAAAAAAATAAGAAAAAATATTCTCATCAATATTCTATGTCTTAGGTATCTTCCCTAAAAAGGATTTAAAAAAATTCATTTATTTGTGTCAAAATATGGTGGCCGTACACGAATGTGGTATGGTCCTGAAATAGGCATTTTGAAAAAGTGGTTTTCAAATATGCCTATCAAAATATAATTTATACCATGTGGGTATTAAAATAAATTATATATTTGAAAAGTAGACTCCAAGTACTACAATTTCTATTAGTGAATTTTTTCGAGATTCAATCTCTAAGTGCCTCAAATTTTGAGATCAATTCAGATAAATTTTAAAAAATAGGAAAAACACTTCCACTTTTTGCAAAAAATTGGCACCCAACTTCTTGCAGCCACCCAATAGTAAACATGCATAGCGGCCAGAACTTTGGAGCAGACCTGAAATTTTCCTGCGAGGGAGAGCGGCTTTGTGATCCAGTAGATAAGTTTTTTTTCAATTTTAGTAAGCACTGCATTCCATAGATCAGTAGGATTTCCTTGAAAAGCAAAGGGGATACCCAAGAATCGGAATATCTCCCCATGTTGAATTCTTGTCTAGCCAAACTAAGAGAGCCAGGGAGGTTCAAGAAGAGCCGACTGTCTGTAATAGAGGGTTTTATGCTACTGGATGGCTAAGCCAGAAGCCAAGCAAAAAGTGTCTAAACACTGCAAGGCTGCCTTGATATTCTCTTCATCCTCCGCCAGAGTGAGGAAGGAATCATCGGTGAAATGGCCATTAACAAGCTGTTGAGAGGAATCCGACAAGGAGATTCCCCTAACAGTTCCCATGGAAATGGAGTGAGCTAGCAAATAGCCAAACCCTTTAGCTGCTAACACATAAAGAGCAGGAGCCAAAGGGAAACCCTGCCGAATCGAACGAAAAAGCCCAAAGATGGAGGACTGGCGGCCATTGATGGTAATGTAGGTGGAGGCATTGTTGAAGAGCATCTGCACAGATTGAAGAAATCTTGGGCTGAAACCCATAGTGTGAAGCATCACAAGGATAAAATGTCATTCAATACGATCATAAGCTTTAGCAAAATCAATTTTGAGAAAAAGGGCTTTCTGGGGAGACTTACGAGCCCATTCCATACCTTCCCAAACAACAATGATGTTGTCTGTTGGCATTAAGCAAAATTGCCACTAGTGAGAACAGTTATTTGCATTCTGAGTGCAAACCAAGCAGAATAGTGCAAACCGAGCAGAACAGTGCAAACTGAGAAAGACAGTGCAAACTGAGCAAGACAGTGCAAACCGAGCAAGACAGTGCAAACCGAGCAGGACAGTGTAAACCGAGTAACATTATGTCTACCGAGTCACCAGTATTTACCGAGTTCAAAACCTACCGAGTGGTTAGTATGAACCGTGCCTTCACTTCTACCGAGTGCATGACGATGTCGAGTAATGCAGTGGACGCCGAGTATCAAAAAGTCACCGAGTTAGTTTGCAGGGACCGTGTAACCATACTTGGGTCGACTTAGTGGCACTTATGTTTATTTGTCAAGCCGACTTTGTAATTGTAATTAATTATTTAGACTTGTATATAAACAATGTTGTAAAAATGTCAAAAAAAAAGAAATGAGTATGTATGTGAAAAAGAAAGAAAGGCAGAGATAAGCGAATTACAAAGGGCTACAATAGTATAGGGAACAGCAAAGACAAATTCATCACAGAAGGTGATCAGTACATTAGTGAATCTCAATCAGCAATCCAGTTGCAAAGCAAGAGATCTACTGTTTCATCATAACAGGTGAATCAGTACTAAAATCCTTTAACCAGGTAGACTTAACAGTCTTTTGTAAAATCTCTTTACCAAGTGCATACTTCATTGTATGTTTGTAAATCCTTTAACAGGGTGGATTTAGCAATCCTTATTGCTCCTAACAGGGCAGATCATCAAAAGTGATCAAATTGTAAGCCTTAACCGGCCAACTTTATTCTGCAGTACTAAAGCTTTGTGGGTTTCATCCCCACCCTAGTTTTACTTTCTTTTTGGAAGGTTTCTGGGTAACCAAATCTATGTGTCATTGTTGTGAATGCTTTTAAGTTTTATGCTTTCTATATGCATAAGGAAAAAGTGAACTATATGTTAATACATCTGTAATTGTAAAAAAATTTGGAGTTACTGATTCACCCCTCCCCTCTTAGTAACTCGGTTAATTCCTGAATATTTCCAACAATTGGTATCAGAGTAGAGTTGGTTCTCAAGATAAAGCTTAACTAGCTTGAGCAAAGATCTAGGACAATGGAGGTATTCAAACTGAACAAGGTGATTGAAAATGAAAAGCTAGATCTGGAAATGGCCATAGCTAAACTTAAAGAAGCAAAAGAACATCTTTCCCAATCCCTAAGAAGAAGGAAGGAACTTGAAAATCAGATGAATGATCAAAATTACATTGAAGAAAAGATTGAAGATCTTTTTCCTTCAAATAGCTCAGATGAAGCAAACAATGCTGTCAAAGAACTCCTAGAAAAGAATGGGTCTCTGCAGGAAGAAGTGAAAAAATTAAAAAGAGAACAAGAGCTACACTCAACAAGATTTTGTGAGATCTTAGAACAAAGAAACAAGTTGAAAGATGAATTAGATGGAAGGAACAATGAAGTCCAAAATAAAACCCTTAAGCTAGAAAACCTAATTGATCAGATCTCCCATACAAATGAGGAAATTCTGAATCTAAGATCAGAAATAGAAAACACAAGAGAAGAACTAAGATCTGAAAAGGAAATCAATCTAAGATTGGTGGATGACCTAAATGCCGAAAAACAAATCAATGAAGGAATGCTGAAAAGCCAAGAAGACTTGAATCAGCTGTATGAGCGAAATCTGCATAGGCAGAAAGGAAAAGCAGGACTTGGATACAAAGGAGAAGGTGAATCTTCTAAGCAAGGTACTCAAAGAAATCAGAAACCTACTTGTAATCATTGTGGTAAAATAGGACATACTTCAAATAAATGTTGGAGCAATGAAAAAGAAGAATTCAATGGAAAATGCTACAACTGCAATCAACATGGTCACAAAGCAAATGAATGCAGGGAAAAACCAAGATTCAGAGGTAATTGTCACAAATGCAACAAACAAGGTCACAAAGCATCCGAGTGCAGATCCAAGACATTCAATCCAGCAAAACAAATTATGAAAGCAATGTTTGGATGGGACTACAACACCTGGTGTAGATGTCATTACTGTGGAGAATATGGACACATTGGCATGAACTGCATAAAACATCATCTAAGGAAAAGAGATACTACCATAAGATGCTTCAAATGCACTAAACTCGGTCACATAGCCAAAAACTGCATGAATGCTAGTGAAGTTGAAGATGGAAAGAAGAATGAAGCAACTAAGGTCAGGAAATAGGTGAGACAAAAGTGGATTCCTAAATCTACCGAGCAAACCAGTCCAAGTAATGGAATGGGTGGCTCTACCGACTCAAACTAAATTTCTAAGAAAGCACTGGAACTGTATTTTCATAGACAAACCTCAAGCAGTTCCAGAACCGAATTAAAAGAAAGATCTAAATCAGCATACAAGATGCAGTAAGATCATAGGAAGGTCGGTATCAGTCTTTACCAAGCAAGGTCGGTATTAATTTTCACCGAGCAAGGTCGGTACCAGTCTTTACCGAGCGAGGTCGGAGCAATATGAATTATCGAGTTCACCGAGTTGCGAAGTCTTTACCAAGTAATTAATTCTTAGTGGGTGACAGTCTGTCAGAATTCATACCCTAATTTGTACTGAGCATTAATGACAGAGTTGTAAACAAAAGGCAAGAAATCGAACTCATTCTTCACAGCGAATTTTAAGCACTTTGAGAGTAGAAAATTTCAAGAGCAATCCAGCGAATCAAATACTTTTTGCGAAAAGAATTTTCTGTGAGCTACCATGGCATCATTCAGCACTTCAGTGAAGAAAGGATCAAAAATGTTAGTCCAAGGGGAATGGAGAGCACCAGATTTCAAGATCGTGCCTGCAATTGCAGCAGCCCTAGACCCGAACGGAGCTCAATCTCAGATTCCTCCTAAGGTACTACTTATTAACGATATTCGCAATCATTTCAACTGTGCAATTCATGAAATGGGAAACCTAGAACTAGATATTGTGCATGAAGAACTGTGTGTGGATGGTATTCTAAAACCCGAGCACAAACATCTGGAAGATAAGGGATTAGTTCACATTGCACATTTACCTTGAAACTTTCGGGAGAAATGGGTTAGATACATTCTCAGCTGTATACATGATGGCAAGATTTGGCTTGAGCAACCCATAGAGATCACCAAGAAGATGATTCATCAAATCACCGGTCTTCCCATGTTGAACAAAGAAAAAACTACCAAAACCCTAGGTCGGTCGGAACTGGAGAAGAAAACCCTAGCCGAGTGGGACGGTAGAGGCATGAAAGTTAGCAGCATTACCAATGCTGAACTAAAGTTTGGTACACACATAATTGCCCATAAAATATACAGTTCAAGTCGACAGAATAGTTTCTCCTATGAAGGTATTGACCTAGCATACAAAGTAGTCAAGAACAACTTATCATTTGACCTTGCAGATTTATTGTTAAAATAGTTTAACAAGAACATGGAAAGCATTCAAACTTCCAAAAACAATCCATGTAAGTTTGGATCTCTACTGGTCTGTTTATTCTTCTATGTTCAGAAATTCTTCCCTTCCAAAGGAAAAGTTGTATGGAGAAAAGATGTGCCAGTCCTTTATGAGATAAATGAATACATCTCAGAAATGGGTGAAAATTTTGAAAGCGTCATGGATAGTTATTTTGAGTCTTTCAAAGAGAAAATGAATGACAGATTCTAGATTCCACAAAAGTTGGTGGAAGATTATAAGGATGACATTTGTTTCATGGTAGACTGTGACAATGTATATATTCAAGCAGCTAAACCGAGGATTGTATATGTAAAACCTCTTCCTTATGAGGTAAATATTGATGAAACCAAGAATATCATTGAAGCCCTTCTTAATCAGCCTGTTAATCCCAAAGCTACATATTCTGGAACATATGATGAAGCAAAGGTGAGAATTGAATTAAGCATAAAGCTTCCACAGGCGGTAAGCAAAGGAAAGAAGAGGATAGCCAAAATGCAAATGCTAACCAAGGACAAAGGAGAAAATGATGAAGGAGAAGAGGAAAAGGATGAGAAAATAGAGGAACCAGAACCTGCAAAGAAGAAAGGAAAGGTTTTCATCACTAAGGCACCTAAGCCTCCCACTGCTGTATTTACAAGGAGAAGTGCAAGAGGTAAGGCAGACAAGGCAGACAAGGCAGACAAAGATATAGTATTCAAAAGGCCTCCTCTAAACTTTCAAGAGAGGATCAAACTTTTTAGAGACGGATCAGGATCTGGAGTAAGTAACATAAAATCTTTTAAATATGAAATCAGATCGGAAACAGAACAGAAGGAAATAGAAGATGCAGTTATTGAAAAGATGGGACAGTGGAAATACTCTCCTGATGAATTAGCCCCACAGGTTCCAGCAGTCTTATTAAATCCAATAAAAATGAGATGGAGCAATGCAAAGCAAACTGTAATAGACATATTTGATCAAACCCTAAGACAGTTAATGCCGAGCTTGAAAAATGATGAAATAAAGAAAGCATTAAAAGAAAATGAAAATAAGATGACACTAAAGTTCAATACTTGTTTGATTCTGATCAACAATATTGAATCGGTTGTGAAGGCTCCAAATGCCACATGGAAGAACTTATACCATCTTCAGCAACCGAATATTGAAACAGTAATAATAAAAGATATTGAAGATGACAGTGATGAACAAGAAGAAGCCACTGAGGTAGATGATACTGTGAGGATAGCAGCATAAGTCATTGCATCACTTCCTACCTCTCCAGTAAAAGTTTCTACATCTAGCCCGGAGACACCTTCAAGCATGGTTGTGACAACTTCAACTTTTGTCCAATCACCTATAGCAACAACAGAAGCAACCACCATTTCTTCTACCGAGTTGCAGTCTCCCACTTCATCAAGTTTTCCAGCAGTAAGTATTTTAGTTTTTGATTCTACAAGTGTAAATATTTTAAGTTCTCCAGTAGACAGTGTGCCAGTCTCTATAGCCAGTCCTACTATGTCTATTGTCACTACTACTAAGGCATTAAGTACAGATAAGCCTAAGGCTCTACCGAGTATAAAATTTTTGGGTAAGAATATAGTAGAGGATATAGACCTAGATGAAGAAATAGAGATTCCAACATTAGATTTTGCAAATCTATCAGTGGACCAAATGCAAAATATAGGTGAAATCCTCCAAAGGAAAGCAAAGCAAAAGAAGCTTAAAGAAGAGAGAGACAAGGAATATCAAATCATTAAGGATGCTAAAGACATTTTGTCTGATGCATTAGGTATTAAAGTAGACTCCTCTCAACATGTTTTGCTACAATTAGCTGAAGCAGTAAATAAATACAATGAGGATTCATCTGGGATAGAAAAGTTAGTTGAAAGAGCCGAAAAGAGATTCAACAATAAAGTGCTTGAGCACATTGCTCAGCACATAGCTATTAATCAAGTGGAATTGTCTTCAAATTTGTCAAACATTGAATCTACCTATTCGAATGTCACCTCTCTTTTGGCCAGATTGTGCAATATTGCCGAGTTCACAAAGGATGTCAAGGATAAAATGAATAAAATGGATGAGGATATGAAGATTAGCATACAAAAGCTGCAACTTGAACCAAGTTCAAGCTCTGCTCATCACATGAAAATCTCATACCTATCAAATATGCAGTCAAATCTACTGAAAGAAGACACAAGGATCCGGTCCACACTGCTAGACATCCAGAACATGATCCTTCCCATCATGAATACAATGTATAAGCACATTGAACTTTTCAAAACATTGATTCATGACAATCAGTTCTCTATAGCAGATCACATGATTGAACTCTCTGCAGAAGTCCAAATTGCAATCCAAACATGCAAGATTCTGCAAGAAAATTGGGACAGAACCCTGGCACTAATAATGAAGGTACATTCTGATTTTCTATCAAATTTTGGATTCTCTCTGTAAATCACTTGTATATACACCTTTGGCATTATCGTCAAAAAGGGGGAGATATGTATAGAAGGAGATATGTATAAAAGAAGATTTGTATAGAAGAAAAAGTTAGCACATTGAAAGGGGGAGATAATGTATAAAGCCCTATGACAAAGACAAATTTTGAAAAAAAAAATCAAAAATAAATCTCAGCATGATTCATGTATATAAGTTTTGGGCAATAAGTGTTTTTGTCACTAATGCCAAAGGGGGAGATTGTTGGCATTAAGCAGAATTGCCACTAGTGACAACACTTATTTGCATTCTGAGTGCAAACCAAGCAGAACAGTGCAAACCGAGCAGAACAGTGCAAACCGAGCAAGATAGTGCAAACCGAGCAGGACAATGTAAACTGAATAACATTATGTCTACTGAGTCACCAGTATTTACCGATTTCAAAACCTACCGAGTGGTTAGTATGAACCGTGCCTTCACTTCTACCAAGTGCATGACGATGCCGAGTAATGCAGTGGACGCCGAGTATCAGAAAGTCACCGAGTTAGTTTGCAGGAACCGTGTAACCATATTTGGGCCGACTTAGTGGCACTTATGTTTATTTGTCAAGCCAACTTTGTAATTGTAATTAATTATTTAGACTTGTATATAAACAATGTTGTAAAAATGTAAAAAAAAAAGAAATGAGTATGTATGTGAAAAAGAAAGAAAGGCAGAGATAAGCGAATTACAAAGGGCTACAACAGTATAGGGAACAGCAAAGACAAATTCATCACAGAAGGTGATCAGTACATCAGCGAATCTCAATCAACAATCCAGTTGCAAAGCAAGAGATCTACTGTTTCATCCTAACAGGTGAATCAGTACTAAAATCCTTTAACCAGGTAGAATTAACAGTCTTTTGTAAAATCTCTTTACCCAGTGCATACTTCATTGTATGTTTGTAAATCCTTTAACAGGGTGGATTTAGCAATCCTTATTGCTCCTAACAGGGCAGATCATCAGAAGTGATCAAATTGTAAGCCTTAACCGGCCAACTTTATTTTGCAGTACTAAAGCTTTGTGGGTTTCATCCCCACCCCAGTTTTACTTTCTTTTTGGAAGGTTTCTAGGTAACCAAATCTATGTGTCATTGTTGTGAATGCTTTTAAGTTTCATGCTTTCTATAGGCATAAGGAAAAAGTGAACTATATGTTAATACATCTGTAATTGTAAGAAAATTTGGAGTTACTGATTCACCCCTCCCCTCTCAGTAACTCGGTTAATTCTTGAATATTTCCAACAGTTGTCAAGTATAAATCTTGACTTAATAAACCATATTTTCTCAGGCTGGACAATTTGCAGAAGCATGTGTCGGATCTTGAGAGCCAGCGCTTTCGCAATGATCTTGTAGGAAACATTAAGCAAAGTGATGGGACGCCAGTTGCAAATATCTTTAGGATCCCCAGCTTTGGGAATGAACTTGATATTCCCCTGGTTGATGATATCCCAAAGAGACTGGGTATGAAAGGCTTCCAGGTAAACCTGGTGAAGATCTAAACCAATGGCCTCCCAAAGGGTTTTGTAAAACTCATAGGGAAAGCCATCACAACCAGGGGCTTTATCATCAGCGATGGCAAACACAGCCTTATGAAGATCTTGCAAGGAAAGTAGTTGGCCACAAAAGACCCGTTGAGCAGGGGTGACACACTGAGGAACCACCGCGATGCAATCCGTGAAAGCTTTCTCGCTGGCACGGGAGCGGCCTTGAGTAGCAAAGACTTGTTCATAGTGGCAAACAAATGCTTGCAAAACATCAGGAAGCTTCATGAAAAGGGAAGGACCTTCTCGAATTTTGGCTATGCTCGTACTGGTATGGCAAGGCCGAAGTTTTATGTATGTGGAGCCTAATCAGACTTATCCATAGGGTCAAGGGGCAAAGCCCCTTGCAGGGTCCTGGGGCAGCGCCCCAAGCGGGGTCAAGGGGCAGCGCCCCTCGACGCTAAGAATGAGTTAATAATATTATAAAGTGTCGACCATCTATTTTCTATTAGTCGCAGTATTTTTGCCCTAATTTCGTTATGTCAAAAATACTTGTAAAAAGGGCTTAGGGTTTGAGATTGAATGTATGACGGATTATTGTAGCTTCCTGCGACGGTATTGAGTTGCAGGTTTCAGATTGTAATCATTGGATAATAATAAAGATATTGGACTCGCTATTGGTGGACGTAGCCCAGAGATTGGGTGAACCACGTTAAATTCTGTGTTATTGTGTTCTCTCTTGCTTGTTAATATTTGCATTTTCTGCTTATTATCCTAACAAAAAGGGCAGCAAAAAATTCTTTAGAGACTTGGTCTCCAACCTTTAACCAGTGTAACCGAGCTTTGATTTGGGCTCCTCTGGCAGCATGGTTGTCGGCCACTTGCTTCTGGTGACGTAACTTGGCAAGATTGATCTGCAACTCTAGATTGAACAGGTTCTGAGCTAAGGCTTCGGTGGCAACACCCAAAGCTTTGGTATTGGCATCATGGGCTCTGCGACGATAGTTGGCCAATTGCCTGCCATAAATGCGTAGGAAACGAGTTGTACGCCTGATGGTGTCATTCCACCATTGAATCCAACCGGTCAAGTGGGTGGGTCTAGGCTCTAGGTTCCAAACCCGATGAATGTGGGCTATAGTGGAAGGATGATGAAGGACAAAAGTATTAAAGTAGAATTGCGTGGTGGGAGGCCTAGCCTTAGCTGTCTGCCAAACAATATTAAATTGGATGGGATAGTGGTTTGACAAGGTTACATCAACAAGAGGAAGGATAGGAAGGGCTTGCTTTTTGGAGAAGGAAAAAAAAGATTGAGCCGAGATCATGGCACGATCAAGCCGTTTATGAATTCTGTCAGAAGAAGCCGTGAAATTAGATCAAGTGTGCCAGGCCCCATCAGAATGGCGGCGGCCCACATTTTGATCAAAAAGCCCTAATTTATTACGCATGTAGTACCGGGCTTCTCTTTCACCAGCTGTCCATCGAAATGGTACAAAACCATCCTTGTCAGCCGCCATCTCCACCATATTGAAGTCCCCACAAACAATCCAAGTTGCAGGTGGTAGAGAATCCGCAAGCCAACGCCACAGGTGAGATCTTTCAACAGCATCATTGGGAGCATAAACATTAGCTATGTCAAAGGAATGATTCTCAATGATGAAGGTGGCCCAAACCACTCGTTGCATGGGATCAGAACCATGGCTAACCAACAAAGAATGCCAACGAGGAGAGAGGAGAGTAACAACTCTGCCTCGGCCAGCCTTGTGCTAGGAACAAAGATCAAGGCTCTTAGGCTAAATAACTTTACAAGCAGCATCAAGCATGAAACCAGAAATCTTAACTTCCTGGAGGCAAAAAACATCCAGATGACAAATCCGCTTACGGACATCCCTGACAGAATATTTTTTGTGTAGGTCTGTCAACCCACGAACATTCCATGAGATGTACTTCATGGAATAACAATGTCCTCCATTCCATCCTCTTCTTTTACTATGTTTAAACTTGTATTATGGTCACAAGTAGGCAACATGTTATAATTTGAATAATATTTTTGTGCACAATGTCATAAAGTAATGGAGTAATTTGTTAAAAAGATCTATTGCATAGGGGATGCATTTTGTTGGCTTAGTGAATATTGTATACATGATGGAAACCAATCTAAAACAAGCTAAATAATTGTGTTGTGTGGAAATTTTTAGACGTTTTAATTCCCTAGCAATCAATAAGCTCTGTAGCAATTAATATGCTCAATGAAAAAGGCAGGCCATGAAAGCAATGAAATATCCCACGAGAGTAGAAGCTAAAGCTAGAGTATTTGCAAGGGAAGTTGCGCCTGTCATCATTGACGGTCTGGGAGCCTCTGCTTCTTGTGCACTCATAATCATCACCGTCATCAACATAACAAATACTGCTATGCATTCAATAAATATTTTGCATTCAATTTTTTAGATGTTTTAATAAAATAAATATAAAAATGATAAGCTTACAATAATTATTAATCCTAATTTATATTCAATTGATTTATCTACAATTATTATTTAAGCTGATAATTAGATTACAATTAGAATACCATAAGGAATTTCCCATAGTATGATTCATCATATATTACAATATGAATGAGATCATTACATTATGAATAATAAAAATAGAGGCTCATCAAATCCATTTTATATAGATACATACATATACTAATACTAGTTTTTTTAAGGAAAGAATATCATTTCTGGCATGCACGGTGACTTTTAGGCCATGCTTCATGAATAGAGTTATTCCAAGCATGGGCTTCACTTGATGACCAGCTTCAACTTTTACTTGATAACGTGCAAGGATATTGGCTACTATGCATTTCATATTTGAATAGGCCAAGTCCTTCCCAATGCATATTCTAGGACCTGCAATAAACACAGGATACTTGTAATCACTCTTGTTCATGAATGCCCCGTCTTTAGTAATCCATCTTTCGGGCTTAAATTCAAGAAAATCCTTTCCCCATATGCTTTCCATTCTATTAGTGGCATAAATGAATACCAAACACTTTGTGCCTTTCTTAATAGGAGTTCCATTTGGTAGAATGTTATCAATTGTTGCTTCTCTGAAAACAGCAGGAACAGGAGGGAAAAGCCTCATAGCTTCCGACAAAGCAGCCTGTAGATAGTTCATTCTTTTCAATTCTTCCCAACCAAAACTCTCCATTATATCATATCCATTGCTCAACTGTTTTGAACTCAAAATCTGTGAGAGTTCAGAGACTATTTTGTCCTCCACATGTGGATGCATGCTTATAAGCCAAAAGAACCATGACATTGCTAGAGCAGTAGTGTCTTTCGCCGCAAGAAACATGCTCATGGTCAATCCCTAATGTTTTAAAAAAAACCTTATCAAATACATAAAATTAATATATAAACAAATTTGGGACTAAAAAACATAGAAACTATGTACAACTTCTATGCTATGCATGTTGGAATCTGCAACAGTTGAAGAGGTGTTCCACATAAAATGGGTGGTTATTGTTGAAATATATAGTAAGTGTTAGGAATATTTAATGTTTCTTCGGTTTTGGTTAACACTTTTATATAATGTTCAATGATAAAAAAAATCTCTTGTAATTTCTTAGATCAATGGAATAGTTCATTTGTATTTAAACTTTACAAATTTTTTTCATTTGATATGAGAGAAGGTGAGTGAAAGTTATTTGGGTTCAAGAATTTTGATCAACAAGAGACCATATAAAATTGACGAACCAAGCAGAGTGTTCTCGCTGTAGTTGAAGGCAAAAATTATTAATAGCTATGAATATGTCATCTTGGAAAGAGATCATAAGAAAGAAGATATAACAAAAGTGAAGCCCACCCTCAAAGCAAGAGATCAAGTCCAAGTTAAATTCAAATTGAGGAATTGAAGTCTTTATTTCATGTTTAAAGAGAAGTTTTAGCTCTTAAAGATTGCTTAAAAAGTTACCCAAACAAAGAGGATGATTTGTATAAAGAAAGGCACAAAGTGTCTGGTATTCATTTATGCCACTAATAGAATGGAAAGCATATTGGAAAAGGTTGATTTGTATGAACAAAGTTGTTGACATGATGAGAAAGTTACATTCCAACCTTAGAAAATATTTAGCGTTATGTTGAAGAAATTGAATCCCTCTATAGAAGGATAGAGAGTGTAGACATTTGAAGGACTAACAACCAAGTAAAATGCATGCATTTCAAAAGGAGATTGCCATACTGTGGTAAAGGATAAGCTTGCACGAGTCCAATGAAGAAATAAAAGTTTGCTGCAACTGTCATTGGAGAAGATGTTAAGATTAGATATCATTATTTTTGTGTTAAATCCACTAGTGGTCCAAATCAAATAATGTCAGAATATTTATTAATTCTTTCTACTAGCATAGTTCTATATTTTTAGTTTTTTAGTTTATTTTATTTCTAATAATGCAAGTTTTGCAAGGTAAGTTGTATGTGAGACTTCTATATAATGAGACAATTGTAATTCATTCATAATTAGTTGAACTGATCCTTATCATTTGAACAAACAACTCTTGTAAACTCTTGAATCAATAGAACAATTTATCCCTGTTTCAATTTAGTATTTCTTTTAGTTATGAATGTAGTGAAAATTAATCAATTGTTACAATTAGATACATTCTTTTTAAAACAGCATCTATTTAGAAATCAAAATATACCATTGACACTATGTTTTCTTTTATCTATTAATTATAAAAGACCATAGAATTGATTTATTTTCCAATTAAATAAAAACTAATTGTATTCTAAATTTCAATTAATTAATAAATTAGAAAAAAAAAAAAAGATACAATGAATCATACATATGTTAGAATAGACGTGTCAAAACTTTAAAAAATAGTTGGAAAATTATTGATCTAAATGATGTTTAAGAAATTTCTATACCAATACTTACCTGCAATAGTACATGAAAGCATTCATCAATCTTACATACCTCTAATCAAAACTTTAAAAATGGATGGAAAATTATTGGTCCAAAAGATGACTAAAAAAAGTTCTATCCCAATACTTACCTGCCATAGTACATGAAAGAGTTCATCAACTTTACACACTTCCAATCAAAACTTCAAAAATAGTTCGAATTTTATTGGTCCAAAAGATGACTAAGAAATTTCTATCTCAATACTTAATTTCAATAGTGCATGAAAGAGTTCATCAACCTTACATACCTCCAACAACTCTTGAGAAGGTGTACGTCCTTGATCTCTTTCTAATTTGATGAAATTGGATAATATGTCTCCCTGCAATTCATTACCTTCCTCCAACTCCTTAACTCTAGCCCTAACCATCTCTGCTACAGAGCCTCGTACAATTGCTTCAGCTGCTCTCAACCTCTTCTCAAAACCCACGTTGAAAAATCTCATAACCTTCCATACAAATGAAGGGCAGAGAAAACGGTAAATGCAGCACTCAGTAGCTTCATCGAAGGCCTCAGCAAAAGTTCCACCGTCTGCTTCCCTCCCAAAAATAGCCATAAAGAAATTATCCATAGCGAACTCAAGGAGGACAGGTTGCAGATCAACTGATGTTTTTTTCTCTTTTGCTTCTTCAAGAAATGGTAACAGTTTCTGCTGCAGAGCTTTCTGCAATAGTTTTAAATTCCTATCTTTAAATTTGCTGCTGCTTACTGCCATTACCGTGGGTTTTCTTTGGCGCTTCCACAGTTCATCATCTGCGGTAAATAGACCATGGCCAAATGTGTGAAAAAATACTTCTTTGAAATAGGGGCCTTTAGGGTAATGGCCAAACTCCTCCCTAAGAATATGCTCTACATTATCAGGCCTAAAGGTGACTACTTGGAAGAGGTTGCTTCTCAAGAACCAGGGGCCTCTAACTATGAAAGTCCCACCCTTCTCCAGTACCATTTTGCACCCGTCTTCATAAATATTGCCTAAATGCCACACTATCCACAGTACCATACCCACTAGTGGCCAATTTAGCGGCCCTTTGCTAAAATATATTCTCACAATGCTAAGGACAATCACTGCTATGGT
This sequence comes from Chamaecyparis obtusa, assembly GCA_027943335.1. Lineage (NCBI taxonomy): Eukaryota > Viridiplantae > Streptophyta > Pinopsida > Cupressales > Cupressaceae > Chamaecyparis > Chamaecyparis obtusa. The sequence goes on along the minus strand of BSBK01008315.1, from coordinate 191,288 downwards.
AACCAATGTAGTCATGAAAACTACCTCCATAGCTTGGAAATCTTTATACAAATCTAGTGCAGAGAAAAGATAATGAATTGATGCGCAGCAGGATGACACAAAACAGATTATATTGACAAGGCGAGACTTGTTTAATGTAGCCAACGAAACCAGTGTGGCGATTTATTGGGAAAAACCGTTTTACCAAACACACAGGATGGACTATATAAATGTATTTTCTTTCCAATAAAACAGCAATCAAGAGCATACCCAACAAAAAATGAATGCATCTTTATCTCTCTATTTGTCGGCGTCTTTATTTATATTTATTTGTCTCCTCTTTGTAGGAATTATTAATTATAATAATTCTATATCTATATTTAATAATCTGTATTATAAAATATAATTTATAATGATATTATAAATTATATATAACATAATCAGATTATATTATATATATAACTACATATAACTAAGATTCTATTATATTATATATATAACTATTTATATTATATATTGTATTATAATAATATATAATCTAAATTAAAAATATATATATATAAAATTATTTCTAATAATTTTATATTTATATTTAACTATTTTATTATAGAATATAATATATATTTAGTAAAAAAATAAATGATATTTAATAATTTAAATATTATAAAATATAATATAATTTATATATACTAAATATAATTATAATATTATTTTTAAAAATAAATTTAAATTATATAAATATTTATTATGATTTAATTTATTCATAACAATCACTTCAAATTTTATGATTAATGGGTGTACAAATGGATCTTTCATACATAAATCTAGGTGGGACTTCTTCATTTATTTCAAAAATAAATAATAAAAAAGATTTAGGTGGTGTTTTTAAGTTCCTCTCATTCATCACTGACAAAAGTTTATAGTTATTTTATTCTGTGAGCAGCAATTTGGCTAGGGCAAAGAGCATTCAATGAAGGACATATTTTCAATTGTAGCACACTACTTTAAATTTCAACCGTTGACTTCAAAGTATAGGTTGCTCATTTCAAATATAAACGCCTTCGGCATAAAAATATAAGCTTGCTATTTGCTTTAGTTTATTTACCACTTCTTTGGATAGCAATCATATAATTATTATTTTTTTCTGCTTTTTAGTTGCATGTTCGTTCTGTTGTAATTTCTTTTTCTTATTCTTATTCCAATAAATAAAAGTCTATCACTTGTTTTTACCATGAACTATTTATGACTGTTTTTGAAATAAGCAACTACTTATGACTGTTATGTTAATTGAATTTAAAATTTATATTTTGCTTTAACTATTAACATTTATTTTTAATATATATTTTAATTATTATTTTTTTGTTGATCGATAAGGGGCCAAGGCCGAGATATCTATTAATATATTAAAATATACAAGTGTTAAAAGTATTAAAGCTCTTCGGGAGAGCGCCAGGAAGCTTGAAAGCTTGAGAAACCATACATAAAAAAACCAGAAGATCTGGTCTAGAACCGAAAAAGTCTATGCTTTAAACTTAGCAAAGTAAAACATACGGAAACATCAAACACCTGCTACCAGTGAACTTGCTAAAAACCCAGCACAAAGGTCAATATTCACCTTATATCTGTGGTAGGTGAGAAGGAAATTCGTCCCCAAAATCTCCTTGACAGCACGAAGCACTAATCTTTGATGGAAGATGCATATTTCCATTAGCTCCTCTTCGAAAATAGGGGTGTCAAAAGCTATTTGCTCCACGCTTGCATAAAGTTTGATGGGGGAATCCATTTTTGTTAAAAAAAAGAAGGTGTGCTGGCTTCTCGATAAAATGAGACAAATTGCCTTGAAAAGGAAACAAGCTGCCCTAATGCCAAAAACCAAAAATCACCAACTGTCGTGGATAACAAGAAAGAGTACGCATATTCCAGGTGATTGTCCTTGTGACATCCCATCCACCCATAGTGAAGAGAAGCGGTAAGGTGAGGAATGTCGCCATCTACTGAGCTCATTGATAATAAATAAATGACATTTTCACTTCATTTCTGCCAAACACTAGAACTTGTCACTGAGGCATCAGTATTGATAACCAGAGACTCCAAAGAATTACTCAACCAACAAACGGGTTGTTGTACTTGATTGAGTCGAGAGAAGGAAATTTGAAAATCTCATATCCGTTGAGACTATGAGTTCAAAAATACTTTTTAAATAAGTGCCCTTAGATGCCATGTCAGCCACCTCGTCTGCTAGTGTGTTTCCTTCTCAAACCAGCCCAGGGTAGGGGGTCGCCACATACAAGATGCTCTCAGAGCTTGATTAATTTTGCAACCTCTGCCTAAGGAGAGGGGGGTCTTGAGACCAAACCAAGACTTGAACATTTGATCATCCCAGCTTGTGTAAAATTTATGTTGAGTTGAATGGGTTTGAAGATGAGAGTTCATCACTTCCACAATTCCAGCTTCAATTTTGTTGAGAATAGATGCCAATTCCATGGATTTGTTTTCAAATAATCTTCTGTTCCTCTCCTTCCATAATTCCCATAATAAGATAGATGGGGACAGAATCCAAACATTGGCACATAGACTGTTAACATAAAGTTTAGGCCATGATAATAACATTTGTAACAACTCCTTTGGCATAGCTGACAACCAACCTAATTTTGAACATAACCAGCTCCAACAATCTGAGGCAAAGGGGCAGGTTAATAACAAATGATTCACATCCTCTTCATTACATTTGCACAAGGAACATCTGGAGGGACCGTGGTATCCCATTCTTAAAAATTTATCTGCTGTTAGAATTATGCCCTGAGATGCTGCCCAAGTGAAGAGACCTGCTTTCGGGAGACAAACACTGTGCCAGCATAACTGTAGGGGAATTTCATGTTTATTAGATTTGAAGTCTTCTGATAGAATATTGTATATGTCCTTGACATTATAGGTCCCTGACTTAGCACCATTCCAGAGGATCTCATCCGAGCCTTGTTTGATAAAAAATAATCTATCCTTAATCACCTTTTTCAATTTTGTTAATTCTATCAAATCCGGATTGAGAGCTGAAAAGTCCTTCCAGTTCCATGAGCCATCCTCTAGAAATGAAGGAGAGGGAATAATATAATCTCTGAGATATGGTCCCCACGCAGCAAGACAAATCTAACTTAACTCATTTTGGCCTAGTAAGGAGTTAATACTAGGGAGTCTCCCCCAGGAATCCTCCCAAAATCTAGCTGCATTACCCTCTTTAATGTTCCAAGTGATATTGTTATCAATCTCATGCCTGGATTTGATTATAAAGTTCCAAATCCTAGAGCCTCTTGGAAGAGCTTGCAGGAGAAACATTTCTGCTTCTGAATGGTTCCCAAGATATTTGCCTTTTAGGATTCTAACCCACTTTAAATTTTGGTTTTTCATAATCTTCCAATAGAGTTTAGCCCCAAGGGCTTGGTTTTGCCAAAGTTGGTTCTTTATGCCTGTTCCTCCACTTGTTTGTGATTTTCAAATCTTATCCCAAGAGATAAGTGCAAATTTCTTATTTGTGTCAGTCCCTTGCCAAAAAAAATTTCTTAATCTCTTAACCATGTCCATGTATCCAGCCGAAGACAAAGAGAGGTAGGACATTAAATAAATGGGAATTGCTGACAATGTTGCTTTGATCATTACTAATCTTCCTGCCCAAGAGAGCCATTTGGATTTCCAACACTCCATTTTTCTATCAACCCTTTCATTGACAGGGTTCCATAATTGGGAGGATCTCAAGGATTTGTCTATGGGGATGCCCAAATATGAATAGGGAAGAGAAGCTGGTTTGAAATCCAAAACTTTTGCAATCTGCTGCTGGAGTTTCTTCTTTGTGTGAAAAAAAAATATCACTAATTTTTATTTGTTTTCCCTTTGACTCGAAGCTCTGGCATACTTCTCTAATAATAGATTAATCTATTTAGCCTCTTGGATACAACCCTTACCCAGTAGGAGAGTGTCATATGCAAACTGCTGATGGGTTACTGCTGAGACAAAGGAAATGATTTGTACACCCTTAAGAAGGTTTTTTTCTTGTAATTTGATCAAACCCCTCCCCAGAGCTTCTACCATGATGATGAATAAGAAGGGAGAAAGGGGGTCACCTTGTCTGATGCCATTGGAGCTTTCAAAAAACCTCAGAGGGGAACCATTCACTAAAACATAAAATTTAGGAGTGGATATACAATAAAAAATCAAATTGATCCAAGCCTTGGCAAAGCCAAATCTTTCCATGCATTTAGATAAGAATCTCCAATCCACTTTGTTGTAGGCTTTTTTGATATCTAATTTAATTAACATGCTAGGCTGTTTATTATGCTGAATGGAATGGATTTTTTCTTGAGCTATAATAACCCCATCAAAAATAGATCTGCCTGGGACAAAGCCAGTCTACTCTTCCCCAATGATTTTAGGAAGTATGGTCTTCATTCTATTTGCTAAGGCTTTAGAGAGAATCTTATAAATTGTATTACATAAAGCAATGGGTCTATATTCATCCATACAAGAAGCTTTTTCTTTCTTAGGAATTAAAGCAATGAAAGTGTTATTAATCTCTATTAGAAATCTACCTGATCTTCTAGCCACCTCCAGAGCTTCTGTAAGATCTTTGCCTATGATATCCCAGTAGTGAAGGAAGAAACTTGGTGGAAAGCCATCCGGGCCTCATGCTTTATCCGGAGCCATCTGGGCTATGGTGCTCTGGATTTCATCTTCCAAAAATGCTTCTGAAAGCCTTTGATTGTCTACTTCAGAGATCAGCAAAGGAATATTGTCCAATAAATCCTGTTGGATTTTGAGCTGGGAGCTATTTGAGTTGTTCAGTAATTTTGAATGATAGTTGACAATTTCCTTTTGAATTTCCTGTTGATCTTCTAAGATGAAACTAGAAGAATCTTTGATTTGCATGATCTTATTCACATTTATGCAATTTTTAGTGTTGGCGTGGAAGAATTTTGTATTCTTGTCTCCTTTTGCCAACCAACATTCTCTCGATTTTTTACGCCAAAAGATTTCCTCTTTTGAGAAAATGTCTTCCAATTCTCCGAGCAAGAGTTTCTCTTCTTCAAACCTGTCCTTATCCATCCCTTGCTGTTTTGATTTGAATATATTCTTGAAGTGTGATCTGTTCCATATTAAGAGGTTTTGCTTGACGTACTTCAATTTGGCCACGAAACAAAATAGGTTGGAACCCTCCACTTTGAAATCCCGCCACCAATCCTCAATCAGAGCAGAAAAGTTTTCCTCTTTTAGCCACATATTTTCAAATTTAAAGGGACATCCTTGGGGTTTATTACTCTTGAGAATATTCAAAAGGATTGGAAAGTGATCAGAACCAGATTTGGGAGATATTGAAGCTTTAAGGTCAAAGGGTAAAGATGTGATGTCCCCTTTGAAGAAGAATCTGTCCAATTTCTCCGAGATGTTGCAAATGCCCAGCCTTCTGTTAGACCAGGTAAACATGCCATTCTCCAATTCAATTTCCATCAAGTTTTCTCTATGTTGTCTTTCTATAAAATTTGTTTGGGATTGAGTTACTCTTTGTGAACCTCCAAGCTTATTTGAAAGATGAGAGATAGCATTGAAGTCCCCCCCCCCATTATGCAATGGTCAACCTGCCAGTTTGCGAACCAAATAGAGATTTCCTCCCAAACTTCCAATTTCTTCTTATGAGAAGTGGGGTCATACACGTTCATTATGTGAATATTGAGATTTGAGCGAGAGCTTGCAATGTTCCCACAAATCCAATTCGAGCTACAATCTAGTGGGATAAAGGAATGAAATCTTACATTCCATAAGATTGCTAGACCTCCAGAGGACTCAATTGAATCCACACCAAAAGCTTGCCAGTCTCCTAAAGATTTTGTGAAAGTTTCTAGATGTTCCTTATTTAGCTTAGATTCTTGAATTAGTACAACCTCTGCTTTAGTAGAAAGTATGCAACGTTTGACCAAGCGCTGCTTATTAGGGGTATTAAGACCCCTAACATTCCACGAGATTATTCTCATTGGAACTTGGGAAGGAACTTCCCCTTCTCTACATTTGAATATGTTGTGATTTTGGTCTGATCAAGTTCTTCCCCCACTTCTCGCCTGAGAATAACAATAGATTTCCTGGTTCTGCTTTTTTTCTTTACCACTCCAGAGTTAAGAACGGTGGACTTAGAAGATTTCAGAAGGCCTAAATTATTCTTGGTATCTGAGTTAAAGGCTAAGATTGGAATATCCATTGCTGATCCCTCTGAAGAGTTAATCCCATCCCCTGGAGAAACAAAATCAATCATTCTCTCCTCTTCATCCATGAAGTCCTCCTCTAGAAGTCTTTCCACAAAGGTTGAATTATTGTTGGACACTGATCTTGCAGGATCAGGGGAACCAAACATGTCATATACTGCCTGAAGTCTTGGGGAGATCTCATCCTCCAATTGGGAGTTTTGATTGCCCGTTGATGAGTCTTCTACCAGTCCAGGGGAATGAAGTTTATGCTTTAGAGGTTTTAAAGATATGATGCCACCTTTAATTTTGTTTCTCCTTGAAGGCTTTCCTATTTCAGGAGATAGGGAAGGGGTAAGGACTTTTTGCTCTTTTACTCTGAGCCTCGTAGACTTCTTGCACCCTGACTTGGAGTTGAGCAGAAGATTCTTTTGAATGACTCTAGCTTGGAGGCTTGAAGGAGAAGTGGTCGGGTTGGGGGATCCCTTCGGTTTGATTGAGGCCATTAAATCACAAAGTCGCACTTTGAGAATGTCATCCTCTTCAGATGGACCTGCAACCTATTGAGTGAGATTATCTTCTGAAATTGCTCCTTGGCCGATAGACAAGATATTAACCTCTTCCTCCATGACTTGGTCTGTAATTTTCTCTATCAATTCCAATTGCACTTCCATGAACCATTTCTCAAACATCTGTTCCACAAATCTATAATTAAATCTAGGGATAGATACAACCAGATTTTTATTCAGAGGGGGAATGGGCATCTTTGTGAGCCATATGTGATCGAAGCTCTTGGTGGACCAAGGGATTATCCTAAAATCTGATGTCGATATCCTGGCATTCCTCTCTGAAGAAAAATGAGTGGATGGAGAGGAGTTGGGAGGTAACAACAAAAGCTTGGATCGGCATTGCAAGTTCCCATTCAAAATCCATCCCAAAAGATGTACAAAAAGGTGCATGCTTTTTGGGAGACCGCCCTTAAAACTGGCCGCCTTTGGGGGTTGGTTTTAAGATCTGCTGCTCTCCATTTAGAGGTGGATCTGGAGAGGGTTCTTGGTTTTCCTCAGTAGTCATCCAGACCCTTTCCCGTGATATTTTGCCCACTTCTTGAAGGTCTTGGAATGAGGGAGGAAAATCTTCAACGTCATAGGTGATGAATTGTGACCATGTTCCAAACTTTGAGATTATTTTGAGGGAACTAGGAAGCTCTCTTTCCAAATTCATCAACAAGCATATAAATGTAGTGGCCGACGGTCTATCTATGTGGTGCTTAAGATAGATTCCAAGCTTGCTCCCTAAAATATGGATAATATTCGCCTCTTTGTATTTTGAGGGGAGGTTGTGAAGGGAAATCCACATGGGGATAAACTTGATCACATTCTTATTGCTGTCAAAATTTGGGGTCCATTGTTGCATGTGAATCCCAGAGTTTTTATAAAACCAAGATTTGGATTTATATATTTTGTCTCTGTTGGGTTTGTCTGAAAAGGTTACCATGAAATAACCTAATGCATTGTCTAAGGAGTCTATTTGGGTAATATTAGACTAGTTTTCATAAGCCCAAGAAGCGAATTCAGAAAATGCTAAATTCATATTCCAGATCTTACAAATTATTGTGTGCTGTAGAAGGAATGAGTTCTTGTGTATGAGCATATGATCCGGAAAAACAATAGAGGGTACCTGGTCTCGCCTAGACAATACCTTCCTTGAATGCACATTGGGTGGAGCTAGTGATGTATCATCTCCCTGCTTCCCTGCTAACTCTGACTCTGAGGGTATGTCAGCTGTTAGAGGCTCTTGCATCCGCTTTTTCTCCTTAATTCTTTTCCATTTTTTAGGGGAACCTTGTAGCCTTGTCCTCTCCCCCAGTTCATTCCTAGCATTTTAGTCCTCATTCTGTGTATGGCCCAATGCACCTCGGACGAGGCCTTTTTCGATAATGGTGGATTAAATGGCCTTCCACTGGTTGTGGTTGGAAAGATTGGGATGAGATTTGGATTGATTTCTCCCCTCCTACCTCTGCTATCCCCAACATTTGGGTTTTTAAATCCCAGAAATGGCCATTGATTTCTGTCGTTGCCTTCCGCCCCATTTGAAAAGGGTTTTCGGCTAATCTTAAGGTTCTATTTTCTGAGAGAGGTGAGTTGTTCGGAGCTGCTGTCTGAGAAATGGTTGTCCCTCTGGAGGCTTTCACGGTACCAGTTTCGAGCAAAGAGATCCTTTATGCCATGCTTGTTAGACTGCCTATTTCCCCTATATCCAGAGTGCGAAAATGACATGTGCCTATCCCCAGAGTCTCCTTGTTGTTGTCTAGCGTTCTATTCTGGATGCCAGTGTAGACTGGTTGTTGTCTAGAGATTCTGTGCTGAGTCCCAGCGAAGACTGGTTATTGTCGCCAAGCCATTTCGATCTTGTCGGACGCTGAAATTTCCTTACTATTTCGGGCGCCGAAATTTCCTTTAGCATTTTGGGCGCCGAAATTTCTTTTACTGTTTCGGACTTGTTGGGCGCCAAAATTTCTTTTCCTGTTTCGGACTTGTTAGACACCGAAATTTCCTTTACTATTTGGGCATCGAAATTTCCCTTACTGTTTCAGGTGCCGAAATTGCCTTTATTGTTTCAGACACCGAAGTTTTGACCTTGGTCATCATCGGGGATGAGCAAAAGCAAATCATCTGCAGGAGCTAGGGCAGCTAGAAGATGTCATTGTTGTTTCAGATCTCTCGGCGTGGGAGATACTCTTCGCCTCCACACAAAAGTCTTGTTCCTTTATGTAGGTGTCACAATGGCCCTTGAAAATCCATGGCGTCGCCCAAACCCTATATCCTTCACAAAAGCATCGTAGATTAGAGAGGAATGTAGGTCTTCGATCTCTTGCAATATTTTGACCTATGGAATTCTAGGGCATCTACTCGACACCGCAAGCAGGCACCACCCTCTCTACCTATTGTTATATTCCTTTTTGTTGTGAAACCTTTTCTTTGTTCTTTTCTTTGCTATGGTGGATCGGTGGTTGTGTGCGAGACTTCAAATGGAGATTTACTCTGCGTTTCCTTTCATTGTAAAGGGGTCCTGCTCATCAAATGTGGATATTAGTATTCATCATGTGAAGACTAGTTTTTTTGCGAAGACTTGACCTGACTGTTTCCAATCATCAATGCCAGTCGTCCGCGATGCCTGCTATGTTTCAGAATAAAAATGCAAATGTTTGCATTGTGCAATGCCTATGATGTCTCAGACTTGTCGTACAGGTTCCAGTGGTGAGGTATTTGGACTTGTTGCACAGGTGCCAGTGATGAGATATTTGGACTTGTCGCACAGGTGCCAGTGATGAGATATTTGGACTTGTCGCACAGGTGCCAGTGGTGAGGTGTTCGGACTTATCGCATAGTTGCTAGTGATGAGGTATTCGGACTTGTCGCACTTTGAAAATTCCTTTTGTTTCGAGGGCCAAAAATTCCTTTAGTTGTTTCGGACGACAAAAATTTGACCTCTAAAAAGTATGCAGGGTATCAGAGTTCTCGGGTGTAGATGAGCCTTCGTGAAGCTTCCTTTCCACCACTGTTTTACTTCTCGGCTTTCATAGTTGAGGCATAGGTGCTGAAGAAAACCCCTAGAAGTATTTTTGCTGTCTCCAAAATGTGTTGCAATCTCTAGGTTGCCTTTGATGTTGAAAACCTACCAAAAGAAGAGCTTCTTGTAGATCTTGATGAATTATGCTTCCTGCAGATCTCTTGCTTCCTTTCGCTTCTTGCAGATCTTCCTCGAAATAAATCTTCTGCTTCTGCTGCAGATCTGCCAAAGAAGAGCTCTCCTAAATTAACAAACCCTTTAAAAATAGAAAAAAGATTTGTTTTCCAGTCTACAATGGCTCTATATTTTTTCTTTCTCTGATTGCAATGGCTTTGTTTTATTTCCCAACTGCAACAACTCTGTTTTCATTTCCCCAACTGCAATGGCTCTATTTTTTCCTTGCCTGCAACGACTCTATTTTTCTTTGCCTGGACTGCAACGCCTCTATTTTTTGTTCACAACGGCATGAACACCGCTTCCTGTAGATCTCCCGCTTCCTGCAAATCTATCTGCTTCCTTTTGCAACGACTCACCATACAAACTTTTAAACTCTTGTGTTTTTTCAAACCAGCTCCCCTCCTCCATTAAGATCCTCCACTGGATGATGTTATTGAGAATTTACTAGTTTTATCTAAAACAACAAAAAAATCTGACCATTTCCAATAAAAGATATATATTTTAATTATTAATATCTATGTATAAATTTTTATTATCTATGTATATTTAAAGAAATATGTAAAATGACATATAATTAAGCAATCTATTTTAGCAAAGTCTATGTAGGAGCAAAATTTTTAGGAAGGTCAAATTAAATATAATAATTTTGGACTTTAATAATTGAAAGAGATATTTATAAAAGTGAAAGTTCAATCATTATTTTTCACTTTTCAACACATATATTTCAATTATTAATTTTAGGTAGGTTTGTTACACCTAGCTATCCCATATTTTAAAAAAATATGTTTCATTATTGCTTCTCTAGGGTAATAGTGTCTTTCCTTGTAAGAAACATGCTTATGGTTGAAATCCGTACAATTGAAAAAGCCTTATCAAATACATGAAATAAATACATTAATTAAATTTAGACCGCAAAATTTAGAAATCGTGTACAAGGTACAAAAATGCTATACACATTAGTAAGGTACAAAGTGTAAAGAAGGTGAATAACATTAACGTACTTCTTTAAACATGTGATAGCTATACCTGTAACATACTTTTAGCTATAGTTATAACACACTTTTGGTAGAAGTTAGTAATTGAAATAAATATTCAAAAATATAAATGTTAATAATTGACTTTAATTATTAGCATTCACATTTATTGATATATAACATTCACTTTTATCCATATGTATTTCAATTATTAATTTTTATTTTTAAAATTTTATTACATTGATTTATTGCACATTTAAAGAAAAACATGAAATGACATATGATTAAATAATATATTTTAAGAATGTATAGATATAAGTGGAAATTCTTGCAAGGTTTAGCAAAAATGCACTTGCAAAGTGTTCCACAGGAGCCACTATCTTGACTATTTAAGTAACATTTTATTTCTTCTTGGTTTTTAAAATTGAATAGCTTATACATATTTCTAATGGGGCTCCCATGGATTCTTCAAGATAGTCAAGATAGTGTCCCACAGGAGCCACTATCTTGACTATTTAAGTAACATTTTATTTCTTCTTGGTTTTTAAAATTGAATAGCTTATACATATTTCTAATGGGGCTCCCATGGATTCTTCATCGAAGACAAAAAAAATTATTTTCTAAGTGATTACATTCACAATAGGAAGTCAAATAATAAGTTTCATGCTAGGTATAAATATATTCTGAAAATATCACAAGAAAAATAACATCTTGTTCTAGAAATAAATTTATTATAGATCTTTATATAAAATTCCTGTGCATGGATGAGAGTCATCCTTATTGCCTAATGCAACACTTGTAGAAAAGCTAACTTTGGCCAATATAAAATTTGTTTACGACCCAAGTTTACAAGTAAGGATGAATTTAAAGCACGTGCACTTTAGAAAGTGTCACAAAAAGTTATGTGAAATAGAAGAGAAATCGTGGCATATAGAAGTGAACCATAAAACAATGTAGCACACAAAAAGTCTAAAATATTTCTATTGTTTAATTATAAATATAAAAAAATATATACTACTATCTATGTATATGTTTATTTATATCTATTTATATATGTATGTACACACATACACACATAGATACATATACACACACACTCTAGAGAGTACCACAAAATTGTTTTAAAATTAGTGTCATAGAAGAGAAATCATACAATATAGAAGTGAACTATAATGAAAAATAGTAAATTAAACAATAGAATATAAAATTTGTGCAACATTCGAAAGTAGGAGCAAGGGTCAATTAATTGAACACGGGCTCTAAAAAGTGTGAGAAGAGTGATATAACATCAGTGCAATAGAAAGAAAACACTAGATTATAAAAGTGAATGTACAAAGAAACACTTTAAAATAATTATATATATGCATATATAAATATAAATAATGTAATCATGTATACATATGTACATGTATACACTATTAAAATTGATTTATCTATTTCTAATAAATAGATACTCATGATCTCACTTTTAGATTGAGAAAGGAGAAATATTGTGGTGTGATGATCTGTGATTTCTTTTACATTTTAGGACTTCACTTCCATTACTTATCTCAAAACACTTTTGTGAGATTCCTTTTTGGGCCGACGCATCTTTTATAATAGTCAAATTTAAGTTTTATGTAACCAATAATACATTAGTTAGAAAGCATGCATTTGAGGTATGCTATGAGGAAACGAAGGGCCTCTAACTATAAAAGTCCTACCCTTCTCAAGTACCAATTTGTACCCATCTTCATAAATATTGCCTAAATGCTAAGGACAATCACTGCTACGGTAGCCGCTGTACTCATGAAAACTGCCTTCATAGCTTGGAAATGTTTAGACAAATCTAGTTTAGAGTAAAGATAATAGCAAGAATTGATGCATAGTAGGATGACACGAAACATATTATATTTGTAATACGAGACTTGTTTAATGAAGCCATCTAAACCACTGTGGCGATTTACTGGGAAAATCCTTGTAACCAAACCCAAACGATAGACTATATAAATGTATTCTCTTTCCTTGAAACCATCACTCTCGAGCAATTTAAAACAACAATCAAGAACACACCAAACTAAAAATGTATATAGAATATTTATTCTCTAATAATTTTATATTATATTTAACAATCTTATTATAAAATATAATATATATTTAGTAATGTTTTTACATTTAATATTTTTTACTAAAAATTACAATAAATATAATCATAATATTATTTTTAAAAATAAATTTAAATTATATAAATATTTATTATGATAATTATTTTTTATGAATAATATAATTTATTCATCGTGCAATCATTTCAAATTTTATATTTAATGGGTGTACAAATGAATGCTTTAGACATAGATATATGTGGGACCTCATCATTCATTTCAAAAATAAATAATAAAAAGATTTAGATTGTGATTTACTCTTTACAAGTCTAAATTAAATCAAAGGTTTGTTAAGTTGGAACAAAATCTTATATTCCAAATTATTCACCATAAGTAACACAACCCTTTAATATTATAAAGGTTTTTTTTAATTTTTTATTATTACTATTATTATTATTTTTATTAGTGTTATTATTATTATTAAATTATTATTATTGTCATCTTGATAAGATTTAGTTCCTCTAATTCATCACATGACAAAAGTTTACATGCTCATCTATTGTCCATGCTATTGTGAGCACTTAATGATGAATGCATTAGTGTTGAATTCATTCAAAACATTTGTTGAAATGTGAGGATTCTTTATTATAGTGATTTTATTCTGTGAGTAGCGATATGTTAGAACGAAGTTAAGGAGGACTAAAAAATGCTATAAGGAAGAAGTGTGCTCATTTAAGTGGTGGCACTATATGAAGATGGTCGATCGATAGAGGACATATTTTCAATTGTCCCCTGCTTTTCTCATATTTCAACCGTAGATTTGACAAAATAGATCATTCATTTCAAATATAATTGTCTTCCTCTGAAAAAAATATAAGCTACTTGTTTGCTTGGAGTTATGAAGTGGTTCTAGTTTATTACCACTTCTTTGGATAAAAATGAGTCTTTTTTGTTGCTTTGTAGTTGTATGCTAGTTCTATTGTAATTTTTTTTCTTTTCCTTATTCTAATAAATAAAAGTTTGTTACTTTCTTTTAGCATAAACTATTGTATGACTAGCATTTTCCTGTTTAATTTTTTACTCCTCTATTTCATTTTTAATACAATATTAAATATATATTTGACATTAACTATTAACATTCACTTATACATACATACATACATACATACATGTGTGTGTGTGTGTGTGTGTGTGTGTGTCTATATATATATATATATATATATATATATATATATATATATATATATATATAATTTGACCTTAAAATTTTTACTCATCGCAAGGGCAATAGTGTCTTTCCTTGCAAGAAACATGCTCATGGTCAATCCCTACAATTGGAAAAGCCTCATCAAATACATGAAATTAATACATTAACAAAATTTGGAGTGTGAAATTTAAAAATTGTGTACAACTTACATAAATGCTATATGTTGGAAACTAGAATTGAAGCAATTGTTGTTTTGTCATTGATGTCAAACCTTAACTGGTAAAACTGTTGCTACTTAGGAAAATACTATATCTATTTTGAGTGTTGCTAAGGGGGTAGGCAAGGTTGGTAACAATAGCACCTAAAGAAAGGTTGAGTTATCTTGATACTACAAAGTGTACTTGACTATGTTGTACAATGATGAGACAATGTATTGTTTATCTTAGTAAGATTGAAGACTAAACTGGTAGGCTTGACCAAGCAAAAATAGAGAAATCATATTCAAGCCGAGTAATGTTAGTGTCGACAGAGTTAGTATATGCCGAGTAAAATCTTAGTGTCGGCCTAACATCAGTTAATTGTTGAGAAAAATAGTATAAGACGAGGAAACATTTTTAGTAATGACCAAGCTTTCTACATGAAGACCGAGTAGCTGATCGTATTATTGACCAAGCATCAGTATTTTTATATTTGAAGAGAATTCAGATTTGGAGCCAACATTGTTGAATTCTTGGATTATGTAAAATGTGTTGACTTTATTTATTGATTGTTGGAAAGCATTGAATGCACTGAAAAATGTTTTATTGTAAATCTTTAAGAGATTTGGGATGTTTCTAGAAAAGGAGCTTGAGAACATAAAGCGGGTAGATTCAATGAATCTGACCTAACCCTAAGATCTATGAAGGAGATTGAGCGGAAAAAGATGAGTTAACCTAACTGAGGAAGTATTAAGGGAACCTAAGCATTAGGTATGTGTGTGCATGGGTGAACAGAGGATGCTGGAAGATCAGTAGATGTTATTGACTGTATAAGCAGAAAAGGTTGAAAGAGAAGTGTGGTGATTTCTTGAAGAAAAGTTCCAAGCAGATCAGAGATGGAGATAAAAAAAGTTTCAAAGTCAGTAAACCAGCATATGTGTATGGAATTGGTTCTGATATTTGCAAAGTGAGTTGTATATTTTTCAGATCAGTACTGCTGCTACTTTCTAACCATTGTAACAGTCAAAATCCTTTTAACAGAGGTTGACATAACCGTCATATGTTTAAATCCTTTGAACAAGCTTGCATTCTAATGGAATGTATGTAAGTCCTATAAAAAGGCTCACTTCTAACAGAGTGATTGAAATCATTTAACCGGGTCACACCTAATAGTGTGAATTGTAACCTTTGATAGGGTTGGCTTTTAACCAAGCTCACTTCAGAAGAGTGAAAATAATAGTAGCATGTTATAAAGTGATTTTTCCCAGATTGGGTTTCCACTATAAATCCTAGTGTCAATGTTTGTGTGAATGTTTTGGTTTGAACATTTCTACATTTTACAAGTTAGGTACAACTGGGTAGTGGACTGCAATGTTATATATTTCTATTATTGAATCAATGATGACCGAGTTGGTTTTGGTTGTTAGATATGATTTAAAGAAAAGTTTTTGAAGTTTTTTTTATACATCTGGACTTAACAACAACTGATTCACCCCCCCTCCTCTCTTTTGTTCTAAATCATATTAACAATTGGTATCAGAGCTGTGTTGCTTATTATTGGTGTTTATAGAAATCAAGTTTAAAGGGACTTGAAGCAAATGATCAGGATGTATAAGAAGGAGGTACCAAAGCTGAATAAGGAAAACTTCCCTGCATGACAAAGCTTGATGAAGCTGCATCTGGCTGGTATTGGTGATTCTGCAAAGTACTACATTTAGAATGACTATGTCTCACCTATCGTACCTTTGAATGCCGAAGAAATGAGAGCTAAGCAAGAACATAATCAGGCAATGCTAGAAATTGCATCTGCCCTAAGCTATCTAGAATTTGAGGACATTAAGGATTGCTCAAGTGCTAAGGAGATGTGGGACACTCTTGAAAAGATCT
Organism: Chamaecyparis obtusa; assembly: GCA_027943335.1. NCBI lineage: Eukaryota > Viridiplantae > Streptophyta > Pinopsida > Cupressales > Cupressaceae > Chamaecyparis > Chamaecyparis obtusa. Next base: position 174,995 of record BSBK01008315.1, on the reverse strand, counting down.
ATGGTGGTGACATAAATGTACTGAAAGCTAAGGCCGAGAGTCTTAGAGGTAAGTTTGATGAAATGAGAATGCAAGAAGGTGAGAACATTGCACAATATTGTGGTAGAATAAAACAAGTTGTGAATGCTATTAAAGGAGCAAGTGAGACTATTGATGATGAAACTATAATTGGAAAAATACTAAGAACTTTGTGTCCTATATATGCTATTAAGATCTCAACTATTCAGGAATCTAGATGTAACTCTACAAATGTGTTTACTTTGGAAAGTTTGGTTGGAAAGCTGACTGCTTTTGAACTCTCTAACTATGATAACTTCACTGTTGGTAGTATTGGTAATGTTGAATCTTCTTTTAAGTCACAATTAGTTTTGAACAAGCCAAAGAAAGAAAAAGAAAGATGCATTAGTGAAAGTGAAAGTGAAAGTGACGGTGACACTTCTTATGAAGAACTTGAAGATCTAGAAGCTCTTATGGCTAGAAGACTGAGAAGGGGAAAATGAAAATATAAAGGTAAACTCCCTATGATATGTTTTGCATGTAATAAAGTTGGTCATATAGTTTCTACATGTCCTGACAGGAATGATAAAGATGAAGAAAGAAAAAGAAAACACAAAGACATAAGATATGACAGAAGCTACCAAAGGCACAAAGACTACAAAGGAAAAGGTAAGAAATCTTGTTACATTGCTGAAGAAGAAATTGACACTGATAGTGATGATTTTGAAATTGAGGCAGTCTATGTTGCAATGAAAGATGAATTTGATGAGGATGAGAAAACTGCATTGATCTCCTATGTGAAAAAGAATGAAAAATGAATTATTGACAATGGTTGTTCACATCATATGTCTGGTGACAAGAGTAAGTTTGAGACCTTACATCATTATAGAGGTAAAAGTGTAAAATTTGGTAATGATGCACCATGTCCTATTAGAAGAAAAGGTTTGATTAAACTAACTGATAAGATCTCTTGTGAAAATTCATATTGGGTTGAAGATCTAAATTATAATTTGCTAAGTGTTGCATAGCTCAACAACACTGATTACTGAGTAGAATTTCATCACAGGAAAGCTAAAATATTTGATGCTACTGGTGAACTGATCGGAAGTGGAGAACAAACTAGAGGTAATTGGTTCTATCTTGACCTATCTGAAGAAGCATGTATGGTTGCACAACTTGATGACATTTGGTTATGGCATATGAGGCTATGTCATGTTAACTTTGATAATATGGTAGAAATAAGTAAGAAGAAGAAAGTAAGAGGTCTACCTAGATTGAAGAAACCTGAGAATGTGATGTGCAAGGAATGCCAGTTAGGAAAAATGACAAAGTCAAGTTTTAAGAGAAAATCCTTTACTTCTGATAACATTTTATATTTGGTTCATACTGACCTTTGTGGACCTATGGGTGTACAAATTTACTATGGTGCTAGATATTTTATCTTGTTTGTTGATGATCATACCAGGATGATGCATGTAATGTTTCTAAAAGAAAAATCTGACGCTTTTCAATTCTTTGAGTGGTATTTGGCTAAGGTTGAGAAGGAGACAGGTAGGAACCTAAAATGTCTTTGATCTGATCGAGGTGGAGAATTTACATCAAATGAATTCAATATATTTTGCAATGAAAGAGGAATCAAAAGACAGATGTCTGCACCTAGAACTCCTCCACATAATGGTATAGCAGAGAGAAGAAACAAATCTATCTTGGATTATGTAAGGACATTGTTGAGTGAAAATAATGTGGCACATAAATACTGGAAAGAAGCTATAAGTACAACTGTCTAGACACTCTTAACCAGGTACAGATCAAGAAAGGTACAAATCTGACACCCTATGAATTATGTCATGGGCATGCACCGAGTGTTAAATACTTAAGAATCTTTGGAAGCAAGTGCTACATATTAAAAGACATTAGGAATGGAAATTTTGATGCTAAAAGTGATGAAGGCATAGTCCTAGGATATTCCACAAAAAGTAAAGCTTATAAGTGTTTGAACTCTAACACTAACAAAATTGTGGAAAGTGTGAATGTCAAAGTTGATGAGTATGCATAAAGAAATGAAGCTGAAAATAGAAGAGAACCAGAAGATTATAGATCTTTTGTGTATATTGAAGAAGAAGAAGAGGCAAGTAACAAACTTGCACCTGATGGTGATTCTCGAGTAAGCAATGCCGAGCGATAGGAAGATGCTGCTGAGCATCAACAAAATAGTGCCGAAAGAGAACAAGAACATGCCGAGTGACAAGATAATGCTGCTGAGTATCAGGAAGAGGTTATCGAGCATTCAGAAGCCGAATCTGAAAATCTTGTTGAGGAACCTGATGAAATAGAGGAGAGAAAAGTTGAACTTGTTGGTGCAAAATATGTAAGAAGACATCACAAGCCTGAATAGATAATTGGAGATAAACATACTGGAATTATGACCAGAAGTAAGAGAATGGATCCAACATGTTTACTATGTGAATTTGAGCAAGAGAATGGATCCAACATGTTTACTATGTGAATTTGAGCCTAAGTCAACTAGAGAGGCATTAGAAAATGAAGACTGGATACAAGCAATGAATGAAGAAATAGACCGGATAGAGAAGAATGATACTTCAAGGACTCTAGTGCCAAGACCTGAAAACAAAAATGTTATAGGAACAAAGTGGGTGTTCTGGAATAAGTTGAATGAAAAAGGTGAAATAACTAGGAACAAAGCTAGGCTGGTATGCAAAGACTACACACAAGAAGAAAGAATAGATTATGGGCAGACATTTGCCCCTGTAGCTAGATTGGAAGGAGTAAGAACTCTGCTTGCATATGTTGCTTATAAAGATTTCAAGGTTTATCAAATGGATGTCAAGTCTGCATTCTTAAATGGTATACTAGAAGAAGTTTACATAGAACAGCCAGAAGATTTTATTGACCCAAACAAAAGACACATGGTATGCAAATTGAACAAAGCACTATATGGATTAAAACAAGCTCCCAGAGCATGGTATGAGAGGTTGCATAACTACTTGATATAGATTGGATTTTCAAGAACAAATGACACAAGAAATCTGTACATGAAAGATGAAGAAGGAAAAGGTATCATGTTGGCAAAAATTTTTGTGGATGATATTATTTTTGGTGGAAAAGATGCTTTGTGTAAAAGATTTTCAAATGAAATGCTAACTGAATTTGAAATGAGCATGTTTGGTGAGATCAAATTCTTTGTTGGTTTACAAGTATATCAGATGAAGAAAGAAATTTTCATTACACAGTCTAAGTATGTTAATGAAATACTGAAAATTTTTGGGATGGAAGATTCTAGACCAATGAGTACTCCTATAGCCAGTGGACAAAAGTTATTTAAGAATGATGATGTTGCAGAAGTGAACCAGACTTTGTACAGATCCATGATTGGAAAATTGCAGTATGTTGTACATAGTAGACCAGATATTGCACTAGTTGTTATGATTGTGGCAAGATTCTCTGCCAATCCTAAGGAAACACACATGATGGCTGTGAAAAGAATTATGAGATACTTGAAAGGGACTGCCGACAATGGGCTATATTACAAGAAGGATGAAAGATTTGAACTTAGAGTATATACAGATGCTAATTGGGCAAGAAATGTAGATGACAGAAAGAGTACTAGTGGTGGAGCTTTCTTTCTTGGACATAGATTAGTCTCCTGGATGAGCAAGAAACAAAATTGCATTTCCCAATCTATTGTTGAAGTCGAGTATGTTGCTGCTACAGTAAACTGTTCAAATTTGGTATGGATAAAACAATTGTTGGTAGGCATGAAAGAAAAAAATACTGAACCTATTGTTATTTTCTGTGACAACACAAGTGCTAACAATATTTCTAAGAATCCAGTAATGCATACTAAGACCAAGCACATAGCAATCAAGTATCACTACTTGAGAGAATTGGTACAAGATAAAGAAGTCCGAATGGAATATGTGAATACAAAGGAACAATTAGCAGACATATTCACTAAAGCTTTAACTAAAGAAGCACATGAGTATTTGAGAAGTCAATTAGGGGTCATTCCCCTAACTGAGGCTGCCTAGTTAAGCTAGGAGCACTGCATCAAATATGCTACAACAGAATATTTGACAGATTGATGCAGAAGATTGTCACACTTTAGGATTGGCCTAGAGTTGTGAAGAAGAGCAAAGACAAGGAATCAGTCATAAACAAGATGACAAAGGGATAAATACTGAGCTGCATAGATAATATCTACATCTGATGGATGTATGTTTTAGTTGTTGCTTTGGTATTTTTGTCGAAGAGGGAGATGAACTGAGATGATACAATAACACATGACATTGAAAGGAAAAGTAAGGAGATGATGAACTGAAATGAAGGACCAGGATAGAGGGAGATATGGATATTTCTAATGGTCACAAAAGTGAGGCTAATAGATTCTGAATCAGAATGAAGCTAAGGATATTAATTTTTTTCTGATGGATAGATAAGTTTTTGGATTGGTTGGTAATCCATGTGTTATTTAGGCGATATCATATGGTGTTGCCATCAATGCCAAAGAGGGAGATTGTTGGAAACTGCAATTGAAGCAATTGTTGTGTTGTCATTGATGTCAAACCTTAACTGGTAAGACTGTTGCTACTTAGGAAAGTACTATATCTATTTTGAGTGTTGCTAAGGGGGTAGGCAAGGTTGGTAACAATAGCACCCAAAGAAAGGTTGAGTTATCTTGATACTACAAAGTGTACTTGATTATGTTGTATAATGATGAGACAATGAATTGTTTATCTTAGTAAGATTGAAGACTAAACTGGTAGGCTTGACCAAGCAAAAATAGAGAAATCATGTTCAAGCTGAGTAATGTTAGTGTCGACCAAGTTAGTATATGCCGAGCAAAATCTTAGTGTCGACCGGACATCAGTTAATTGCTGAGAAAGACAGTATAAGCCGAGGAAATATTTTTAGTAATGACCGAGCTTTCTACATGAAGACCGAGTAGTTGATCGCAGTATTGACTAAGCATCAGTATTTTTATATTTGAAGAGAATTCAGATTTGGAGCCGACATTGTTGAATTCTTGGATTATGTAAAACATGTTGACTTTATTTATTAATTGTTGGAAAGCATTGAATGCACTGAAAAACATTTTATAGTAAATCTTTAAGAGATTTGGGATGTTTCTAGAAAAGGAGCCGAAGAACATAAAGCAGGTAGATTCAATGAATCTTACCTAACCCTAAGATCTATGAAGGAGATTGAGTGGAAAAAGATGAGCTAACTTAATTGAGGAAGTATTAAGGGAACCTAAGCATTAGGTATGTGTGTGCATGGGTGAATAGAGGATGTTGGAAGATCAATAGATGTTATTGACTGTATAAGCAGAAAAGGCTGAAGGAGAAGTGTGGTGATTTCTTGAAGAAAAGTTCTGAGCAGATTAGAGATGGAGATAGAAAAGTTTCAAAGTTAGTAAACGAGCATATGTGTACGGAATTGGATCTGATATTTGGAAAGTGAGTTGTATGTTTTTCAGATCAGTACTGCTGCTACTTTCTAACCATTGTAACAGTCAAAATCCTTTTAACAGAGGTTGACTTAATAGTCATATGTTTAAATCCTCTAAACAAGGTTGCATTCTAATGAAATGTATGTAAGTCCTATAAAAAGGCTCACTTATAATAGAGTGATTGAAATATTTTAACCGGATCACACCTAATGTAATGTGTATTGTAACCTTTGACAAGGTTGGATTTTAACCGAGCTCACTTCAGAAAAGTGAAAATAATAGTAGCATGTTACAAAGTGGTTTTTCTCAGATTGGGTTTCCACTATAAATCCTAGTGTCAATGCTTGTGTGAATGTTTTGGTTTGAACATTTCTGTGTTTTACAAGTTAGGTACAACTGGGTAGTGGACTGCAATGTTATATGTTTCTATTATTGAATTAGTGATGACCAAGTTGGTTTTGGTTGTTAGATCTTATTTTAAAAAAAGTTTTTGAAGTTTTTTTATACATCTGGACCTAAGAACAATTGATTCACCCCCCTCCCCCTCTCTATTGTTCTAAATCATATTAACACTATACACGTTGGTAAGCTTCAAAGTGTTGAATCTAGAATACTTGAAAATGTAGTGTTCACAAAATGGATTGTTATGAATGGAGTTAAAATCAATAAACTATTATGAAACAAGTTATATCTAGATTGATGATGGATTGATTAAAAGGGGTCGGTAGCTCATAAAAGCATTTGATTAACAAATGAAAGGTTCTAGGCTTGAGCCGTATGCGGTTTAAATGAGAAGTGGCTCAACAAGTGGTACAAGAGACAATGCATTTATTATTGACCTATTGAGAAAAGTGCATATTACCAAACACATGCCACATACAAGAAGGTTTTTGATAAAGAAAAGCACCAAGAGGGTGCTAGCCCATGGAACAAAGGACTAGGAGCACATTAATAGCACATTAATGGCACTAGTCTGAGAGCAGATAATCAACAGGAAAATATTGTCCAGTCTGCCTCTATGAAAGACAAACTTAAAGATCATCTTGGGACAAGCCCCCACAAAAGCTGCAAGCTTTAACCAAAAACAAAAACAAAGGACTAGAATGAGCCCTTTAAAATTGTCAGCAATCACCTGATCACAGGAAGAAAAGAAACATAAAGAGAGAGACACTTTCATCACCATAAAATCAAAGAAGCAAGCTCAGGCTGCAAATAGCTTGTCCATCTTTCTTTGTCAAAAATAAAGGTCCATAAACTACAACACCTCCAGCCCAGACCAACGCTATCAAAGATATTCCAACCCGCTACAAACTCCTTGTCCACCTCAATAGGAAAAGGGTCCACTTCTATAGGAGCGGAGAGGAAAAATATCAAAATAACAAGGCTAGAGTTGTACCATCTCCTACCATTAGTACGACCACAAGAGGTAGCCCAAAAAAACTCCACCTCAATAGGAGTCTCCTCCTCCTTGAAGTACATGAACATAATCTCCACCTCCATAGGAGACTGCTCCACCTCCAAAGAAGGCTTCCACCACTCCTTCGCAAGAAGAACACCCCTACTCAACAACTCTTTTATCCAGTAGTGAGCCACCTCAAAAGGATGAGCTTCCATCGTAAAAGGAGCTTCCGCCTCAATAGGAAGCAGAATGGAAGATTGAAGAAGGACAGTAACCTTTAGCAGCCGCTGAACCCTTAAGCGAAAGCCCACCACAACAAGGGGCTACACCATAGAGTGGAGAGGGAGGAAACCCAAACCACAAAAATTGAGCATGGGAGGAGCAAAAATGCCTCTACGACTAGCCCATCTCCCATCATGAGCAGTGGAAAGGCCCACAACACTCAGAGCAACACCAAAAGAGCTGACACCACTCTCCCGCACCACATAGCAGATCTGCAAAACCCAGAGACTGGCCGCCCAATGAGAGCCCCAAAAGAGGAACCAACACAACCGCCCACCAAAACTGGGCATCATAGGAAACAAAGAGCCTCTCCACACCAAAACAAGGGGAGGCATGACATGCCTCAAGAAGCAATGCCACAGAGTATCAACAAAGATCTCCATAAAAATAGAGGAGAGGGAAAATAACCAAACAGGAAAATAACTATTCCCCTGCACCATAAGAGTATGAACCCTAATACCCAATAGGCCCAAAAGCTGAAAGGAAAAAATAACTTCCATCGAAGAGAACCCCAAAAACCTTCCACTATGTGAAAGGAAGAAGGGAGAACGGGATAGATCCTTCGAAAGAGTCTCCACAAAGCCACCAGAACTAGCCCCCTCGAAGAGAGAGACCACACCACCAACGAGGCAAGCACACGACCGACCAAAAGAAATCCAGACCCCAAAAAACCCCCGGCGGACATCTCCAGTAGACCTAGTGCTAGTGAGATCAGTTTGGTTCCACACCAGGAAAGCTGCAGACTTGGGGACACCGTGCTCCCAAGGAGTTGGGGGAAAACTCCCACTGCAGGAATGATAGCCTCCAAGCACTAGACCCAGCAAAAATTTAGGTGGGTCGTCTTCATCATCCACAGAATCACACGACTCCTCTGAACCATAAGCCCTAGAATCGGTATCACACGGCTCCTTCCCTCCATCGTCATCGCTGCCTCCTTCCCCCACCACATACAAGAAGGTTAATAACATTAATGTGCTTCTTTAAATATGAAATAGTTAGGTGTAACATACTTTTTTTAGAAGTTAGTAATTGAAATAAATATTTACAGATATGAAAGTTAATAATTGACTTTAATTATTAAGATTCACGTTTATTGATATATAACATTCACTTTTATCGATATATATTAGATCGTGTTGAAAGATAAGATAACCGTAGCATTCATTGAGTTCTATTTTAGTTTTTCTTTTATCCAATAATATCATTTTATTTTTCAAAATTTTTTGTCATCTCGATAGTTGAGATATATATTAAAAGTTTTATAATTTGAGAAAAAAATATTTATTTATGATCTTATTGGCTAAAACCTACGAAGTCATAAGTGAGGCTTCTTTCTATTGGTTGAAGGAAATATATATATATTTTTTCCATCCTTTATAACTACTAACAAGTGATGTGACAAGATCTAATAATATGTTGTACATATAAAATGCAAACTCGTGACATACCTTGAGATATTGATTGCATATTGAATGGATAGAACATGCTAGAACTGTAGATTTAAACCTCTTTATTTTTTCTACATGTCAAAAAAATAAACATAAAACAATTTAAATAAATATAATTAAATTTAGAAAAATGACATTTAATATTCTTATTTTTAAGAATACAATATTTGAGTTAGATTTTTCATTTAAAATTGTAATTAAAAAACTATTCAATTATACTAGCATTTTATTTATGGTAATCTCTACTTTCTTTTATTGTCTCTATATTTTTTTCAAAAGTCATACTTTGGACAAATTAAATGATTTATATACATTCATTTTATTTTTTTGGGTTGAATGGCTATGATTCAATTTTATCTACTTCTGAGAAAAAATGATTGATATGGTTGAAAGTTATTCTAAACAAATGTGTATTCGTATACTTATATCTTAAGAAAGAAGATCTACACCAACGTTCATGCAATTATAATGCTCCCATGGTTCTATGGCTATACAAACATGTTCTATTGTTTACTTTCACAAGTTTTCTCTTCACAACAAATCTCAATAATTAATGCACAATTTGTCCATTGCTAATCTTCCTATACTAAATTATATTACTTGATATTACAAGATTTCAAACACTACCTCAAATAACAATCAATAGGAACTTGACGTTGTGTGTCTCTTGTTTCAATTGTTAATTTCTATTTTTGAAATTTTATTACATTGTCTTATTCCATATTTAAAGAAAAACATGAAATGACATATGATTAAATAATCTATTTTAGGAATGTATAGATATGAGTGTGAATTCTAGGAAGGTTTAGAAGGAATGCACTTACAAATTGTCTGGCATTAACCACTGCCTTGACTACTTAAGCAACATTTTATTTCATGTTGGTTTTCATAATTGAATAATTTATACACATTTCTAAAGGGGCTCCCATTAACTCTTTATTGAAGGAAAAAAATGATATTTTTGTAAGTGATTGATCCATACAATAAGAAGTCAAAATATGAGTTTCAAGCTAATTACAAATATATTCTAAATATATCACAAGAAAAAATAACATCTTGTTCTAGAATTAAATTTATTATAGATATTTATATTAAATTCTTGTGCATGGATGGGAGTCATCGTTATTGTCTAATGCAGCACTTGTTGTATAAAACCTAACTTTGGCCAATATAAAAGTTGTTGACCACTCAAGTGTAAAAGTAAGGATGAATTTAAAGCACATGCAATCTAGAAAGTGTCACAAAAGTTATGTGAAATAGTGAAATAAAAGAGAAACCATAGCATATAGAAGTGAACCATAAAACAATGTAGTACATCAAAAAATATAAAATACTCTATTGTTTAATTATAAATATGACATAATACATACATACGAACAAATATCTATGTATATGTTTATATATATTTATGTTTGTATGTACATACACAATGCAACATTCAAATATGGCAGAAGTATAGAGTAATCTAGAAAGTACCACGAATTTGTTGTAACATTAGTGTCATAGAAGAGAAACCATATAATATAAAAGTGAGCTATTATGCAGCATAGTAGATTAAACAATAGAATATTTAGGACCAAAAAGTGAACCATAAAGAAATGCAATGCCGTAAACCAAATAACTATAGAATATTTTACTTTTCAAATTGTAAATATGAGATCATAGATATTGTAAATACCATAGCACATATATTTATAAAAGTTGTGCACCGCTCCAGGGGAGGAGTACGGGTGAACTAGAAAGTGTCACAAGAGTGATGTAAGTCTTTATGAGCTTGTTCTGGATTCAAAAAGCCTTGTCCAAGCATAGCACGGGGAAGTCTTTATGAGCTTGCTCTGGATTTGCTTGGCATGCAGAAAGGCTGCATAAGAGCTCAGCGACGCCACACAAATTTTGAGATAGCTGGTGATCTTGCAGGAGGATGTACTGATGTCGACGCTTGAAGGATTTCTCCCTGGCAGGAAGCATACAAACATTAAGTCATTGGCCTGCGTACAACTGAAACTAGTGAGCATTGAATGTTTTTGGTTTGTATTATTGGCAATGTGTTTATTTCATATATAAGGAGTGGGGCCCGTAATGATTATTTCATTTGATGGACATCTTGTTGAGCTCATAGGCCGACGTGTTGTATCAGATTACTGCCGCTTGTGGTCCTGCGACATATGAGGACCGCATTTATGTTGCCGATAGATCTATGCAATTGGGCTTTACCTATCTTGGCGTGGATTCATTGCTTTCATTACCAGCAATCTTCATTGGGTGGACGCTTGTGTGGGCTTCAGAGTGGCGCTTTCTCCCTTTGTGGCACACATCATCCAAGGTAGCTCCCATTACTTTTGCTCAAGCTGCAAGCATATTTTGAGGATTAGTAGGTAAGTTATTTATTATCTACAATGGCCCTCACTATGTCCGCGTGTGTGGATTTACATCATGTTTTTCAATATTTTTTGCTTCTTCCTTTGATGGTTCCTAGTGGTTATGGGGTGGCGCACAAAGTCACCATCGGATCCAGCCATCCGATTAACTCTTCTTGGGCCCTCTCTATCTGGGAGGGGCACTCATTTCTAACATAATAAGCTGCTAGGTCCCATGGAGGTCCAAACCCATGCCCTCGGGTACATAAGAGAGGTGGGTCATTTTTTTTCAGCTTTCGGCCCTAATAGGCGATTTTTTTTAATTGACCATAACTTGGACATACACATAGAGAGTGCAGTTTTGGCAAATGAAGCATCGTCACAAAGGTGATTTCTTGAACTTGATTTGTGCAAGTTTTTAAGTTTATTGTCCTTATAAATCATGTAAGTGCTATTGTGTAGACATATTAGATCCAATTTCCATCCATGACTTTTGGGAACTTTTGCACACATGATGTGCCATATTATTGTACTTGCACTGAAGTATAAAGTGCCATGGGGGGTTGTGTAGAGCCTTTGTTTTCCAATCGCAACTTTGTCAAAGTGAGAGTTTCTCCATGACAACAAAAAAATTGTTGATATTCTTTCCTTATGTGAGTGTGTAGTTTGACCACACACACCCTTTTCTCAATTGCAGATACACTTCTACTCCCTTATACATAGCATGGTGACACATCATTTTAGTGGATTTATTATACCTCACCCAAGTCAACATTATGGGAGGGGGGGGGTATCCTACTATTTGTGCTAATTCTTCCTTGGCTTTTCTTGAAGTGCATTGAGACACTCTTGCATTCCTTTTTAGTGGAAATTCCTTGGTTTCACTTGAAGTGTGCTGAAATACTCTTGGATTCCTTTAAGACTATTGCACCTGCATTTTCAACAAAGTTGATAAATGATAATTTTATCACTCAAACAACGTCATTGGTTGTGTAGTGAAGTTCATTCATGCATATTCATGTGTTGTCTGTATCGTCAATTGAAAGATACTATTGCCATTGTTTCCATTTGATTAATGTTCAAGAAGTGTCATTTGGAGAACTCATAGATTCTTGTCTTCCTGATCATCATATTCTTCAAGGAGATTATTAGATATAGCACCAAATCAGTCATCGAAAATTGTCTACAGATTCTTTATGCTTTAGTGGTGTTCATGTTCATGATTTCAAGTCATTTTTTTGAATGCTTCTTAGACTTTCATGTTCTCTCTTTTGGAGAGGAGTTTTCTCCAACTGGGTTTTTCTTCTTTTTCTTTGGTTATGAGAGATTTCTTTGTAGTTGTACATGGGTACCTAACCTGGCTTTGTTTGTCGGGACCCATAGAGCCCTCTACTACATTGTTTTACTCCCTATGTTCCACTTACCGGGGGGTGTTGGAGTAATATTGTTTAACCAATTTACTCCTTATCTAAGTTTACTTAGGTCAACTCATAAGTGAGTTAGATAGATATCTTTGAGTCCAATTTGGACTCTTTCATATCCTAAAGGATATTGTAGAGTTCTATCAGAACTCTACTTCCTCCGGGTTGATACTTAGGATAACTCATAAATGAGTTAGATAGACATCTTTGAGTCCAATTTGGACTCTGTCAAGTCTCTCAACCTGGAGGAAGTAGAGTTCTGATAGAACTTTACAATATCCTCTAGGATATGAAAGAGTCCAAATTGGACTCAAAGATATCTATCTAACTCATTTATGAGTTGACCTAAGTCTCAACCTGGAGGAAGTAGATTTCTGATAAAACTCTACAATATCCTCTAGGATATGACAGAGAACGAATTTGACTCAAAGATATCTATCTAACTCATTTATGAGATGACCTAAGTAAACTTAGATAATGAGTAAATTGGTTAACCAATATTACTCCAATAGATGTAATATTAGTGCAATAGAAAGAAAACACTAGATTATAAAAATGAACATACAAAAAAATACTATAAAATACTGATCTATATATACATATATATATATATATATATATATATATATATATATATATATATATATATATATATATATATATATATATATATATATATATATATATATATATATATAATGTAATCATGTATACATATGTATGTACATATACACTATTAAAAAGTGATCTATCTATTTATAATATATACATATATTCATGATCTTACTTTTAGATTCAGAAAGAAGAAATATTTTGGTGTGATGATGTCTGATACTCTTTATTGGTTTTCATTTACATTTTAGTACTTCCCTCCCATTACTCATGTGATGCAAGGTAGGGAGCAAGAGGGGCCAAACAATGGTGCACCCTAATGATCCAAGCCTGCCCAACACATGCGGAAGCAACAAACAACAACAGTGAGAGAGAGAGAGTGCAAAAAAATTCATATATTATCATCAAATAGAATCGTGCATGCCAGACTGTAAGGCCTTCTCGGTTAGGGCCAGATATTATAGTGAATCACATAAGTCCTCCAACAAGCGAGGATCTATCAAAATTTGTACTTCTATCTTCTACCAACTCCTATCCAACAACTGCCACTAAAACTGCCTCCTAAACTCTAAACCAACAACTACATTTATACAAGAAGTTACCGAGCTGAGTCGGCCTTCAGATCCATAATCAACGGAAGGAATGGTCAAATCTAGGACCACACACTTCCCAATGATAGATTCCAACATTAAATCTGTGATCCAATATAAATGGACAAGTCGGCCACAAAAGGAACTAAAACTAAACCCATCGGTGAGCAAGATAACCGAGCAGCAAACAGGCAATGCCGAGCACTAGTGAAATAACCGAGCACACTTGGTAACCAAAGGAAACCGACCAACTACCGACCAACTCGGTCAAAGCAGAAACCTAGCAACACAGACAAACTCCAAATTTTTTTTGGTGACACAGGATTGCCAAGGACCCGAGATGCTCCTACATCAAACACTTGGGGTTATTTTGAAATAGTTCTCTGAATCATTAGGTAGGTCTGGTCCGAGCTGTATCCAACTTAGACTCTGAAATCCATGAACTGTCTTCCATCGGTCTATTCTTCCACTTTACTAGATATTCCATATACTATTTTCCTCTTGTACTCTTGCCAACTCTTTCCTTCAAAATCTGTTCAACTTCATCATTCTGCTTCTTAGGATATTCTGTCGGTACTATCACTTCTCCATCGGGTTCATGATACTCATACAAATCAACAATGTTGAAAATCAGTAATATGTCCATGTCATCAGGTAACTCAATCTCAAATGCATTTCCACTGTCAAATTTCTTCAAAATTTTGCAAGGTCCAAACATCTTCATCTTCAACTTCCCATATGTCCCTACAGGAAATCAGCCTTTCTTTAAATGAACCTTCACTTCATCACCAATATCAAAAGTTTTATGTCTCCTTGATCTATCAGCTCTATCTTTGTATTTCTAATTATTGTCTTCCAGCTTCAGCTTCACATCTTCATGCAATGTCTTCATGTACTCAGCAAACTTTACTCCTTCCGCACTTTTCTTATTCTCATCAGCAATGTCTCTCAAATCAGATATTCCTCTCGGTTGTGTGCCATTCACAATCTCAAATTGTGTCTTTCCAGTACTCCTATTCATTGAATTATTGTATGAAAACTTTGCTTGTGCCAACACAGAATCTCAATTACTCGGTGTGTCTCTAACTAAACATCTCAAAATATTTCCCAAACTTTTGTTCACAACTTCAGTCTATCCATCAATTTGTGGGTGAAATGTAGAACTATATTTTGAACAACTCAGTGCCAAACTTCTTCTAAAGGGTTTTCCAAAAATATCCAACAAATCTACTATCTCGTTCAGAGATAATACTCCTCGGTAATCCATGCAATCTAACAATTTCTTTAAAGAAAAGATTTGCTACATGTACTACATCTGATGTCTTTCTACATGGTATAAAATGTGTCATCTTAGAAAATCTATCCACAACAACAAATATTGAATCATTACCTCTTACTGTCTTTGGTAAGCCAAGAACAAAGTCCATATTGATGTCAATCCAAGGTTTCTCAAGAACAACAATCGGTGTATACAATCCAGTATTCTGACTTACTCTTTTTGCAACTTGACAAATTTCACAACTTTTCACAAATTTTTGAACATCTTTATACAACTGCAGCCAATAGTACTTCTCCTTAAGTAAATTCCATGTTTTATCAATACCAAAATGTCTAGCCAAACTGCTACTATGTTTCTCCTTTATCAGATTTGTTTTCATTACTCCTCTCGGTATACACAACTAAATACCTTTAAACAACATACCTTCCTGAATGAAATATTCATCCCATTTAGTGTCTTGTTGATCTTGAATAGGTGCTCTGCACTTTCTCCATGGCTCAGAAAAATTAGGGTCAAACTCATAAGAATCTCCCATCTCATCAAAACCAAGAACTTCAATTTTCATCTCAGTCATCAAAGATATTCTTCTACTCAATGCATCAACAACTTGGTTAGTGACTCCACTCTTATGCTTTATCACAAATGTATAGCTCCGCAAATACTCAACCCATTTCATGTCTCTGATTCAACTTATTCTGACTACCCAAATATTGTAAAGCCTTATGATTAGTATACAACACAAATTCACTCGGTATCAAATAATGTCTCCATTTCTTTAGTGCTTGAACAATAGCGTAGAATTCCTGATCATACACAGAATATTTCCTTCTAACATCATTCAACTTTTAACTAAAAAAAGAAACATCTTTACCTTCTTGACTCAACACAGCTTCAATTATACTTCCACTTGCATCACATTCTACTTGAAATACTTTACTGAAATCAGGTAATGCCAAAACAGGTAATTCAACAACTTTCTGCTTCAGAGTCTCAAAAATTTTGTCAGCTCCATGTGTCCACTTGAATTCTCTTTTGTCTCCTCTCATAGTCTCAGTCATAGCATTACAAATTGAACTAAAATTTCTTATGAACTTTCGGTAAAAACTTGCCAAACCATGAAATGATCTTAGCTCACTAGCATTCACAGGTGTAGGCCAATTCAAAATAGCTTCAACCTTTTCAGGATCCATCTTCAAACCATCAGCTGAAATAACATATCCCAAATACATAATCTCTTCTCTCATGAATGAACACTTTTTCAGATTTATCAGCAATTTGTCCTCTTTCAATTTCTGCAAAACTTGTCTAACATGTAACAAATGTTCTTCGTTGGTCTTACTGAATATCAAAATATCATCAAGGTATACAATCACAAACTTACCCAAGAATTTCTTCAAAACTTTATTCATCAACCTCATAAAAGTACTCGGTGCATTAGTTAAACCAAAAGGCATAACCAACCACTCATACAGACCTTCTTTTGTCTTGAAAGCAGTCTTCCATTCATCACCTTCTCTGATTCTGATATAATGATACCCACTTTTCAAATCGATCTTTGTGAAATATTTTTCTCGAGTCAAACTATCCATTATGTCATCCATTCTCGGTATAGGAAACCTATACTTCACTGTTATCTTATTGATTGCTCTAGAATCAGTACACATTCTCCATTCTCCATTCTTCTTCAGTGCCAATACACTAGGTACTGCACAAGGGATCAAACTTTCTCTAATCAAACCTTTCTCCAGCAACTCTTGAATCTGTCGGTTCAATTCCTAGTTCTTGGTAGGTGTCAACCGATGAGGTGGCTTATTTAGTAAACTAGCTCCAGGGATTAGATCCATACAATGATCAATGCTTCTTTTCGGTGGAAAATCATCAGGTACATAATCTAAAATGATATCACTGTACTCGGTGAGTAACTTATCAATCTCCTCAGGGACATTATCCTCTGTTTTCTTACTCGACTTGTTAGGGATTACAGCAAAACATACATCATTTTTCTTCAAAGAGTTAACAAACTTTCTTGGACTTCCATCAAACAAACTTTCACAGATGTGCAAACATTACTAACAAGTTCTTCCATCAGTGGTAACAAGATTTGTTTCCCTCTATAAGCCACAATATTATACTTACGCAATCTCCCATCATATATAGCATGTCTATCATATTGCCAAGGTCTACCCAACAAAATATGATAACAATCCATAGGTATGATATCACATAACACCTTATCATAGTATTTTCCAATCTTCAAATTCACATAACATTGTTCACTTACTAGGAGTGTATGCTCATCTTTGATCCATGAAATCTGATAGGGTTTTGGATGTACCAACATTTCCAACTGCAATTTTGTGACCATCTCTTCAGATGCCAGATTCTCCGAGCTACCACTATCAATGATTACCTTCCAAACTTTGTCAGAATTTCTAGATCTGGTCTTGAACAAACTTTTCCTTATCGGATCTTCCTTCTTGCTTTCATTCCACAGTGCTCTCCTTACCATCAAGTTATTATCTTTCTCAATTTCATTCGGTGACTCTTTTTGCACCAAAGCATTTCTACTGCTACCAGCCTTCTTGCTAGCCTGTGTACATTCAAAAGATTTATGTCCTTCTCCACAATTGTAACAAGTTCCTTAGAAACTTCCTCTGTCATAACCACCTCGGTAGTTACTGCCTCTACCTCTAGATGAACTTTCACCTTTCCACTTGGTCTTGCCTTTGTCCAGATTTGTCTTCTCTTGTTCAGATCTACCATTTTCACCATTGGATCTACCTCTTCCTCTAGGGAATCTACCACCTCAACCTTTTTGTCTTTGCTCATCTCTCTTGTTCAATTTCTCCTCGGCCTTCAAAGCAAATTGATAAGCCTCTTCAATGTTCTCCAACTTGATCATACTAATTTCCTCTTGGATGGAAACTCTCAAACCATTCAGGTATCTACCGATTCTTTCCACGTCATCTTCATCATGTCCAGATCTGATGTCTAATCTATATAATTCTTCAGTATACTCTTTTATTGATCTATCTTTCTGTCTCAAACTTTGCATTCGTCGAACTAGGTTAATCTAATAATCATAAGGTAAGAACTTTCCTTTCAATTTGTTCACCATTTTACTCCATACTTTGATTTTGTCTTTTCCTTTCCTTTTCCTATCCAGCTACAGATGTTCCCACCATAAGGATGCATGACTTTTCAACTTTGTGCTTGCAATTTTCACCTTCTTATCCTATGGAATGTTTTCATATTCAAAGTAATTTTCCATCTCGGTGATCCAGCCCACCAATTCATCAGAATCTAGCTTTCCACTATACTCAAGAAGATTGAAATGTGGTGTTGACTTCAGACTTGTCAAAGCCTTCAAAAATCTTTCTTCACCTTGATCCATAATAGGGGCAGGTTCTGCATTCGCCTGTTCTTCTTCAACTTCATCATCACTAACATCTTCAACATGGCTGCCTCATCTTTGGCCTGTTTCAACAGCTTCTAACTTAGCAGAAATCTAGCTTAGCATATCTGCCAATCCTGGATCTACATCTCACCTCCCAGGAACCATCTTGACAACCCTCTATAATTGCAGGTCAGATCACAATTTGCTACCCCACAACAATCAATTAGGGCTTCAAGAGGAACCTACAAACCTAGATCCACAGAACTAGATCAAGACCAAACCTCGCTTTGATACCACCTGATGCAAGGTAGGGAGAAAGAGGTGCCAAATAATGGCGCACCCTAATGATCCAAGCCTACCCAACACATGCAGAAGCAACAAATAACACCCAACACATGCAGAAGCAACAAATAATAATAGTGAGAGATAGAGTGCATAAACTTTCATATATTATCATCAAATAGAATCATACATGCCGGGCTGTAAGGCCTTCACGGTTAGGGCCAGATATTACAATGAATCAAAAAAGTCCTCCAACAAGCGAGGATCTGTCAAAATATCTACTTCTATCTTCTACCAACTCCTATCCAACAACTACCACTAAAACTGCCTCCTAAACTCTAAACAAACAACTATATTTATACAAGAAGCTATTGAGCTGAGTCGGCCTTCAGATCCATAATCAATAGAAAGAACAGTCAAATATGGGACCATACGCTTCCCAATGATGGATTCCAACATTAAATCCATGATCCAATATAAATGCACAAGTCAGCCACAACAAGAACTAAAACTAAACCCGTCGGTGAGCAATATTACCAAGCAGCAGACAGGAAATGTTGAGCGCCAGTGAAATAACCGACCGCCTAGGAAATAACCAACCACACTTGGTAACCAAAGGAAACCGACTAGCTATCGACCAACTTGGTCAAAGCAGAAACCGAGCAACACAGACAAACTCCAAATTGTTTTTGGTGACACAAGATTGCCAAGGACCCGAGATGCTCCTGCATCATCATGTCATAATACTTTTGTGAGATTCCTTTTTGGGTGGACATGTCTTTTATAATGGTCAAATTTAAGTTTTAAGTAACCAAGATTACATTAGTTAGAAATCATATATTTCAGGTATGCACATAAAATGTCGTAAGGGTCTATAAAGAGGTATAGATACATAAGTAAACATTTTTTCCCTAGTGATGTTATAGAATCTACTTATCTTTGGTAGGAGACCTACAATCTAACTGGTTATTATGTAGGTCATTTTCCTAGTTTTTTCCCCCTTTTTGATGACTAATTCTTGTCATTCCCACAACATTAGATTATCCTAGGTTACAATTTTTTCTAGGCCTGACTATTCTTATTAATTTATTTAAAACAAGAATAAATCAATATGTTGATTAACTATTCAAGTTAGTAGTTCACGCTAAATAATTTTCTAAGTCTTTCTTGATAGATTTAACAGTTATAATTTGTACAAAAATTATCACTCAAAATTCTATCTAACTTGAAATTCATAAACTTTATTATTACTATATGGGTAATCATATGATAGATATTTTAGTAAATCTAGGTCATTTTTTGAGTTCGCATAGGGTCTTTATCAAAGTACTTAGCATTTCAATATTTGTAGGTTGGCCCATTGATATTTTAACTATCCACTTAAGGAAGTTTAGTTTTTAATCTCAATTCATGTAGTTGAGACATATTTAATTACCTCTAATGACATATTTCATCCACACATACACTCTCTCTCATATTTTTCATATGAGAGAATACATGTTCCATATTTGGAGGGGTATTTAGATGTTTAGTTTGTCTTCCTACCTCACCTTAATTGCCTTTATATGCAGGTTTGATCATTGTACATTGGATAAGTGTATCAATATGGGGAACCAGAACGTGGTCTTAAGATGTCACATTTTTTGAAATTGGAAAAGTCTAAAGTTTGATGAGAAAATGAAGATACATAGATTCAATGTTTGAAGAATCAACAAGAATATGAGTTGTAGTGCTTCAAATTTAGTTTATAAATTAATTTTGTTTTATAAATGGTAGAGATTAGGGGTTTTGAATTGTGGGAGCACACTAAGTGGTCCTATCTTTAAAAAAAAAAAACATAACATAGTGTGTGGTGTGCTCCCCCAAAAGTGTTAATTTTTTTTTATAGAATTTCTAAAATCACATTTGTGAGGGATTAGCTAACACCATGTAGTTTATACTATATTATTTTTGTTCATAGTATTTTTGATATGTAAGCATTAATGTCAAAACCCTTGTATTTGTTTTTGAAGATAAAAGAAGCAAGAGGGTGCTGGCCAGAGGTACAAAGGGACTACAGCTGCATTAAAAACATATTAATGGCACTAGTCATAAGCAATTCAAGAGCAGTTTAACAGTAGAAGAAACTAGGTCTTATCTGCCTCTATCAAAAACAAACACCATAGTACTTTTAAAAATTGAGCTAGAGTATCTGAAGTGAATACTAGAAATTAAAATAAAATTTATAAGCCATGCGAGGCTATACCAAGGACTAGGAAAAATAACCATAAAATTGGAATCAAAATAGGGGAACTAAGGGCCATGCCAAGACAAAAATAAAAACCACATGAGCACTAGAAACTAGTTCTTTCCACCTAGATGTTTGGACATCAGGGTCCTAGACCACTCCTCCTGCAGGAACAGGAAGAGATCCTTATTGTCCTCATCTGCCTCTAGACTATTGCCCGCTAGTTTTTCCTGCACAATGCAGAGGGTCGTAGCCGAAGCATGCATGACCTTTAGTGCAAATTTGTTAGTCATCATACATTGAAGCTTCAGTTCCTACAAGTCCTGCTTGATGTCAGCAATCTCTGTCCAAATAAGAAAACCTCGGCTTGAGGGTGCCTTTAAGACTGTCTTTGCCAGCTAGAATCTTGGGATTGTGCTCAGTAGTGGGGGGCTTGTTCTGGTGATCATGGGGTAAAGTCAGAGGTGGGGTAGGGTGCAGAGTCTCCATGGTTCGCTGAGGGTTGGGAGGGGGAGTGTTACCAGTCCTAATACGACTAATGTGGTCATCAGAAGAGCCCTTCATGGACTCAGTGGAATGAGAATCTTTTTCAGACAGGGACTACTCTCTAGAGACCGCTTCCAAGATTCTGGTTTTGCACTGCTCCTTTGCAATTTTGTTAGACCTTCAGCGACCCGAGCTACCTAAGTCCACCTCTAGCTTGACTTGGCTCTCCATCAACCTCCATTTTTTGGGCTTCCATTCAGTCTCAGGAGTACTATCAGACTCCTTCTGATCTTTAGTCTCTAAAGATTCATAGACATGGGACTCCTCCTGCTCTTCCCTCCTATTGAATGGATTTTTGACACATTTTTTGTGGGTTCTACCCTCTTTAGGAACAAGATCAGACTCCTGGATAACCTGGGTGGAATGGGAAGTGGAGCGAGTGGGGTTTTTCAGTTTTGGACGGGGAATCCTCCTGACCAATCTCTTGGATAATCGGGGGGGTTGGGGAGGAGGGCAGATAGCCTTGTGGAAGTGGTAAATATAGAGAAGGAGGCCCTGATGGAGAATAAGGATTTATTTATCAGGGTTCTCTTTAATATCCAAAATATTACTTTCTATGGAATGTAGGAGGTAGAAGGGAATGGAAATTAAGTCCTTATTTCTAATGTGATTCAAAAAAGGTAAGTGGTAGTAGTAGAACACTGTAAACTTACCTTTGAGGGTGAAATATTTCATCACAATGAGAGAAAGCTTCGGCTAGAACTCTGGAAGCTCTTCACGACTAAAACTGCCTTGCTTCTTGATAGGATTCTCTCCCTCCCTAAAGAACTGGTTGAGACTGGTAGGGTCAGGTGTCCGATTGGTCTTTTTATACTTTCTCCCTTCCATAGAGAGGCTCGTTGCCTTAACAATGACCTCCTCATTGATCTGGAAATGGATGCCACCAACCGAGACACTCCTATTATTCCAAGACGAGATAAATTGTTTGGATATCCTCTCATCATGCCCACCTTTCATGCACTTCATAAAACCCCAAATACTACTCTCTCTGCAATAGTGGTTCACCAAAGGGTCGAACGTGAAGGTCTCATCGATCTTGTCTAGTTCGATGTGAAGGGTGTTGCCTCCCATGTCAAAACTCTGCATCACCTAAGTTAGAATATCTAGAGAACCAAAGTGTTGAGCTTCTTAACAGATAGTATAAAATGATTTGTTTTGGTTTGGCTGTTTTGAGAGAAGGTTATACTCAAACGGCTGGCCTTGGGTGAATTTTGGGGAGCCGGGCTCTATACAACAATATCTAATGGATCTTCAGGTGCCATTATTAGCAATAACGCCAGGGATGCACTTAATGTCCTTGTTAGCGAAGTAATCCCGCCGATTCAGACAACTATTTCTCCACATGCTAGAAAGGCAATTATGATTCTTTATGGGGTTTTGGGTATTTCTTTTCATAATCACAAAAAACACCAGATTACGCAGCACGTGATCAAGGTAGGATTCATACGAAATATGACATCTTGGCTCATTTAAATATCAGTGGTAATTTTCATTTCCCCTCCGATGAGTTGCTGAGTCACCTTAGGTAGTTCTCTGACCATCCTCCAATTGTTAAGTTTGGTTTTCTTTAGGCCAATAGCTACCATCGAGTCAGCCACCGAATTCCCCTCTTTGTACGTGTGGCCAATTGTCAAGCATTGGAAGTTGTTGAGAAGCTCATGGATCTCTAGCAAAATGGAGCTAACCCGCCATCTCGCATTAGCTCCTCTTTTGATAGCCTCCACCACCACTTTGGAATCCCCCTTGATTTCTAGCAATCTAATGTTCATTTGGGTTGCAAATTTAATCTCCCATAGAAGAGCCATTCCCTCTGCTTGGTTAATAGTGCAATTATTGAGTGACCTAGCATAAGCCAAAAGGAAAGTGCCTTGTATTTGTTATATGTCTATTCCGGTTGGTTTTTAGTTGGTGTTACTTTTTTATTATGCAAATCAGATATATTCTATGAAACATATTCTGGTAATGGATTATGTGGATGGATGTTCCCATTCTTGATTTTTTAATATATATATTTTTGGTATATCTACGATGTTTAGTTAATGCATAAGTATGAAGTTCATCACTGATATTTTTCACTGCTATTCTTTAGAGGTTCTTCCAGGTATCCCTACTACTTGGACATTCATGAAATACTTCAGAGGATTGGGGCATAACAAATGTATTCAATCTATGGATAGGTTCTATATGGTTCTATCCATTAGTTGATTTATCTTTTTTGTTGATCAAGACATGGTCTTCATTGTGGTATTCCCATCGGCCCCATATTATACTTATCTTTTGGTGTTTATACTTTGTAACATTCTTATCTTATGTGATACCTATCTTTGGGTCCTATGATAACGTGGAATGAAGATTTCATATATGTGACCTATCTTTTAGGTTTTGTGCTAGCATGTTAAACTATATTGCAATTTATCTTTTGTAACTTAAGGTGACACCTTTTGTTGCTGGGTAGACATATTTATTTGTTTTATCAAATTTATATATATAGAACATTCATTTTGTATTTGATATAGAGAGAGTGAGTGAGTATGATGAAGGTGGTATGATGCAAACATGATTATGTATTAGAGGTGATACATTGTGCGAGCAAAAATAAGAAGACTGGAGGATATTATAAAGATAAAGATAAGGCTTGCAACAAAAGGAAGTGTTTAGTTTTGCAGAAGGGTAAAGAAGTGCTATAAAAATATATGTAACTGTATCTGCTACAATTAGTTACTATTGCGCTAATAGTTAGACCTATTTCATGCATATGGAGATGCAATTTTATTAGTTCACATTTTTTCTGTAATACCCTTTTGTTATAAATATCTTTGTATTAGTAGTGAGCCTTATTACTTATGGGTAATTATCCCAATCAACAGTGAGCCTTACTTGCAATGAGTGAAAAGACAGTGAGACCTTTTTAAAACTAGCATTAACTAGTGTCACCTTAACTGATGTTTATATTCATGAGAATTAATTTTCCCATGTTTTTTTTCATCTTCAGTTTTCAAGCTATATTTGGTGTTATGGTGTATGTTTACTATTCTTGCTCTTTCAAGTTTTTATTAGTCTTAAAATTATTTGAATGATTTATGTTTATACTGGTTTAGTAAAGTTTGTGAAAAGTGTTTTGGAATAACTGAATCACCCCAGCCCCCCCTGTTATTCAATTTGTTCAACAATTGGTATTAGAGCTTGGTCCCTTCAAAATAAAGCTTAACTGCTTGAGGGAGATCTTGGAAGTTTAAAAAAATGGAAGGATAATACCATGCAAATATTGGAAGATCATGATGGATAATATTGAAAGTACTAAATCTAAGAATGAGGAGTTGAAAGAAAATATCAAGGAAGATAATACTTGTATCTCCAAGCCGAGGGAGTAGATCCAAAATTCAAAGCAAGACACAAGGAAGTAAGTAAGTAGTTGAAGGAATCAAAGGAGAGTGTGGTGAGTCTAAAATAACAACTAGATGATTGAAAAAACACTAAAGAATCTCACAAGACACATATCAAGAAAAAGATGGAAGATTGGAAGAAGACCAAAGGAGATCTTAAATATACTATCAAGCACAAAATGGAGGAATCGAAGAAAATTGAAGAAAATATCAAGAGGATTATCAAGAAGAAGATAGACAAAAATGAGAAGTTGCATTAGGAATTAAAGAATCTGAGTTTTGAAGAAAAAGTTTGTGAGAGAAACACTCTTTTGGATCAACTTTTGGCCCTACAAAAATATAACAAGGACAAGGAAGGTTTAGGTTTCACAGATGAATATTTAGATCAAGAGAACAAAGGCACATACAAGGAATTTAAAGTTGAAGAAAAGTTTGAGGTAACAAGGTTGAGAATCCTAGAACATCTACAAGAAGGAATTTAGTTAGGTCTCTAGGGGCATTAGAAAGGGGACCCTTTATCCCCATAATTTTTTTATAATTTTGGTTGAGATCCTGGGGAGGAACTTCCTGAGGTTGGTTGTGGAGGGTAAACTCCACGGGGTTTGACCTGCCTTCACCCTAACTTTAGTTATCCTTCAACAATTTTTGGATGACACCGTCCTCTTTGGTACTTCCTTGGGATTGAAGCCAAAGTTTGGAAATGCTTCCTTGACTAGTATGCTCATGTCTAGGGCCATGCTATCAACTAGGATAAATATAATGTGTACATCAAAACATGGAATAGCCTGCAAGATAAAATTAAAAATATTCTTGGTTGTCAATGTGCTAATCCTCCTAGTGCATACTTTGGGCTTCCATCCACTCTCAAGGAGGTTGTTAATTCCTTCTATAACTCTATCCTTGAGAGAACCCAACGCAAGCTAGCTAGCTAGAAGGGTAGACTTCTCAAGAGTATTGGTAAATTTCAACTTGTAGAAGCCTCCCTTCAAGGGGTCATTGTTTATTTTTCTCGCTTTCTTGAATATCAAAATCTATCACTGAAAAATTGGAGAGAATCTATAAAACCTTCCTTTGGATGGGTTTGGAAGAAAAAAAATGGATTGCCCTTTTGAACTAGGACAAATTTTACAAAATTAAAATAATAGGAGGGCTTGATATAAGAAAAATCCTCCATCTCAATAAAAATCTTCTTTCCAAGATTGGATAGACATTAGCCCTTTATACAACTTACTAGTGTGATATTATATCTACCAAATATCTGAATAATGAAAAGTTCCAGTTTTTTACTTAGTATGCAATGCCTCTCCAATTGGTCCAGGATTTAGAACAACATTCTCAATTATGGGAATATTTTATTGATGAGACTTAGATGGTAGATTATGGATGGTCATATTAATTTATTCTAGGATTATTTGTGGTTAGGGGATGCTCCCTTTCCTCCCACGGTATGTTCAATAGCTTCTGTAGTCATGCAAAGTGTATCTTTGGGAATCTGGTGGATGACTATTTAACTAATCTATATCTTGGAAGAACTTTTTTCTTTTCTGTCACGATAAATAGAAACTCTTGGCTCTAACCATGGATTTACAAAAGGAGATTCAACAAGTGAGAATTTTGATATTTCAGTAAGAGGAAAGATTCTTTTGGAGTAAGAATGTTAGCAATCAATTAACTATAAAAATTGCAAATTGCCTCCTCCTTTGTGAGAGTAATGTTGACATCTAGATAAAAGTTTATAATTCTCATCTCACCCATAAAACAAATTCCTTTTAATAGATAAGAAAGCATAATAAAATATTTATAAATGATAATCTCTCCAAGCATGAATTTTAGCTACCAAACCACTATGCTTTCTATAATAACAATGAGGAACATATTTCTCACCTAATGATTCATTGTCAATTCACTCAAAAAATTTGGAGTAAGATTTTGTGCCTTTTCTATACAGACTAGGTTTTAAATGGGGAGATTTAACAACAAACCTTCAATTAGTGATGGATTTATTTTAATGTCTCATTAGGTAGCTCTAGAAACTATTCTCTCCTTATCTAAGCTAGAACATGTAGAAAGAAAGGAACCATAGAATCTTATGAGACAAGGAGTTCTCAATAGAGGTTCTTTTTTGAAAACTCCATAGAAATTATTTGGAGAACATGTCTATCTCCAATGAGCCTTGCACTTCCTCCCTCATCAACATGACAAAATAATTTCCATTAATTAGGGAATTATTGACTGTTTCATGAGGGTGGATAGGTCTAAGAGGATAACGAGAAGGAATACCAAATGGAACCCTCCTAATCCTCAATGACTCAAGCTCAACTTTGATGGAAATATTACATGTAAAGCTTGGGTGATGTTGCTGATAGAGGATTGATCAAAATGAAGGTTGGGAATCTGGTGGTAGCCTATAGTGGAAAGCTACACAACTATACAAATAACCAAGATTGTTCTTAATTGGTAGCAAAACCCTATGGACCTCCTATGGGGAATCAATATTTTTCTTGATTGGTATCAAAGCCCTATATATCAAAGGCAAATCGACATTGGTTATCAAGGCTATTAAAGGGATCTCTTGGGTCAACTTCTCAATTGAAGGTATCGTCGGTAATAAACAAAGGCTTATTTTGGGCTTGGACACCTTTTACATTGATGAAGGCAATAGAGAAAGGAATATGATAGTAGATTCTCTAGCTTTGATAGGCTATAATTTGGAAGGATTTAGTTGTTGGAGGAAGTAGGAGTCTCTCTTAGCAGATATTCAAACTCTCATAAGGAGAGAGAGCCCAACTTCTACTAGAGATGGAGATTAGTAGTTTGGTTTGGTTGTGGTGGCTAGTGTTTTTTACTTCATGGTCTTGGGGTTTTTCCTATCACCACCCTTTCATGGATAGTATTGAGCAAGGGACTTTAGGTAAGGGAGTTGTTTAAAAATCAAACATGGACTTGATCAGTTGACATGACATTTTGGGAATGCTAACTTACATTATTAGATGTGATAAGCCTCCCTAAACTCCAATTTTGAATAGAATGTATACACTTTTTGGCTTGCAATCTTGTTGTTAGTCTTTTTAGCTTTTATGTCAAATTTCACAAATTGCAGGTTTCACACCAGGTATTGTAATCTAATTCATAATTTAGATCAAGTTGGGATGAATGAATATTGGTGAAAACAAAGGATTTTATGCTATTGGATAGAAGAACCAAAGGTGAAACAAAAAGTCTCAAGATAGTGAAGAGCATTTTGGATATTTGTTTATCTTCTCTGTGGGTGAGGAACGAGTCATTGACAAAGTGACCATGGACCAGTTGTGCATTTGAATTGCGAAGTGAAATGCCATGTACTTGACCAACAAAAATTAAAGATGCAAGAAAAATAAATGAAGCCTTCTGCAGTAAGAACATATAATGAAGGTGCTAAAGGGAAGCCCTAGCGAATTGACCTATGAAAACCAAAAGTAGACTACTAGTGACTATTAATGGTAATCCAAGCATTGGAATTTATAAAAAGAACTTGAGCAAAAAGAACAAAATCATGGTCAAAATCAAAAGCTTTTAACATAGGCTGAAATAAAAGGCCACTCAATGCGATCATAGAATTTTGCAAAATCTATTTTTAGAAAAATAGAATTTTGATCAAATTGACAAACCCATTCCATATCGTCCTATACATCAATGATATTATGAAGAATGAACCTGGTTTAGATGAAACTAGTCTACTCAGGGAAAACAATCTGAGGAAGGATATGGTAAGTTTTTAGAGAAATGGATTTGGCAATAATTTTGTAGGAGACATTAAGAAAGGTGATTGGGCACCGGTTACAAATATTTTCAAGATCACTAATTTTAGGTATGAATTTAATAGTGGCTGTATTTAATTCTTCTTCTAAAGTATCATTTTGAAGTGCTTCAAGGTAGACATGTTGTAGGTCTAAACTAACATAATTTGAAAGGTCTTTGTAAAATTCACAAGGAAAACCATCACATCTTGGGGATTTATCATCTGCCATAGAAAATGCTACTTCCTTAAGATCTTCAATAGATAAGGTATGATCAAAAAAAGACTTGTGGGAGTCTGAAAGAGAATTAGGAACAAATGAAAGACAATCCTCAAGGGCCTATTTAGTAGCAGGAGGAGTCTGAGTAGTAAATACTTGCTGGTAATGAGAAACAAAAGCCTTGAGAATGTATAGAATTTGAGTGAGAATTGAAGTACTGTCCCTTATCCTTTTAATACCTAGAGAGGAATTTTGAGGGCATAGATAGGAGAATAAATCTTTAATAGCTTGATCTCCCACTTTTATCCCATGTAAATGTGCCTTAATCTGAGCACCTCTAGTTGAATAACTATTAGCAACTTGCTTCTGATGATGAAGAGTTTCCACCTTGAACTAAAATTTTATTGAGAAAGGTTGAGCTGTCAATATCTTGACTGATGCACACAATTCCTTGTTGGTTTGATCATAAGGCCAGTGGTGGAATTGTGTAAACTGTGTCCCATAAAAATTGAGGAATTTGGTGGTTCAAAGAATAACATCATTCTACCACAAAATATAACTAGTAGGTTGATTTGGTCAAAGTTGTAAATTCTAAATTCTCTGAATGTTGGCCAAGGTAAGTGGATTACTTAGAAGTGACATGTTTAAAAAAAACTAGGATTATTTGGGTTGTGGAAAGATAACACTCCACTCAATTGAAAATTTAATGGGAAATTGGTCTGACAAAGTGACATTAGATATTTAGGTAAAACTAGAAAAGATTGTTCTATCCTAAAAGAAAAAAAGGATTATAGCAAGATCATGGTATGATCAATGAATTTAAGAAGTCTATCAAAACCAGCCTTAAAGTTTCTCCAAGTATGCCAAACTACTTTTAGGAGGTGATGGTTGGTATTGGGATAAAAAAGTAATTATTTATTGTATATGTAAAATCATGCCTCATGGTCATCATATTTCCAATAGAATGGCAAAATTTCATGCTTGTTAGAAACCACCTCAACCATATTAAAAACACCAAATAGAACCCAAGTGGCTAGAGGTAGATAATATACTAACCAACGCCACAGGTATGCTCTTTCGACGACATCATTTTGGGCACAAACAATAATTATACAAAAATGATGATTTTGTATGTTTAGAAGAATCCAAACCTCTCTGTGCATGGGGTCGTCTCTGTGGTTTATAGCTAAATTATATGAGCATGGTGCTAACAAGGTGATGAACCCTCCTCTACTAGCCTCATGGGTGGTGGAAAAACCCAAAATGTGAGGATAAATTACATAGCATACCACACCACGTAAAAAAACAACAATTTTAATCTTTTGTAAATATAATACTTATATTTGAGGAAACCTACAAAGGACATCTCAAACTGAGTATTTACGAGAGAGGTCAATAAGACCTCATTCATTCCAAGAAACAAAATTCATTAAAAACCATCATGCATGCTATCCTCATCCCAAAAAGAGGAGAAATTGTTATGTATGAAATTCGACCTAGAATGGAAAATTAGATAAAGATCGCCTAGGATCACCTATCTTTTTCTTGGTCCCTCATCAACCATGTTACACTTTTTTGCCTGAATGAACACTAAACTCTACATTTTTAAAAAAACTTTCAGATTTAGATAAATATTATCATTAATCCATTTGAAATCAGAAGATGAAGTAAATTAGAGTCTTTTAAGATTTTTTGTCTAGATTCTAAATATATTTTTTATTTTTATTTTTGAATTTATTTGAATGGTTTTTTCTTTCTCCCACAAAAACTAGTATGTTGCAAAAAATGTCATTTTCAAAGAGTTACATTATTTTCATAGAGCATAACTTTTTCTCTAAAATAGATAATAATGTGATTCTTTCGAATTTAGTTTTTTAACATCCATACAGAGGGCATGCATTTGGTTTGACACCATTATCATGATTATTTCATATTTTTTTAATGTTTGAAGTTGACTAAACTGTAATTTTGACATACCTTGACTACATAGCTTATAACTTGTCGTGTATTTGTCCAATTTCATTTTAATTTTTTTTGATAGAAAGAGAACTTCAATACCTAGGGCGTAGATATTTTTCATAATTTTTTTTCTTTTATTTTCTATTTTTCCACAAGTGTCAAACATACAGGTAGACATATGGTGAAATATCAATGTTTAGTAAAACTAAAAATACAAATTCATAATAAGCTTAATATATATTAACATTATAACCATTGGAAAGACTTTTCTCTATAGTACCTTACTACATAGATAGGTTTGTCAAATTGATTCATTTGATTTTCCAAAAGATAAAGTCGAAGTGATTTTTTGTCATCATTTTAATAGGTGCGAAGGAGACTCCACTGTAGCTATGAATGAGAAGTATAGATGTTATATCAATTTTTTTTTAATCTAAGAGGCTTTGAGCTAACCATTTGTAATTAATTCCTTCAAGTGGAACCTCTCAAGGCTTAAATCATCATATTTTATTAAAAATGTGTTCTTTCAGCAAAAATCAACATGTCTAAAAAAGTGTAACCCACTATTGTGGGGTCACCCTAGGAGGTCTACAAGAATGATGATGCAAGGGAACCATATGATCAGAACCCACTAGAACTAGTGGATGAGACAAAATTCCTAAAACACACCATGTAAAATGGTGGTAGAATTTGTAAGTGGCCGAGATTTCCCCTAAGAAAGAAGGTTTGAAATGTCATGTGTAGGGAATATATTCTTGGAATCTCTTGAAGGCACAAAATCCTTTGATACCATTGTCAAAGTAGGTGAATCATATTTAATTTGGAGAGCCAAGGGTTGTTTACCCTTATGGACCACGGTTGTCCACGAGACTTCTTCCTTTGTGGGTTTTGGGTGGCGAGAAGAAACCAAATCCTTAGGAGGGGTCTTAGTTCTAGGAGAAACCAAAAGGAAATTCTTAATTTTATGGTCTGTAGATTGGTATCAGAACATGTATTGAGAAAATTCCAATACATGACATGCTGAGAAAAACATTGTCCACTAATCTAAACATTGATTGACTCGTTAAGGTCTTTGGAAAGATCAATTTCAACACAAACCCTCTTTTAAGGGCTAGCATGGAAAAACCACTCTAGTTTAGTACAAATTACCCAACCTAAAGTCCAGGTAATGGTTCGCATAAAAGGCCAGCTTGCAAGGGAAAACACAAAAACTCAATCCAGATAGAGGATTTAAACTTCTTATCATCAGAGAATGTGAAGTCTCAAGACCAAGGCTATAAAACAAGCAAGGAAGAGAGAACAAACCAAGGGTCATTTTTGAGAACACTCTCTATGTGAGATAGGTCTCCAAAATGGAACATGAAAAAGCCTTTGGTCAAATTTTGGATACCATCAAGGTGGACCCTAGGTAGGAGCCAGGCCTTGGGCACCTAATCCCACAACATACTTTTAGTAGGGATATGACAAACAAAATAACCAATTAAAGTAAAATTTTTAAGCCATTCAAAGGTTTGATCAAAATCTAGCAATGGAAAAATAACATCAGGAGAAGCAGAGACCTTATCTTGTGAAATACATTGGGAAAAACTTCCCTTGGTCATTTTCTTGAAGGATGTGCCATGATTACCTAAAGCCAATGCTCTAGCACCACCACAAACTGCTGAGCCAAAGCTAACCCTAGCCATTAAAAATGGCATAGAAAACTCTCGCAATTAATACAGTATGAAAGGAGATGAAATGCTAGTACAAAAACTCTAATGAATACCAAGCAGGCTAGATGAAACATGCACTTATAGAGAGGAACATCATAAAAAATCAACTAAATTAAAAATAATTCTATTAACAATTCTATTTTTAATATTATTTTTATTCTTATTTAAATTTTTGTTGTTCATTATTTTATTATAGTTATCATGTAAGATTCAAGATAAATATATTAAATCATTCTTTAAAGTATTATTTATTGAAGTAAATTGAATAGTAATTTTTATTTAATTTCTTTTCTTAATATTATAATTTTTGTTTGCATTAGCCAAAAAATAATTTTTTTTTGTTTTTTTCACCTTCATATATATATTTTTATGGGATGGTGAAACTTATAAACCATATTATACAAATCTTACTTTTATTTTTAAATTTGTGTTTACAACCCAAAAGATAATTGACCAAAATAAACACAAAATAAATGACTTTTAAAAAATGTTATTAAAATTAAACAGAATAGTTTATAAAGTCATATTTTTTCATTCTTTTAATCATATAAATTGAATAAAAATATATATAAAAGAAACTTAGATGATGGTGAAACTTATTATATAAACTTTTATTTTCATTTTTATATTTGTGTTTACATTATTACTAGCATAGTATACATGTCAACATGTTGGGGAATATCACATTTTGCTTCATGTTGCTATTTTTTGATAACCCTATGGGTTGTCGCGTGAGGGGGTGTATTTGGGCTAGGATTTGGGGTTTTCTTTTCTGGTTCTTTCCCAAGAATTCCTTGAACCAATTATTATATTAATAAAATATTAGTCGTCAACCACTTTTGATTAAAAAAAATATAAATTTAATAATAAGTCATAAATTTTTATAGGATTAAATAACATGAGTCAAATGATATAAAAAAATAATAGTAATATTTTAAAAAAATACGACTAATTTAATTACCCTTATTAGGGTTGGGGTAAGATATTCTAAGTTATCTTGATTAAACATATTGTTGAGGTATTTTTTCTTTTTAAAGAAGTTCAAAGTAAACAATGTCAATTAAAATAGTTAAATTTAATTAATCAAATTAATTTATTAATCTTACATTACTTTAGTAATTATAAGTTCACTAAGTAATATTAAATGTTACACCTCAAAATGTTGAACTCTAACACTAAAGACAACTTAGCTAAACCTTAATCCAAATTGAACCCCACCCCTTAGAAAATACTAATGCAAATTAAACTCTAATCCTTATTAAATATTAGCTCTAATTTAATCATAACCAGATTTGAGTTAAAACCTAACACTAAATGAAATTAAGCTTAACCATATACTTATTGAACATTAAACAAAATTGAACCTTAACCCTAACATTAAGCTAAATTGAATTTTACCCTAAACCTCACCAAGCCCTAATGAATTCTAATTAAGTACTAATATATTAAAAAATATAAATTATGATTAGGTTAAATAAGTAGACCTAAAAATCTTATTGAATCTTACTTTGGGGAATTTTCCTAACCCTAAACCCTAATCTTAATTATAAACCCTAAACTATGATTGTAACTATAAACCCTAGCCCTAATAGTAATACTAACCATGATGTAGATCCTATCCCTTACCATAATTATACCTATAATCCAAATCAGAACCCTAAATCCTTATGGAAATTCTAATGATAAAATATAATCCTAATTCTAAAACCTAACTCTAACTATTAAATTAATCATGAGTTAAACCCTAACTACGATGATAATTGTAATTATACACCCTAAAGAATAATCTTAATCTTAACTCTAATGAAAATTATAACTCTAACCATAATATTCACTATGATGTAAAGCCCAACCCTTATGGTAAACTGAATACTAAACCCTAAAATATAACCCTAACCCTAATAAATATCCTAACTCTAATCATAATAATATGCAATAATAATATGCATTAGTTATATTTACAAAGTATGGATACATAATTTTTGTAAATGCATACATATTTATAACCTTTTCTATAAAAAAAATTATATGTTAACCTTTATCAAGACCTTTACTATCTAGCCAATATTAAATTTTTTTTTTAAAATTTCATTTTTTGGTATTCATGCCATGAGAATGATTTTTGAATCCAAGAAACAAAGGAGGCAATATGAAAGGGAATATTGTCAAAGGCAACAAGAATAAATGAAATATTATAAAAATGAATCTGGGAGTCATGAAATTAGAACCCTTGTCACATTGAATGAACAAAAACTAAATAAAATAATGAAAATATTAGTGTCCTAGAAAGTGAAAAAAATGAAATATTACAAGGAAACACAACAGAGCATGAATGAGAAATCACTTCCAAAGTACATCATGGTCATTTAATGCAAGTTTCAGAAATAGATGTGTTGGGAAGAAGGGATATTAAAGGGAAAACAATTTGGTCTAATGAATATCAAGGTGATGAATACACAACTCAAGTAATCAATGTTGTCAATATGATGTGAGATAATGGATTCCTTAAAAATGATGATATACCACAAGATATCAACTTTGCAATTTTGAGTGACAAACAATAATTTAGGTAGTGAACATAATTATTTTCACACTATCACATGAATGATAATGGGATGTTATTGTATATGATAATTAAAGGAACAATAGGAATGGTAAATTCATATCTCATTCATGTAATTAGTGAATGTCTTCACAATAATGCAATGCCCAATAAATCTCCCCTTCTATTACTTGCAACAATTGGAGTTGCGACATTCAACATACAAGTGTCCACAATTCATTCTAAGTTAATAATTGTAATAAAAGATTTTAAACAAATCGAAGGAACATGACTCACAAGTTTTCAAGAAGAAATGTCGTATATCAAATAAATATTGATTGATGAAATGAGCTTCATTAGGGAGAAACTGCTAGAGAAAATATATTCTCAACTTTGTCAAGCCTTCCCCCTCAAAATGTGAATATATAAAATTTGGAGGTAAATGTACAATCACCATGAATTACAATACAAATTTCATATTATAATAAATGAGATTTATATGTAATAATTCTCTATAATTTTATTATATATAATATTGAAAATTATGTTTATATAATTGCAGGAATTTCGACGATTTTAGTTGGAGGCTTGGGTTAGTTGTTGTCATGCCCATATTTCTAAGAGCAAAAACACACCAACTTTTTTTTTTGTAAGTTATAAGTTTAAGTTTAAGGTTAAAAGTTGACTTAATTTTGCACGGTTAAACGTGGGAGAGAGTTGGTTAACTTTCGATTGTGGGGAAGCATGACGAGGGGTCATCGATAATGCTCACCCCTAAGTATTATGAGTGCCCAACATACTACCTGGGTTAACTAACTTGATCTTAATCTTAAACCAATTAAATGTTCATACTCTATATCGCAAGTGTATTAATTAATGGGTTAAAATCTTTACTCTATTGGCCTCTTGAGTGTTGCATAACAAAAGTTCGTGAATGAGTTTGAATGTACAGATCTAAGTTTACATTCGGTGATGTTTACTAGGTTTCACAGAGGATTCAAAATAACATCAGGACACTATAAGTCCTAGTACGATTCTCTTTTATAGAAGGATCAATTTTATACATTAGTTGATTAAATCTACTTGATCAAGTAAAAAGAATTCCCAATATATTAAATTACCTATTCAAGGTGAACTAATTTTACTAACGAATATAACATAATGATAAAATCTGTAACCAAAATTGAACCTAACTAAACAATTCATAATAATCAAATTATGAATGAATTTAGCCATACTAATATCATTAATTTAAGTCAAATGACTACATCATAAATACATTAGATCATTTACAATTATTTACTAAAACATGTCACTTATATATTGAAACAAGATTAATTAACTATTCCAAAAATAAAATAAATGTAAATTTACAGATACATTAATTGATTAATCAGTACAGAACACCTATTAATGAATATATTCATTAATTACTAAGTATAACATAATAATTAATAAGCATATTAATTAATTAATAATTATAATATACTAATTAATAAATACATTTATTAATAACCAAATTAAAAAGAAATAGCAAATAAAACATATTTAAGTATCATATCTCCCACTTATCAATTTAACTTATATTTAATAAATATAATTTAATTTAATTAATTAAATTTTATTTAATAAATTAAATTTTATTTAATAAATTAAATTATATTTAATTAATTAAATTACATTTAATAAATTATATTTAACTTAATAAATTAAATAACATCTAACAAAAAATGATTTTAATTTAAAATAATAAATAAGTAAAATAAATAATGAAATAAAAAATATAATATTTTTAAAGGGGTTTAACCCCTTGTTGGGTCCGTATTGGCTGCGCGCGTGGGTCTTCGCACTTGCAGGGCAGCGCAGTACTCTGCCCTTGGAAGTGTACCACATGTGGTACATTGCCAAGCGCAGAGCCGACTGCCTTAGCAGTGCGCTGGCGTGGACTGCGGAGGGGGGTGTGGGGGCCACGTTCCCCCCCCCCCCCCCCCCCCCCCCAATGCGTCCCTTTTTTTATTTTTAAATAATTTTTTTTTTGAATTTTTTTTAAAAAGAAGCAAACTCATTTCCAATGAGTTACAGGAGGTAGGTTTTTTTAATTAATTTATTATTATTAGATTTCCTATTTTCTATGATTTTTCTAATAGGGCCTTTTTGAGACCCTTTTGGGGTGGCGACCCAGGTGGGTCCCACTTTTATTATATTCTATGGCTTAGGCTTATTTGTAGTTCTTATAATATATATTTTCTTTTTTTTGTCAAGTGGACTAGGAAAAGAATAAAATATTGATGGTGGTTTTGGAAAATGTATGGGATTTTTCCCATACATTTTCCAGAGACTTGTAGGTCTCAAATTGACTAAATTTTTTTTGCCTTTGATTGTCTTTTTACATAGTCTCTTTTTTTTGCCTATCTCTACTGCTTGTTCATTCACTATTTTGTTGTCATCAAGACTAGTATTTTTCTTTTACATTTTCTAAGTTGATTATGCCTACAAACAATATGCTTCCCAAGATAATTTCCATTAGCTAATTTACTATCTACTTTCTTCATGTCTAAAGATGAATACCATTCATATCTAACATCCAAACAAATGCTATTAAGAGAAAATTTTCAAGAGTATAAGATGACATAAATTACAATGACTATCAAAGAAGGCAGCATCATTTTAGTTCAAAAATAATTTGCAACATACAACTTCACATTTTAAGAACTAGAATGCATTATTTTTGTTACAATATTGAATCCATTCAACAATGAATGAGGATCATTTTCACATATACTTGGTATGAATTTCACATATTACATCTTATACATTAATCAAATGAGTGTCTTCTCACTTCATGGATTACAACAATGCAACCATAAACTTGCTTCCTTAAGAGAACAAAATATAACTTTTCCAAAACTTTATCCTTTGCAAGAGGAACATGGCCTTCAAAATCTACAAATAAAAATATGGATAGACCATGGGAAGCTCACCTCCCAACCTAGGCTTCTAAGAAGCTACCCCCGAGCTTGGGAAACCATCACATAGACAAGGATACAGATTCATGCAAACCAACATCAACAATGACACATTAAGAACATTAAAAATCCCATCCAAGGCTATGAACAATAAGTCTCATAATGAATCTAAACTTGGGGTGAAGGTGGACTAAATACCAAGGGGAGAAAGCACATTTCATAATAAGAGACAAGCCTACACTTGGTTTTCTCATCACACATCTTACCACAATATCACAAACCCAACAACACTCCTTATGACCCCCAAGGCTACAAGCCATACAAATCCCTTATGACCCCAAAACACAAAAAGAGAAATGGCTACATGGAGCCCATACTTCCATATTTTCTTCCTTCTCCTTTCCAAGGAGAGACTCTACACCCATGGTTGTCCCAATAATCCCTTCACCCCCAAGGCTACTCTTCCCCCCATGGGTGAGTGTGGCCTTGAGACTCCCATAAAAACTTCACAAAACAATAAAACTAAAACACAAATCTTCACATTTACAACATAAAAATACTTGGACATCATCAAGCACAAGATTTCTCAAATACAACTACAAATCATGCAAACACATCATACTCTCAACAACAAGAATAAGGAGAACACAAATTACAATATTACATACAAAGAAATTTTCATCTACAAGATCTTTCAAGAGGAGCCACCAACCTAAGTCCAAGAAATAATGGTGAGAGAGTTAAAGATGAGATCCTTTTGTCCAAGCTTTTTCTCCTATCCAAGTTCCTCCAAAAATTATCTAGTCTCTAAGTTAGAGAGTGGGTGTTCAAACTCTTCCAAAAGAGGAGTCCCCTCTAAAAAGGCCTCTGCACATCTCCCCACAAACTCCTAGGGATAAGGTTACACTCCCATTGGGTGGTCTTCCCTAAGTCCCTTACAAGGTTTCCAAAAATGGTCTCTTACAAAGGTAAGCTTAAAAGGTGGGATAAGGACTACCTTTCTAATGGGTGGTGTTCTTATCAAAACAGGGTCCCAAAAGTTGATTTTCGGCCATCTTGGAAAACCAACTTTTGGGTAGGTCATTTGGTCAAATAAAGGTTGTCCTATGGTGAAAAATGACCCTTACCCATAGGTATACCAAGTGGGCTAACTAAAAATGTCCTAAACACTCCCCTAGGCACCTTTTTAACCCCCCAAAAATCTATGTTAAGTTCAAATTCGAAATCCATGAAATGACACTACCTCAAGCTCCCTAACCAAGGGATTCACATGGGGTTCCTCAAGGGTACTATCCTAGGTTGATGGGCATCCAATCCTCAAGTGGACATGTCATGGCCACAAGTACACTTACAAGTGTCAAGTGACACAACATAAATAACACATCACAAGCCACGTTGCATGTCCACTTGAGCACTCACATTTAACAATTTACAATAATAAAATAGACATATTAATTCAATACATACATGCTCATTATGTTTAAAAAATAAAACACTATACAATGAGGTTTTGTCTCTCATTAGACGCAACCTTGGTTCTAATAGAATTAACATAGGTCTATGCTTTGGCTCCCTGATAATACCATGGTCTGATTTCCTGCACACTACATCCAACATCAGCAGTCCAAGAAATATAAATCCGCAACATGTATGAATCAATACATTCAACTTAACAAATCATCTGTATCGCCACATAATCAATTGAAATTCACTTCGCATATTCAATGTAACCTTCTTCTCTCCTATCATCATGTGCACTCATAAACTTCACATAAGTAATTAACTTTCAATTCACAATAGAAATCTCATCGTATCATAATCGAATCAAATCTCCATTTCCTAGTTACTTACGTAAGCATATAAAATCCATCACATCATCACAACATTCATAAATCAAAATAACCATAAATTAGAATTCATATTTATATCATAAAATAGTCATCAATAATTCATCACCTAACATTTAACCCTAAATGAAATTCACATGTCAACCTAATTCATTTCTTGATTTTTATTTTCCTAACAAATCATATCAACATAAATTCCTTAATTGCACATCTTAGTATTCATCTAAATCAATCATCATAATGCTAGTCATAACATACCATAAGGTCAACATTAGAAAGAA
Source organism: Chamaecyparis obtusa (assembly GCA_027943335.1). Lineage (NCBI taxonomy): Eukaryota > Viridiplantae > Streptophyta > Pinopsida > Cupressales > Cupressaceae > Chamaecyparis > Chamaecyparis obtusa. The sequence goes on along the minus strand of BSBK01008315.1, from coordinate 135,003 downwards.
TCATAAAATGTAATGTATTCTCATCTACCATAATCAAATATTTGTCAAAAGGGTAAAATCTACTAAACTAATCAAAAAATTAAGCCAATTACTAGGTTTACCATAATGATAATGGAAAAGCTATGACGGGTCTAGGGTGAGGCCTCACAGTTGCCTCCTATTAGATATAGGAAAACATATGAAAGCAATAGCTAAGAAAAGGTATTGTAGGAAAAACTCATGTTACTGTGGTTACCTTAGACAAAGTATTTAGAAATGATAGAGAAGACATTTAAAAAAAGAAATTTCATCAACTATTGACAAACCTAAGAGAAATAGAGCCTAGAATTGATGATTGGAAATTGCTAATGTCAAGAACAAAAACTAACATCACTACATCAATCAATGAAGACTTTGACAAAAATATTTTTTTGTTCTCCAAAAATGATAATGTTCAAAATCATAACAGGTTAAAATCATATTCTCTAAAAGAACCTATTGCATGCAGTATTGAAACAAAAGTTGCAACTTGTAATTTATCTTAGGGAATTTCTCATGATGAACTTGACATGGAATTACTGATCAGTAAGCATACAAGAGTGATGCTAACTTCAAATATATGAATATAAGTGAGTTTTGAAAATGGTTCTTTAGGATATATTTAAAATATTGTCTACAAATTTGTCGAGCAAGAGTAGAACTAATGTTTGATAATATTTATTACAATATTGAAACTCATATATACAAGGAGGAAAGTAGTTACCCGTTACATAGAGTAGTTTCCAGTTATCTGAACTCGTAATAGTTACACACACCCATAATAGTTATGTAGACTCAAGAGTTACTAGATAAGTATTACACCAATATTCCCCTCCTTAATAAATTAATCCAAAATAGATCGAATTAACCTTTCCTTAGGGACCCCCTTAAGGCTTACATAACAAAACATGCTGATTAGATATCATGAATACATATTTTAAGAAAATGTTCTCCTGAAGATGCAATTCCTAAACCAAGAAAGGCTCTATCAAGTTGTCTCTTGACCCTCATAAAGATGTATCTTTAGATGTGTCCTTAAGCTCTCACTTCTAAACTCTTGAATCATAGAATCTTAAATTATTAAAAAATGATCACTAAGGGATGTGATAGATCTTTATCACAAGAAATTCATTCTTCAAATTGTTTACTATTAGAAAGAAAAATAAAATAGAAAATAAAAAATGTTAAAATACTTCTCAAGCAGAAAACCGTCGCAAAGTGAAAAGCTTACATGAGATGATGAAAATTTCTTCATCCTCTAATGTAGCCAACCTCGAGAGGGAACCTATTACATATTATCCATTTGGTAACATATGTGATTCCTTGGGGGCCCCAATATAAGTACCAAAGATAGTGCCACACACTGCAATATGAATGACACCTCTAACGAGCATTATATAATTTGTGTTCCCTTTCATTTAACTACTATAAGTTATGATTGATTGCATAAAAATCTAAAATATTTTATCTTAAAACCTATAGTAAAAAAACTCAATCTCTCAGTTTTATCATATATTTGTAACAATATAAAACGACCACTTTGTCCAATGACTGAAACATAAGAACCTTTGAAGAATTAAAAATATCAAGATAGAGATGGAATAGTAAGACTTAAGGCTTATTTTATGTTGGTAGAAAATACAATAACCTTGATTGTTGACTCTAGAAAAAAAAATATAGATGTCTTTAGTCTTCACAATACTTGCAAACACTTCTTAGACTAAAACGATCAATGTGATCAATGCTACATAGTTTTTTTAACATACTACAATTGATGATAAATATGATGTCCTTATTTGAGATTTAATTTCCATATAGAAACAACTAGATGGCGTGGACATCTATAAAAAAATCATCAATGTCATTTCTTAATAAATTATTCTACCATTCAATAGACCCATCACGATTCCTCCTCACCATGGTAACACTAAATCAAATAATATATACATGTTGCAGGAACACATTTATTTTCAATAACACATTGAGAACTAATGTTACTCTTTAAATAACTCCACCAATCATTTAAAACCAAAAATTACCATAGAATGAAAGAAGGCCTTCCTTGCTTACTTCTATCACAACCAAATTAATAATGACATGAATAAGATTTTTCCATGATGTTGAGGGAGTGGGTAATGCTTATATTTTTTTCATCACTCATAATGCACTTGATTCATCAAGTCATCTCTGTAAAGAACATGCACCTGGCACACAAGGTGCATACCTTTCACATTTTTTCTTGAAAGAAACAAGAATGGAGCAGGGGACACATCTATAATTTGATAGAATCATTAAAAACTGAATAGGAAACTCATGAAATACTTAAGTCACAAAATCCATGTTGGAGAATGATAGAACAACATCAAATATTGTTAGAAACCATTAAACACCCTATCACCGTCTAGAACCACAGGGAGAGAAAACGTTTATGCTCTAATACCAAATGTTGGAGAAAGAGTATTTGAATGTTCAATGAGCTTTATTCTAATATTGAAACACATATATACAAGTAGAAAGGTAGTTACCAGTTACATAAAATAAGTTGTTATTTATCTAAACCAAAAATAGTTACACACTTGTAAAGGTTATGTACACTCAAAAACTACTAGATCAATATTATGCCAACACAAACATAGATGCATGCCCCTAGAACTACCAGAATATGCGATGGTTATGTTTGATAGTTACTCTAGACAACCATTTGATGATCAAAATCCATAAGTAGTTCGTATTAGTGTAAAAAGAAAGGATTCTATAGTACAAATACCATTAATATTGGTTTGGGCCTTGACAATACATAAATCACAAGGTTTGACACTTACAAAATCCACTATTGATATAGGACCAACTGAAAGTATAGGAATGACCTTGTTTTCCATATCTCGTGTAAAGTATTTAGGAGGGAAAACAACTTGCAAAGCAAAAAGATGAATAAAACAAATTAAAATCTATAAAAATAAGTTGATGTATTATATTTTCACAAATAGATTTTTTTATGTCAGCATTTTTAAATTTATCTACCTTATTTGATTAATAAATGAAACTCCTTTTATTTTGTAAAATCCAATTTTTAATCAATCTAATTTGCAAAGAATTTTAATATTGTAATTGATTAATTTTAAACTACAAAACTCAATATTAATTATGATATTTATGTTTCAAAGATCTATTCAAACTAAAGTTTTCTAATTATCCTATTAAAAATTATAATACTTAAAAACATTTAACCTTTTCCTTGACACTAATTATAACTCTATCATTAACCTAGCTTGAATTTTGATGCTAGCACAAACTATTACCTTATTTCTACTTTAACCCTATAAATATAAGAAAGAGTGATTGCATCTCTAATAAATTAGGAAAGAATAATAAATATATATAAACTAGAATTTTTATTATCAAACCCTAACCCTACTTGTAACTCTAACCCTTTATCTAATTGAATAACTTGTAACTCTAACATTAATGGTATCCCTATGTCTAAGTGTAATTGTGATCATTATGTTCATAATATGTATTAAAATTGATGTTCAATGATTACTATCTACTCCATAATCGTGTGACAAGCATATTTTCCCACAACAAGTTAGATGGATTAAAAAAGAAGAAAACACGTGGGGAGATCAAATTAATCCCTATACTAAATTAAACCATTATCTCATAACAAATTTAATGAAAACCATAAGCTAAGTTACACCCTATCCATAAAACTAAACCAAATTTAATCCTTAACCCAAACCAAAACTAAACACTAGAAAATTTAACCCTAAACTTATACAAAATTTAAACAAAAGCTTGATTCAAATTGAACCCTAAACCTTAATTTAATTCTAGGACACCAAGCCAAACTAAACCCTAAACTTAAACTAAACTAAATCCAAATCCTAAATAAATTTGAATCCTAAACCTACACTAAAACATATTGAACTCTAATTGTAACACTAATCCAAGTTGAACTAAAACACTAAACATTATTAAACCTCAATTATAACACAAAACCAAATAAAACCCCAACTATAAAACTAAATAAAATCAAGCGCTAACCCTATAACACTAAATAAAATTAAAATCTTATTATAAACATATGTAAAACCATATCCTAACCCTATGCTAGATTGAATCCATCCCTTAAACCAAATTGAACCCTAATAGAAACATTGAACTAAATTGAAACCCAACACCAAAATAAATTGAACCTTAAGCCTAATCCTAATTATCAATTAAAATAAATTGAACCCTTAACCTAAACTAAATTAAAGACAAATCCTAAACCAAATCAAACCCTAATTATAATATTAAACCAAATTAAACCATAACCATAAGCTAATTAAACATTAAACCAAATTAAACCCTAATCATGAACTAAGTTATATAATATCCAATAAAAAATTAAAATATAAGTGCTCAGTCATAATTTGATTAAAAAAGTTATATACTATCGATAACAATGAACCAAATTTAAACCCTAACCCAATTCAAAACTTAACACTACAAAAAATTGAGCCCTAACCTTAAACCAAAATTAAACAAAACCTTGATTCAAATGGTACCCTAAACCTAAATTTAATTGGAGACCATGCCAAAATAATCCTAACCATAAACTAAATTAAATACAAATCCTAAATCAAATTGAATCCTAGGCCTACACTAAACTATATTGAAGAGTTGTAATAATTAGAGGAACTAGCATATTTATATTTTAAAATAAGAACCATGTAAAATATGTCAAAAGATATCAATTTAAATATAATTATTGAAGAATGACAAGACCGGGCAATGACTGGCGAGACCAGGTGAGACCTGGTAATGGAGATCATCATAGATTCAAAGGCAAGGATTTTGGGAACTTCTCAGAAAATCCATGGCTTAGATCTAGGGGAGGAGATGGTAGGCAAAACCCCTTCCTTCCCGCCTCAAGATTGAATTTCTTTGAATAGAAAAACTTGTTGAAAATGGCCTCTGGAGTGAGGGGAAGAAGATGGCCTGGCAAGGAGATTGAACAATGTTTTCTCCATGAGAATGGTCCCCGTCCCTCTTTTCCAAGATCCCATGTTCAATTTGCTGAAAATTGGTCTTCCCACAAGATACTTCCTTTCCACGCCAAACCTCTCCATTGGTCACTTTTCAAATATTCAAATTCAAGAACTCAAGACGCTTCACTTCAACCTCTGGATTTGAATCCAAACTTAATCCCCATCTTTCCTACATCATCTAGGGGCACTCCAATCAACCCCCCATTACCCAAAAAGGCCTGGTCGGAAGAGTATTGGAAGATTCACAGAGAGAGTTGCTCTGCTTGGTCCAACGAGGAACGAATATCAAACTAAGGAGCCTTTCAGGAGGCTAAAAAAGATATGGTGTCCAATTTCAAACATGAGGAATGTCCAAACTATAATGGGTGTGATGCAGGAGAAAGAGGTTCCGCAAACAAAGATAGAGATAGATCAACAATTTAACAGGGAGCTTCAACCTTCACGCAAATATGTATCTTCCAATGTGGACCAGGTATTATCTATAACCCTCTCTGAGGATATACTAAAGTAGGAAAATCTTCTCTATCTTCGTCAGAGCATCATTTGTAAGGTCTGGGATACGAATATATCTTATAAGGATTTTAAGAATTGGGTGCTTAGTAACTGGGGGGTTTTCATGAAAATTGAGTAGCTAGATAATGAATCCGAATATTTTGTGGTACTTTTTGATACTAAGATAAAAAGAGATAGTATTTTCAAGCAAAAGGGATGGTTCTACAAAAATAAGGGTATACATATGCAACAATGGTCCCCCAACTTCAATAGTAAGAAAAATATAATCAGATTCGTGCCCACATGGATCAACCTCCCCCATCTTCCGGTTGAATACAGAAATGTGGAGCTTATGCAAATCATTGGAAATAAAGTGGGCATTTATTTATCTCACCACTCAGAAAACTCCATAGCATCCTCATGGTTGTGCTTACTAATGAATGTGGAGAAGGAGCTACCTAACTCTATAAAATTCATCTCCAAATATGGAATATGGATACAAAGGATATCTTACGCTTCAGAACAATCAAGTATCCCTCTGAAAGCCTTTCCACATTCTTCCCACCTTTTAGCTTCTCAAGAAAATCAAGGAGGGAAGATCCCTATTATAGCTTCTCAAGCTCATACATATGATATTAATAAAGATGCATTGTCTTTGTTCCTTCAACTACTTTATTGCAGTCTTTTCAAATGGGATCGGCGGGGTTCTCCAAATCTTTTATTGACTTACCCAACACATGAAGATAAAAAAATAGTAAATTTCTCAACAGAAAGGACCATATCGAAGGGGGAATATTGGTTAGATTTTAGAATTTACAATGAGACTTTTCACAAATTTAGGACCTTGACTAAGGCTCATTCGCCTCCCTCCCTTCAACCATCATTATTGCCATCCAACAATTTTCAGGTGTCCTGGCTGGAGAATTACATCACATATTGGGTAAGACAAGTTCAGAAGGAATTACTAGAGGAAATTGCTGATCAAGTCCTTCAAGAGGATAACATTCAAACTCCTGACAACAATCGGAAGGATATCATCAAACAAAGGGACAAGAATGCTACCATTTCTAGCTTGGATGAGGATATCCCGAACATGAAACTCTGTGACCTTAATAATTATGATCAAATTGGTCAAAATTCAAAGATCCTTAATTCCCCTGAATCACAGAACCACTTTAGCAAGGAGGACGACATTTTGAAAATCAGACTTTGTGATCTTAAGAATTTACCAAAATCTAGCACCCCAGAGAAAAATAATTATTCTCCAGGATCAGGTTGCAGGAAATCCTCCAGAATAAGAAACAAAAGGAATAAGGATTCCACTCAGGAAGCCCTAGTAGAATTACCCCTGGTTTCATCTAGAAATAAAGTGAAGGGAGGTTTAATCTCACTCAAACCTCTGAAAAATTCATCAAACCAGAAGTCTATTTCTTCAAGATGGTTAGGAAGGATAGGAAGTATAGAAGAACCAATCCCATCCAAACTCCAAGCTATTTATGATATTTTTGGGACTATTCCAGATAGTCATGATACAAATAATACTTCATCACACTCTTTTTTGGAAAAAATGTTGGAAGATGATTTTGTGGAAGAGGACGATAGATTCATGGATGTGGACAATTCAATCCTTCAATCAGAGATAACTGAAAACTCTCAGGGTATGGCAGAATTTGAGAACAGGGAATCAGACTCTAAAACAGAGTTGGAAGGCTCCAATTCTCTACTAGGAATGATGCAGGTGGATCACAAAATAGTTTTAGATTGTGGATCTAGGAAAAAGAGAGGGAAAGGTAGAAAATCAGCTGCTACTTTAAGAGAAGAAAGGGGAGAGGATCATGATCAAGCTAAGATCAAAGCATATCTGAATGTAGGGAAGGGGAAGTTCCTTCCCAATTCTCAATGAGACTCCTCTCTTGGAATGTTAGGGGTCTAAATGCCCCTAACAAGAAGCGTTTAGTCAAACGCTGCATCTAGATAGCTAAGGTTGATGTCATCTTCTTTCAAGAAACCAAAATGAGTCAAGCACAAATAGAAGTCTTCATTAAATCCTTGGGAGATTGGAAAGCTTCAGTTGTTGAGGCAGCAGGGGCCTTAGGGGGTTTAGAAATCATTTGGAATCCCATAAGTTCATTTTACTCACATGTCAAGGATACTCAAAGTTGGATGGGGGGAAAAATTACTAGCACCCAATCAAACCTATCTATATATCTAATTAATGTTTATGGACCTATAATAAGGAGGAGAAAATTGGAGATATGGGATGACATTAGTAATTGGTTCTCTCTTTTTCCAGATTCTAATTTCATTGTGGGAGGTGATTTCAATGCCATCATCCATTCATCAGAGAAAAAGGGGGGGTCGCAAAGACTTTCAAAATCACAATCAGACTTTCAAGAGTGGCTTCAAAAAGAGGATATGTTCGAAATTGATCTGGATAATGGGGCTTTTACTTGGTCCAACAGAAGATTGGGCTTAGATAATATTTCAGAAAAATTGGATAGGTTCCTTTATAAAGGAGACATCACGTCCTTTCCCTTTGGGTTAAAAGCATCCATCTGCCCCTCCTCAGGATCAGATCACTTTCCCATTTGTCTTGATATGTTAGAAGAAGATAAGCCACTCAAATGTTCTTTTAAATTTTAGAATATGTGGCTTAAAGAAGAAAAATTCTTAGAATGGATTGAAAAATTTTGGGCTGAAGTGAAGGTGGAGGGGTCCAAAATGTACTGCTTTTTCACAAAACTCAAATTCATCAAACAAAATTTGCTCACTTGGAATAGAACTCATTTTAAAAATATTTTCTCTTCTAAGGAGGAAATTGAGTCAAAATTGGAAGAGTTAAATAATGAGATTATGAAGCAAGGAATGAATCAAGAATTATATTTCAAAGAGAAGGAGTTGCTGAAGGAATTAGAGGATGTGCTTAGTAAGGAGGAAATTTTTTGGAAACAAAAATCAAGAGAATCTTGGCTGGCAGCTGGAGATAAAAATACCAAGTTCTTTCATACCAGTACTAAATGTCGCAGGAACACCAACAGGATTCTTCAAATCACTAATCAAGATGGTTCAATTATCTCCAGTCAGAAAGAGATCCAGCATGAAATAGTATCCTACTTCTCCAAGGTGTTGAACTCTTCAGATATCTCTCCTCTCACAAGTCAACAAGAACTTCTCTGCAATGTGCCTAAGTTGCTCTCAGACTAGGACAACTATATGTTAATGAAGCCATTCACATCTGAGGAAATACATCAGACCTTATCTTCAATGGCTCCAGATAAAGCTCCAGGACCAGATGGGTTTCCTCCTACTTTCTTCCTCCATTGCTGGCCGTTGATTGGGATGGAACTCACTAAAGCCCTCGAAATAGCAAGATCATCAGGTAGGTTTCTTACTGAAATCAACAACACTTTTATTGCCCTTATTCCCAAATCAGAAAATGCAAATTCGATGGATGAATTTAGGCCCATTGCTTTGTGTAATACCATATATAAGATTCTATCCAAGACACTTGCAAATAGGCTAAAGGTGATTTTAGATAAAATCATTGGAGAAGAACAAACTTGTTTTGTACCAGGCAGATCTATCTGTGATGGCATTATTATTGCACAAGAGGCTATTCATTCCATACAACTCTCCAAAAAACCTAGCATGATCATTAAACTAGATATTAAGAAGGCTTATGATAAGGTGAATTGGAGGTTTCTTTCAAAGTGTATGCAATGCTTTGGCTTCTCCAAAGCATGGATAAATCTGATATTCTATTGCATATCAACACCAAAATATTATATCCTCATTAATGGATCCCCTCATGGCTTCTTTGATGGTTCAAATGGTATTAGACAAGGTGATCCCCTATCTCCCTTCCTATACATTATCATGGCAGAAGCTTTAGGGAGGAGCATCATTAATCTTCAATCTTAGGGAAGCATTAGAGGCATCTCAGTCACATCTGCGGTGCCTCCTATTACACATCAACAATTTGCTGATGATAACCTCCTATTTGGCCTTGGATCAGTTAGAGAAGCATCCACTTTCAGAAGTATCCTAAAAAATTATGCTTTAGCTTCAGGACAATCAGTAAATAAAGATAAATCAGTCATATTTTTCTTTCACACAAAAAAGAGAGTCCAATCAAAGATTAAATCCCTCCTAGCCTTCAAGGTAGGCTCTCTTTTATGCAATTATCTGGGAATCCCCATTGATAAAAGTCTCAAAACCATAAGAATTTGGAAAACAATAAATGAAAGACTGGACCGAAAATTGGCAAGCTGGAAAGCAAAATGGTTATCATGGGCAGGGAGGATTGTAATGATTAAAGCCACACTTTCAGCCATTCCCATTTACCTGCTCTCCTACCTTTCTTTGTCATCAACATGATATATGGATATAGTGAAAAAATTGAGGACTTTTTTTTGGCATGGCACTGATCAGAACAGGAAATTCAAATTGATCTCTTGGGAGAATATTTGCAAACCAATTTCTGTAGGGGGTACAGGGATCAAGAATCAGTTATGGAAGAACTCAGCATTAGGGGCTAAATTATATTGGAAGCTCATTAAGAATAAGGACTACAAATGGGTTAGAATTCTCAAGGGCAAATACTTGGGTTCAGTGGGGATGCAATAAGTATTCAGGATAAAAAATGCTCCAAGAGGATCCAAAATTTGGAATTTTATTGTAAAATCTAGACATGTCGTTGACTCCAATCTTTCTTGGAACATCAGAAGTGGTAATCTGGCTAGATTTTGGGAAGACTCATGGGGAGGACTTCAAAGCCTCCATTCTATTCCAGGGCTCCAACGAATCATGCAGGTTAGTCAGGGGGTGTGGGGAACAATGCTAAAATACTATAACTTTCCTTCTTCATCTTCTCAAGAGGATGGATCTTGGAGATGGAAGGATTTCACAAATATTGGGGCCAATTACCAAGAATTACAACTGATAAAATCCACTTTACAAAAAAGATCTTTTCTTTTAAAAAATGGCAATGATGAAATTATTTGGTTTGGATCAAAGGATGGTAACTATAAGGTGAAGGAAGGGTATAAATTATTAACACAACATTCTCAAAAAACTTCCTCGATCCCCATTCACCTTTGTTGGAACAAAATGTGTTTGCCTAAAGCTGGCACATTCCTTTGGGTAGCTTTTCAGGACCGTATTCTGACTACAGAGAAATTCACAAAAATGGGGTTCTTTGGGCCATCTAGATGCACACTATGCCATAATCATGAAGAGAATCTCAATCATTTATTATTCTCTTGTCAGTTTTCAGTGGAATGTTGGGATTGGTTACACTCAAAACTGAATTGGATAGCTGCTTCTCCATAAGATCTGCAATCACACCTTATTGCTTGGCCATCTCTCTTCAAAGAAAGCTTATGTGGAAACCTTTGGATCATATTCCCATCAATACTTCTATGGGAATTATGGAAGGAAAGGAATAGGAGATTATTCCAAGAGAAAGCATTGAACATGAATCAACTATTGAATAGAATTGAGGCAGCTATAGTGGAGATCATGAATTCCACGAGTCAGACATTCTCAACCATTCATAAATTTTACACTAGTTGGGATGATAGGATGTTAAAAAGCTGGCATGGATTGAAAATGCCTACCATTATTGGTAGAGGTAGCAAGGGCAACTCTTTCCATAGATTGACATGTGTCTGGAAATCTCCTTCTCCAGGCTGGGTTAAATTAAATTTTGATGGGGGCATCAAGAGGAAATCCGGGTCCTTCTGGGGCGGGTTGTATTATTCATTCAGAAGCTAGCCAAATTATTTCTCAATTAGCCCAGCCATTAAACCTGGACACTAACAATGTAGCAGAAATAAAAGCTCTTTATCACGGTTTGGTTCTAGCCAGAGAACTTAATCTTAATAGAATTGAAATAGAAGGAGATTCAATGATTATTATAAATGCAATAAGGACAGGGTCCATTTCAAATTGGAAACTTCAATCCTATTTAGAAAACATATTAAGCTTGATTTCAAAATTTGAATCTTCAATGGATAATCACATCTACCGCGAAGGCAATGGCAAAGCGGATGAGCTAGCAAATCAGGCAGCAGATGGAATACACATTAGATCAATCTCCAATGGTTGGCTCCCTAGTCAAATCCACCAAAGTTAATGTGCAGAGTACATATTCAAAATGGATCCCTTCATAGATAGGAGTTGGATTAGCTGATGGTGGAAGAAATAGAACAACATGGTTTCATCGCTTGCACCCTCAACCACTCATTGTTCTTGATATCACCATGCTCTAGTTTAGATGGCACCTCCTAATATGCATAAAACCCAAGTGAATTGCTTTGCCCTAGTTCTGACATAGTTTTCATCAGCAAGCTAGATTTATGAAGTTTCATGGTTTGCACTCTTAGTATAAAATACTTCTTTGTGTTTCCAAGGTCAGGTTAAGAGCGCATAATCTAAAGTGTTGAAACTAGGGAGATATTCATGTTTCAAGGTCTGCTAGAAATAATTATTTTATGTCGCAGGGTTCCAAAAACTATCTAAGCATAAAACCCTCGATGTTTTTGCATTTCTCTGTTACCTTTGTGTTAATGTGAAAACCCTGGATTTTTTGATCTCGCACTTCTACCCTATTTGTCGACATTCCATATCTGTGCAACTGCGACCAATTGGTGGGACCCAGTTCTTCTCTGTTGTTTGGTGCGGTTAAGGTTCGGTCAGAATCAGTGGTTGTCGCATGTTCACATGGAAAAGTTGTGAGATATTTACTCTTCATGAAGTTGCGACCGACTGCCACCTATCTTGTGGGGCCTAGTTTTTCATGTCTTGTTAGTCACTCAATCTCCAAATAAAAGAAGAATATTCCTTTCCTTCTCGTGACTGTGAGTTTGCCTCTGTCGCACAATCTCATATTGGTGGGCCTTGCTTCTAAATGGTGGTATGTGTGGACTAGTGTCAGATTAGTGTTGATGTGTTAGTTTTCAATTGGTTGCTATGTGACGTGGGCCCCGGGTCTTCAAAACCTTTTAATCTACAGATGACGTATAAGTGTAAGGAATATTCTCATGTCATGAGATCATGCGACATCTACTGATCTAGGATCTGGGCATGACGGATTAAGGTGGGACCGTTGTCAATTTTGTTGCAACGTGTGCAATCTTCATTGGCTGCGAGTGGTGACAGGGATGTTCTTGGTGTGCCAGTTGTCGATGGGACCTATTTTCTAATGGGTTCACGGTCTGTCGCATGATCTCATGAGCCATTTTCATGCTATGCGATCATGCGACAAACCCTTTGTGTTGAGCTCATAGCAGTGGCGGTTATGCAGCAAGGTAAAGGGGTGACATGGCAGTGTGTCACATGTTCACATAGCCCTTTTCCTGGCTATGCGATCATGCGACAACTGTTAAGAGAATGTCGTGGTTGCGGAGTTGTGAGGTGGATCCACGGTGCCAATGCTACTGAGGTGCTAGATTGTGATTGGTTGTTGGCTGGTAATGTGACCAAGGACCTTTCAAAGGGGTTTTGCGACTATTGACCGTGACTGAGAGACTACGATCACATGATTGCAAGGGTTAATAAAGTGCCTTTCGATCATGCTACTAATCTAAAATGTAAACCAGGATTCTTGGGGTGGTTAAGTAGATGACCACGTGACTGCACAACTAAAGATAAATGGTTAAGTTGCTGAGCCTGGGAAAGTAAGGATCTGATGGCAGAGGTGTAAAGTTGACCTAATTTTGATTGCTGGCCATTGACATGTGTCTGGTGTCATCAAGTGACGGTTTGTTTTCAAATTTTAATTTCCTGAGAGGGTTTTTCACCAAAAAGGACTGGTTTTAATTGTTTCTTCAGCTGGATTTGATTTGGTTGGTGGCGCCAGTTGTTGCAGACTACTCCGGGAGTCTCTGTGGTTGATTGCATGATGTTTTTGTACCTGGTGAAGTCTGGTTTTGTGCTCGAGGCATGTTGCAGGCGGCTAAAAGGATGGATTGACATAGATTTTCCATTGATTTGTAGTACTCTCCTAGAAGTCTATTATAAAACAAAGCTGCATTAAATGCTACAGGTGGGGGTACGAATCTGGTCACATGATCGCAAGAGTGGAAGGGATGTCTTGCGATCATGCGACAAGGCATATGCAATAATAGCAAGGACTGGTCACATGATCTCAAGGAAGGAAAGGATGCCTTGCGATCATGCGACAAGGTATAGAGAGCAGGCCGTAGTATATGGGGAAGGTCAACGACAGGATAGGGAAGATTAAAGATGCCCTGCTGGCATCCACGTGCGCCAACATTAGCTTCCCCTTTTCATGATGATTCTAATGAGGATATTGACTGGATATACAACTTCAAATATGATGCCCAAATGGATGGGTAGGGGAGTCCTCATTCTTCAGACAATGAGGAGGATGATTCAGAAGGTACCAACATGTCCTCTCATGAGGAAGATGAATCATTCGAGGGAGAAGCTAAGGAGGAAGAGAATGCAGCGTAGGAAGAGGCTGATGAAGAGGAAATGGACGAGGACGAGGAGGAAATCAAAAGTGAAGTTAATGAAGAATACTCAGATGCAGAGGACATGGTAGAAGGGAGCTCTAAGACCTCTGAGAATGATACAACATCTCCTTTTCTATAGCTTTGGGGTGTTGTCTCACAGGTTCCTCCGAGTTTTGATATTTTGTTTTTAGAATTTGAAACTGCTGGACTCTGATAGAATCGTAGAATATTATTTATATTGGTGGTAGAGCTCTGTGGCTCTTCAATTTCCATCTGCAAACATTGGACTAGTTTTAATGGTAGTTAGTTTCTTAGATACTTTAATATTTTCATGTACATTTTACTGTTGTTTATCTTAATACAAAACTCTGGCTTCGACCTTTATTGATTAAAAAAAAACTATATTGAACCCTAATCGTAACACTAATCCAAGTTCAACTTTAACTCTAAACCTTATTAAACCCTAAATCTAATACTAAACCAAATAAAAACCCAACTATAAAAGTAAACCAAATTGAACCCCAAGCCTACAAAATATTAAATCTAAATTCTAAATCTAATTGGATCTTAAGCCTAAAACAAAACCAAATTGAACCCAAACTCTTAGATTAGGCTAAATAAAATTCTAACCCTAAAACTAAACCCAATTAAACTCCAACTTTAATCCTACTTGAATGTGAAGCCAAATTAAATCCTAATCATAAACCAATATATGTTGCAATGATAATGCTAAATTAAAATTAAATCCTAAATAAATCTAATTAAGTGCTAAATCATACTTGAGAACTCTAATTCCAACCCTAACCCTTACACTAAATGAAATTGAACCCTTATTATAAACATATGCAAAACATTTTTCTAACCCTATACTAGATTGAATCCATCCCTTAAACCAAATTGAAACCTCATACTAACATTAAACCAAATTGAACCCCAACACTAAAATAAATTGAACCCTAAGCCTAATCCTAATTAAATATTAAACTAAATTGAACCCTTAACATAAACTAAATTAAAGACAAATCCTAAACCAACTTTAGCCCTAATTATAACACTAAACCAGTTGAACCATAACTATAAAAATAATTAAATATTAAACCAAATTAAACCTTAATCATAAACTAAGCTATACCCTATCCATAAAACTAAACCAAATTTAAACCCTAACCCAACCCCAAACTAAACACTATTTCAAATTTAACCCTAACCTTATACCAAATTTAAACAAAACCCTTTATTCAAATTGAACCTTAAACCTAAATCTAATTGGACACTAAGAACCCTAACCTTAAGCTAAATTAAGTCCAAATCCTAAATCAATTTGAATTCCAAACCTACACTAAATTATTTAAAACCCTAATCATAACACTAATCAAAGTTCAACTATAACATTAGAAACCTTATTAAAATCCAATTCTAATACTAAACCAAATTAAAACCAAACTATAAAACTAAATAAACTAGAGCACTAACCCTACAATATATTAAATCTAAATTCTAAATCAAATTGGATCGTAAACCTAACACAAAACCAAATTGAACCCAAAATCTTAGATTAGGCTAAATAAAATCCTACCCTAAAACTAAACCCAATTAAACTCTAACTTCAATGCTAATTGAATATAAAATGAAATTAAACCCTAATCATAAATTAATATATATCATAACGCTAATATTAAACCAAAACTAAACCCTAATTAAATCTAATTAATTGCTAAATGATACATGATAACTCTAACTCCAACCCTTATCCTCACACTATATGAAATTGAGCCCTTATTATAAGAATATATAAAACCTTATCCTAATCCTATACCAAATTGAATCCATCCCTTAAACCAAATTGATCCCTCATACTAATATTAAACCAAATTGAACCCCAATGTTGAAATAAATTGAATTGTAAGCATAATCCTAATTATATATTAATCTAAATTGAACCCTTAACCTAAACTAAATGAAACTCAAATTGTAAAGAAACTCAAAAACTAATTATAACACTAAACAAAATAAAACCATAACCCTAAACGAGCTGGACATTAAAGAAAATTAAACCCTAGTCATAAACCAAATACCATAATGCTCATAGTAAACTAAATTGAATCCTAACCCTACACAAAATTTAACCCAATCTCTAACAAGAAGCTCAATTGAATTGTAACCCTAAACCTATTTGAGCATTAAACTAAATTGAACCCTATCCTTACATTTTGGAGATTGAACTCATACTTAGACTAGATAGAACTCCACCACTAAACTAAACTCAATCTTTAGCATAATCACAATTAAATATTAAACCAAATTGATCCCTTTAATGAAACTAAATTTATCTTGGGTCCTAAACCAACTTTAAGCCTAATATAATACTAAACCAAATTGAACCATAATCCTAAAACTAATTGAACACAAACCAAATTAAACCATAAACCTAAATCTAATTAAACACTAAACCAAATTGAACCCTAATTATAAAATAAATTATACCCTAAAACTAATGCATTACCAAATTGAACCTTAATCATAATCAAAATTGAGTGAAAACTCTAAACCTAATTAAATAAATGTTGAACCAAATTGATACCTTTAATTAAACTAAATTTAAGCATAGTCCTTGATATTCTGTTAGAATAACTCAGAGGGGGGGGGGGGGTTGAATCAGTTACATCAGTTATCCTACAGTCCAAAATACTAACATGTACCTTACAAAACAATATCAACAAATTATGCAGCTTGGTAACATAAAATATCAATCTGTCTGTCCAGTTTACTGATTACCAGTAATTATCTAACTGTGATTACTGACTAAATCAACTATGCAATATGTAAAGTATGATAGAAAAACAATCATCACAAATAACACATAACACAATGATTTAACATGGAAACACTGCTAAGGGAAAAACCACCTAAGATCGGTAACCCAAAATAATTCACTCTTCTAAAGTGAGCTCGGTGAAGAGCCAACCCTATTAAAGGTTATAATGCACACTGGTAGGTGTGACTTGGCTAGAGGATTTATCACTAACAGTTAAATTTTGACTAGCATTCAGTATGGGGTCAACAAGATAACACTTTATATTCAACAAATGTCAAAGGGTAATACAATGAGACTCTTAAGTCCACTCGGTTAAGATATTTTCTAAATCAATGGTTAAACTGATATAGTATAGACCTGATTCAAATACAACTGAATTGAAAATATTCAAATCTATGCTAGGCCTTTAAAAAATCCTCCGATAATTAATCAATTTCACTTCCTCAATATTTCTCAACTTAATTTCACTCAGTAAATAGTCTCTTATGCTCGGTAATGTCTGCAGCTCAGTTCTTTCAATAACCAGTTTGATAAGGCATGCATCAATATAGTCTTCACGCAAAATCTCTGCAATCTCCTTCTTTCTGACATATTTCAATAATGAAACTCATATCTCTTATATAGACAAATAAATCATTTTCATATCAACCATTAGATTTTGCCTCTTAATCTTCTTCGTCCATTTTTCCACTTAAACCTTCCTTCATAGATGTGTCATTAACATGTTTCAATTTCATCCTTTAGATCTTCTCTGAATTTTGTCAGTCGTGGATCTCATAACGAACTTTATCCTTAACCTTGAAATCATAACAATTTCCAGCTCATCAAATTCAGCCGGCTGTTATTAGTATTTAATGTTTTCATCCATACTGGGTTAATATAGAAATGTGTCGGTGATAAGTAGCTCACTAGCTCAGTTATTAATGTCACTCGGTATACACTACACTGGCTTGGTGTATACATAAATCTTCAATTACCAACCACATTGACTTGTTCAATTTCAAATCTCTTCTTCATAATAGATTAATGTAACATGCTCAAGTCAACAATATAAAGCCATTCACTCATCAATAAGTTACCCAATGTTTACTTTATCCTTATCTGCCATATCCATCTTTTCCTCATGTAGATATCTTAGTTCTTCATCTTTTCTTTCTTCAACAGATGTTCAGATGTTTGTAACTAACATGATAAGTAGTGTCAAAACTAGTTGACCTCAATCACAACATATTGATTGATTTAATCATCTTACATATTATTTTAGTAGCTCGGTGACCTCTAATCAGTATTCTTCAGTTCATTCAGATATTCAATCAGTTTTAGTTCATCAATCTCTCCCTTTGGCATTAATGGCAACAAAGGTAATATGAAAATTTTCCATACACATACTAAACATGTATTCTACAAGTATGTAAGTAAATGTTGTAGCTTGATAAGCTCTCCCTAGCTTGATATTTAATATGTTTAATCACTACAAAACAAAATAGCATTACATGCAAACTCTCCCTGTGGATGAGATCTTTTCAGTTCTTAGATTCCTTTTGTTCTCAACAACAAATATTCAAGTCTTTCCTTTTCTACAATCTCTCTCCCTGTTTGTGTTCTCAGTTAACTAATTTTCCATATTCATTTCCTCTCCCTTTGAAAACAATGCCAAAGAAAATATACAAACAAATCTTCAACATCCAAGTAATTCTATGTTGTTCGGTTCATATCAAGTACCTTCAGTGTATAGATAAACAAATTTTTGTTCCAATCTCTACAATCTTTCACAACCTTAGAAAAAATCCAAAGTGTGAGCTATGTGCATCAACATAAATGATCTTTTGATAAGTATAGGTTCATGTAATCTCCAGATCACCTCAGTGACTTGTAGATAGGGGACGGGCCCCAAGTCTAGTCCTCAAATATTCAAATATGTCATTCGATAAGGGTTTGGTAAAGATATTAACAATTTTCTCCTTAGATGTTACAAATTCCAGTTTCACCTGCTTCTCTTGAACTTGTTCCCTTAAGTAGTGATACTTAATAGATATATGTTTTTTTTTAATGCATCACATGATTCTTGCAAATATTTATAGGACTAGTGTTGTCACAATATATAATCACTGTGTCAGTGATTACCTCATTCATTCCTTCAAACACTTGTCTAATCCAAGAAATATTTGAACAATTTGCAGCAGTAGAAACATACTCTGCTTCAGTAGTAGACTGAGAAATGAATGCTTGTTTCTTTCTTATCCAAGTCACAAGTCTTTCCCCTAAAAAGAATGCTCCATCAGTTGTGCTCTTTTGGTCATCTATTTTTCCAACCCAATCTAAATCAATGTAGACTCTATGTCCAAATTTGCCTTCCAATGTTTACCATAAACCATAGTCTTCTGTCTTCTTCAAGTATCTAAAAATTATTTTAACTACAACCATATGTGAATCTTTAGGATTGGTAAAAAATCTTGCCACAATCCCAACAACATGTGCAATATTAGGCCTACTATGTAAAACATACATCAGTTTACCAATCATAGATCGGTACAAAGTCTGATTTATTTCTATAGATTCATCATCCTTTGTCAATTTACATCCAATTACCATCGGTGTTCCTACTGGTTTTGCATCTTCCATGCCAAAAGTTTTCAACACTTCTTTAATGTATTTTGATTGAGTGATGAAAATCTCATCTTTCTATTCTATAACCTGCAAACCTAGAAAGAATTTAATCTCTCCAAACATAGACATCTCAAATTCATTTCTCATTTCATCAACAAAATATTTGCAAATCAGATCTTGTCCTCCAAAGATTATATCATCAACAAATATCTTAGAAATCAAAATATTATCATCAGATTAACCTTTCATGTACAAATTATTGTTTTCACTAGTTCTTACAAAGCCAATACTGATAAGATAAGCATGTAGTCTTTCATACCATGCCCTCAGTACTTTCTTCAGTCCATACAAAGCTTTGTGTAGTCTACATACCATATTCTTTTGATTTTGATCAAACAAAACCTTTCAGTTGTTCTATGTAGACCTCCTCCTCAAGAATTCCATTCAGAAAAGCTGATTTCACATCCATTTGATATACTTTAAATCCCTTATGTGTAGCATATGCAATTAATATAAAGACTCCTTCCAATAAAGTAATAGGTTCAAAGGTTTCTCCATAATCAATAACTTATTCTTGTGCATATCCATTGCAAACAAGTCTTGCCTTATTCCTAGTGACCTCACCATTTTCATTCAACTTATTCCTAAAAATACACTGAGTACTAATAAATTTTTTATCTTTCAGTCTAGGTACTAATTTCCAAGTCTTATTCTTCTCAATCTGTTCAATTTCCTCATTCATAGCTTTGATCCATTCCTCATTTTCAAGTGCATCCCTAACATTCTTAGGTTCAAAATCACAAACTAAGCATTGGTTTTGTCTTAACTTACTTCGGGTCATCATGCCAGCTTGCTTATCTCCAATGATTTGATTCTCTGGATGATGTCTTCTAACAAATCTTGCTAGCACTTGAACCGTTCTCTGCTCATCATTCGGTTTAGGTTCATTTTCCTACTCGGCAACTTCTTCTTAATTCTTAGTGTGCATGTGTTGATTCTCGGTAGTATTTTCCTGATGCTCGGTAGACTCGACCTATGGCTTTGGTAGATATGCAGGATCTTCAACATATGTAAACCTACCATAGCCTTCCGGTTCCTTCACACTTTCTTCATCATTCTTTTCAACAAACTCGTCAACTCTAACATTAGCACTTTCTATCATTTTATTATTAGCCTTGTTCAAACATTAGCACTTTCTATCATTTTATTATTAGCCTTGTTCAAACATTTATAAGCTTTACTCTTAGTAGAACATCCAAAAAATATTCCTTCATCACCTTTAGAGTCAAATTTACCATTCCTATCATTTTTCAGAATATAACACTTACTACCAAAGATTCTGAAATAACTTACACTCGGTGTGTATCCAAACCATAACTCGTAAGGTGTCTTATCTGTGTCTTTCTTCAGTTGAAATTAGTTCAGTGTGTATATTCTTGTGTTAACTACTCTCCAATACATATGTACAATATTTTTCTAAATCATCAATTTTCTAGCACAATCAACAATAGATCAGTTCCTCCTTTCAGCAATTCCATTCTGTTGCAGTGTTCTAGGTGCAGAAACCTGCCTTTTGATTCCATGCTCATTATAGAAATTAGTGAATTCATCAGAAACAAACTCACCTCCTCTATCAGACCTTAAGAATTTCAATTCTTTTCTAGTTTCTTTTTCAACTTTAGCCTTATACCATTTAAACAATCTGAATGCCTTAGATTTTTCTTTCAAGAACATAACTATCATTAGTCTAGTATAGTCATCAACAAAAAAAAATAAAAATTTACCACCATAGTAGCTTTGAGTTATCAAAGGACCACATAAGTTGGTCTGAACCAACTCCAAAATTTCTTTAGATGAATAGTCCTTACTTTTAAAACTGGATTTGGTCATCTTTCCTTTCTGACATTGAATGCACATAACATGATCAGGTTTGGTTAGACTAGGAAATCCTCTAACTTTTCTCTTTCTACTGATCTTAATCATGTTATCAAATTTTACATGTAATAACCTCTTATTCCATAACCATGCATCTTCATTCTTCACCAATAAAAAATAAGTTTTAGCATTGTCAAGATAGAATAAATTACCTTTTGATTGTCCTCTAGTTCTAACAAGCTTTCCATTTTCATCATAGATTTTCACCTTCTTGCTTTCAAATGCAACTTAGTGACCTAATTTATTTAGCTGTGCTACACTCAACAAGTTGTACTTAAGTGGTTTTACCTAGTATGCATTATCACGTCTAATTTTATCATTCAATATAATAGAACCTTTTCCTTTTACCACACAAGGTGTGTCATTTCCCATTTTCACTGATCCTCCATTATAATGCTCAAGATTATCAAAATTATCTTCATCACCAGTCATGTGATGTGTACAGCCATTATCAATGATCCAAGTATCATTCTTACTAACTTTAGAAATAAGTGTTGTTTCTACATACCTTTCCTCCTCTTCTGAATCATCTTTCATTGCAACAAATACTACTTCAATTTCATCATCAGTATCGGTGTCGGTGTCATTTGAACTCCAACAAGGTAATGTTCCTTTTTTCCTTTAT
Source organism: Chamaecyparis obtusa (assembly GCA_027943335.1). Lineage (NCBI taxonomy): Eukaryota > Viridiplantae > Streptophyta > Pinopsida > Cupressales > Cupressaceae > Chamaecyparis > Chamaecyparis obtusa. The sequence continues at coordinate 112,998 of BSBK01008315.1, read as the reverse complement.
CTTTGTGATCTTGATTGTCTCTATTGTAGTGTCAATTTCCACTATTATTCCTTCTACCAAAATTTCCATCACGAGATTGATCATTATCTTCCTCTTCCCTATTAGGACATCTAGTAGCAATATGGCCAACCTCTTTACAAGTAAAACAAGCTAAAGGTAACTTTCCCTTATATCTTCCTTTACCTTTCTACAGTCTCTGGGACATAAGTGCTTCAAGCTCATCTTTGGTATTACTATCACTTTCATTCTTTATATTATGCTTACTACTAGATTTACCAATCTTAAAAGATGATATAAAAGAAGACTCAACACTTAGTACAACACTATTGTCAAAATTATTCAGCTCAAAAGTTGTTAACTTTCCAATCAGATTATCAAGAGTAAGAGTGCTATTAGGTGCAGACCTCATTTCATGAATAGAAAATATTTTGATTGCATAGACATGAAACAAGGTTCTCAATATCTTACTTACCACATTATCTTCATCAATAGTACCTCATGCTCCTCGAATAGAATTGACTACATCTTTGATTTAGTTTGAATATTGTGTAATGTTCTCTCCTTCCTTCATCTTCATTTTATCAAATCTGCCTCTCAAGATTTCAGCTCTAGCTCTCATCACATTCACATCACCACCATGAACTAGAGAAATTTTCTCCCACATTTTCTTCATTGTAGTGCAATCCTTGAAATCCTCAAATTCAGCATCACAAAGTATAGTAGAAATCTTTATCATAGTCATATTGTGTTCATGTCGATCTCTCAACTTATCAAGAGTCAAAGGTCCAACGTTCGGTTGTAAGTAGCCATTGTCAAGTAAAGCTATAGAAGATTCACCAATTCAAAATATGTGAAGTCTCATTTAGCTTTTCCATGTTGTAAAGTTATCTTTATTCAGCTCCGACACTTCCCTCTTATACATCTTGTAATCTTTTTGCTCAAGTCCTTAAAACCTTCTTCCAAGTAACCAATACACTATGATACCAATTATTAGAATAATTGAGAGGGGGGGTGAATCAGTTAGATCAATTATCCTATAGTCCCAAATACTAAGATGTACCTTACAAGACAATTCCAACAAATTATGCAGCTCGGTAACATAAAATATCAATTTGTCTGTCCAGTTTACTGATTACCAGTAATTATCCAACTGTGATTGCCAACTAAATCAACTATGCAGTATGTAAAGTATGATAGGAAAACAATCATCACAAATAACACATAACACAATGACTTAACGTGGAAACCCTGCTAAGGGAAAAACCACTTGGGACTAGTAACCCAAAATAATTCACTCTTCTAAAGTGAGCTTGGTGAAGAGTCAACCCTATTAAAGTTTACAATACACATAATTAGGTGTGACCTAGTTAGAGGATTTATCACTAATAGTTAACTTTTGACTAGCATTCACTATGGGGTCAACAAGATAACACTTTACATTCAACAAATGTCATAGGGTAATACAATGAGACTGTTTTTGATAGAAAAAAGCAGTAAGAGGGTGCTGGCCCGAACAAAAGACTAGTAGCGCATTAACAAGACATTAATGTAACTAGTCACAATAGATAAATAGTTTAACAGTATAATCACCAATCTAAATCTGCCCCTATAAAAAACATAAATCATAAAAACACAGTATCTAAACCGAATAGTAGCAAATAAAGTATCAGTTGAAAGCCACATAGGGCTGAACAAAAAGCATTAAAAATTAACATTGACCCCATCAAAAAATAGGGGGTCCATGGGCCAGGTCCATGCAAAGATAACCAACACATAAGAAATAGAACTAGTTTCCCCCACCCAACTGCTTAGACAACAGGGTCCTCGCCCATTCTTCCTGCAGAAATAGGAATAGGTCCTTGTTGTCCTCATTTGCTTCCAGAGTGCCACCCACCAGGTTCTCCTACACATGAAAGAGAGTATTAGTTGAAGCATGCATCACCTTCAAACTAAATTTGTTGGTTAGCATACACTAGTTCATCAGCTCCTGTATGTTTTTCTTGATCTCCACAATCTCTCTATCCAAGTTCGCGAACCTCCTTTTAAGAGTACCTTTGAGACTATCCTCCAGGGCCTCGGTATTGTAAATAGAGTGGGGCTTATCCTGGGAGTCTTGAGCAGGACTCAGGGGTGGGGTAGGAATGGGGGTTTCCATGGCCTACTTGGGGTCAGGAACAGGGTTGATACTAGTCCTAGGGGGGCTCATATGGTCATTTGAGGAATCATTCATAGAATCAGTGGTTTGGGAGTCTTCCTCAGTCATAGACTGTTCTTTAGAAGTCATTTTCTACAGCATAGTTTTACATTGCTCTTTGGTGAGTATGTTAGACCTCCTATGACTTGAGCCACTCAAATCCACCTCCAGACTAACTTGGCTCTCCATCATTTTCCATTTTTTGGGCCTACATTCTATCTCCGGAGTACTGTCATCCTCCTTCCCATTTTTAATATCCTTAGACGTAGAGACATAGGACGCCTCTTGGCTATCCTTCTTTTTAAATGGGTTTTTGACACATTTTTTTCGGTTCCTTCCCTCTTTGGTACCCGGTTCAGGCTCCTGGATGACATGAATGGACTGGGAGGAGGACTGGGTGGGATTTTCAGCTTTGGTTGGGGAATCCTCCTGGGGTATTTCTTGGATAATGGGGGGGTTGGGGTTTCGGGCAGATGACTTTGTGAAATTGGTAGATGCAGAGAAGGAGGCCCTGATGGAGGATGGGAATAGGCTTATTCGGGTTATCCTTAATGTCAAGAATGTTACTTTCTAAGGAATGCAGAAGATAGAAAGGGATGGAGATTAAATCTTTGTTACAAACATGGTTGAGAAAGGGTAAGTGATAGTAGTAGAAGACAGTAAACTTACCTTCCAACATGAAGTATTTCATCACTATGAGGTAGATTTTGGGCCAGAAATCCAGTAGCTCCTCCCTGTTGAAGCCCCCCTACTTTTTCACCAATAGTTCTCCCTCCTTGAAGAACTAGTTGAGACTGGTAGGGTCGGGAGTTTAGCTAGTTTTTTTATATTTTCTCCCCATCATAGAGAGCCCAGTCACCTTGGCTATGACCCACTCATTCAGCTGAAAGTGGATGCCATCAACAGAGACATTCCGGTTGTTCCAAGATGACACAAATTGTTTAGAGATTCGTTTGTCATGCCCCCCCTTCATTCTCTTCATAAAGCCCCAAATTCTGCTCTCCTTGCAGTAATGTGTCACTAGTGCATCAAATGTGAAGGCCTCATCAATTCTACCAGGTTCAATGCAAAAACTGCAAAAACCTTTTTGAGAATGGTTTATACTTAAAATGCTGGCTTGGTGAAAAGTTTTGGAAACCGGGTGCTGTATCACTAGATCTAACGAATCTCTAGGTGCCATAAATAGTAATAATGCCAGGGACACACTTATTGTCCTCATTCACCAAGTAAGCCCTCATATTTAGACAACACCTACTCCACATGTTTAAGGAGTAATTATGAGTTTTTATGGGAATTTGGGTTCTCCTTTCCATAATCACAAAAATCATCAGAACACACCAGCACGTGATCCAATAAGGATTCACAATGAATAAGATGGTGTGGCACATTTAAACCTTGATATTCATTTCTCCCCCAATTATTTGCTGAGTAACCAGGGGTAAGTCACTAACCACCCTCCAACTATTGAGTTTAGTTTGTTTTAGGCCCATTGCCACCATTCAGTCAGCAACTGAATTCCCTTCTCTATAGGTGTGGGCTATGGTGGTGCTCTGGAAGCTATTAATCAGTTCACTAATCTCCAAAATAATAGGTTTAGCCTACCACCCCACACTAGCACCCCTTTTGACAGCCTCAACAACCACTTTGGAATCCCCCTTGATTTCCAAGTGTCTGACGTTCATTTCTTTTTCAAATTTAATCCCCCAGAGAAGGGCCAATCCTTCCGCCTGGGTGACAGTGTAGTTATTGATAGGGCCAACATAAGCCAGTAGGCAATCACCTTTATAATCTCTTAGGACACCACCCCCTCCTTGGCTCAGATTATTTTCCACCCCATCAAAGTTTAACTTAGTCCATCCTCTGGGGGGCCAACCCATCTAGTAGATTTCCTGGCTATCTTTTTAGCATCATCAAATTTGGAGAACCCGTCAAGGATATTCCATCTGTCAGCAATTCTCACTTCCCAAGCAATGGGAGGAAAATGGGGGAGTTCCATTTAGCCATCTTGGCATTCTCACATAGTAGCTTAGTACCTATATGGACACATGTCTCACAAATGTTGCTCTCTTCTCTAAAGATCCTGTTGTTCCTTTCCTTCCAAATGGCCCAACAGATGTGAGGGGGTAGCATACGCCAGAGGAGTTGGAGAAAGGGGTTATTGGAGTGGGATTTCCAGTTGCTAAATTGATGCACTTCTCTATCCAAGGCCCATGATATACCCAAACTGCTAATAACCTCCTACCATATTCTGGAGGCATAATCACAGTGGATGAACAAGTGTTCCACCGTTTCTTCCTCCTTCTTACATAGGATACATCTGTTCGCCATGGGGATGGCCCTCTTTATTAGTTTATCCTGGGTTAAGACCTTACCATGCATTAAAGTCCATCAGAAAAAAGTTATTTTCGGTGTGAGCTGGGGAATCCACACCTTTTTCCAGTCCCTTGGGTTGCACTCCTCCTTCAGAAGTAGATTGTAAGTAGAATTAATAGAGAGGGTACCAGCTTGGGTGGGGGACCATATAATAGAGTCCTTGAGCCCAAAGATTCTAACATTAGCCGTAATTTCCATGAGATCCTTGGCTAAGTGTTGGAGGTCTAGTCTGTTTCTTACCCGATTAGGTATATCCTCCCAATCCCTACCAGTGATATAGTTGGAGACCTGGTTACCCAAGATAGGTCTGAGGTAGTCCATAAGAGGTTTGAATTTGTAGCCCAAATTAGGTTGGTTCACATTCCAGTGGTCATTCTAGAATTTGGTAGATCTCTCATTACCAATTTGCCAGATAGCACCTTTAGACAGGAGGATCTTACATTTACATATGTTCATCCAGAGTTTGGATCCGCAAGGAAGGTCTCCATCCTGATACTTTCACCTATGGGGGTGTCCTTGGAGATACTTGGCTTCCATAAGTCTACACCAATCCGCCTTCCCTTCTATAAGCTTCCAAGCTACTTTCGTGGTAAGGGCTTTATTCATTAGCCCAATTTTTCTTAGCCCCAAGCCACCCATTCTTTTTGGGAGGCATACAGTATCCCAGTTCACAAGGGACATCCTCTTCTTTTCTTCAGCTCTAGCCCATAGAAAGGTTCTCTGGATCCTTTCAAGTTTTTTTTCCATGTAGCCTTTGCTTTAAAAGAGGGATAGGAAGTACATAGGAATTCCTTGGAGCATGGAGGCCACCAGCTAAAGTTTGCCAACATTGCTTAAAAACTTCCCCTTCTAGCCAACAAGTTTCCTCTGGGTTCTTTCAAGGATGGAGTTCTAGAAATCCTGGGACACCTCTTTAACTGTAAGGGGGAGGCCCAGGTAGGTGGAAGGGAGCGAGGCCACTAGACAACCCAGGCTTCTAAGCACCTTATTTTGTAGCTCCATAGGGGTATTGAATAAGAACAACCTACTCTTTTGATAGTTGATACACTATCCAGACGCCCAAGCATAACTTTCCATATTTTTTTCCACTACCTGGCCTCATTCACAAAAGAGTACCCAAAAAGGAAGGTGTCATCCAAAAATTGCTCAAACACCACCTGAGGAAGAGTGGAAGCAGGTTTGACTCCTTTTATTCTTCCCATGGCAAATAGCATACAAAGATTCCTGCTAGGCACATTAGCCACCATAATAAAGAGGTAGGGGGAAGGGGGGTCTCCCTATCTAAGACCCTTCTTAGGTTTAAAGTAAGCCCCAGGGGAGCCATTGACCATAACAGAAAGGCTAACAGTTTGAGTACATTCTTGTATAATCTAGATAACCTTCTCATTAAACCCCATTTTAGCAAGAATTTTAATCAGAAATGACCAATTGACTTTGTCATAAGCTTTGGAGATATCTAGTTTAAAAGCCATACCTGGAGCCTTGTTTTTGTCCATAGAATGGATGATTTCATGAGTGACAATGGCCGCATCAAGGATCTACCTACCCGACACAAAACCTTTCTGAGTAGTGCTGATAATCTTGTCTAGTAGAGGTTTGATTCTATCCACCAAGATCTTGGTAAGGATCTTGTAAAAGGTATTGCATAGGCTAATGGGAATGAAATCCATCATAGTGGTAGGATTTTCATGCTTTGGAACCAGAACAATGTAGGTTTGATTATGCTGTTTGAGGATGCGCCCAGTCCTAAAGAAGTCTCTAGCAGCCTGGGTAACATCGGTCCCCACAATGTCCCAGTACTCCTGAAAGAACGCCAGAGGAAATCCATCCATTTTGGGGGCTTTGTAAGCTCCCATGGAAAAGACCACATTCTTTACCTCTTCATCAGAGACCCACTCCATAAGCATGTTATTGTCACTGAGCGTTATAGCACTTTGGATTTGGTCTAGAAGTTGGTTTTGGATGTTGTCCGGGCATATCGGTCCCTCACTAGAGTACAGTATCCTAAAGTAGTTGACCGCCACTTGGTTGATCTTATCCTTCTCCTTGACTTCATTCCCTCCTTCATCCTTAATAGCAGCAATAGTGTTTCCTCTTTTATGGATGCTGGTAGACCTATGAAAGAAGGCAGTGTTCCTGTCCCCTTCAACAAGCCACTGGACTCTGGATCTCTGCCTGAGCCTGGGGCAAGTAGTTTCCAGTAGCCAACTGGGCCTGGAGGGAGTCTAAGGCTCTAGACAGTTCCTTCTTCTCATTGTGAAAGTCACCAAAATTATGTTTGCTCTAGCCTTTAACCTCTCTTCGGATAATTTCAAGCTTTTGGGCTATTCTGAACATAGCAGTACCCCTGATGTTAGTCTTCCACCAGAATTTCACTTGGTCCCTAAAGGAAGGTTGAGAGCACCACATAATTTCAAATCTGAAGGGCACTGGGTGGGCCATGGGGGTGTCGAGCCAGTTGAGGAGGAGGGGTTTATGATTCAACATGGTACGAGGGAGGGAAGAAAGTGAGGAGTTTAGGAAAAGGTTCCATGAAGAGGTGGCTAGGGCCCGGTCCAGTGTAACTTGGATGAGGTGGGAACCTTTCCTATTATTAGACCAAGTGAAGGGGTTGCCTTTCAGAGTGAGGTCCATAAGGCCTGTGGAGGAGATAAAATGAGCCAGCTCCCCCATACTATCTGAGTAGTCCACCAGACACCACACTTTTCTGAGGGGTAAAGAGGGGTATTAAAGTCACCAGCCAGTAGGAAGTTTGTTGAATAGTCCAGGTCTAGCCGATGGCCAAGCTCACCCCATAAAGAAGCTCTACCCGCCCAGGTATTAGGAGCATAAATATTGAAAATAGTCCATTCAGTCCCAATCTTCCTGAAGGTGGTCACAAGGAAGTTGGGAGAAGAAGCAGAAAGCTAACCAGTTATCCTGTTGGGGTTCCAAAGCATAGCAATACCACCAGATGCCCCCGCAGCTTTAGAATAAAGGAAGGTAGCACCTAGCCAAAGATTGGGCGCCAGGGTAGCGAAATTACTAGTAGACATCTTAACCTCTTGAAGGAGCAAAACATCAAGCTTGAGATAAAAAATGCAGTGTTTGACAACACTTTGCATGAGGGAGCTGTTCAATCCCCTCACATTCCAAGAAAGGCAATTCATTTCTTACTTTTGAAACTGGATTCCAGGGTTTGATGCTTACCTGTTGCAACATCCCTTGTGGTCCCCTGCAATCTCTGAGCCCTGTTTGAAGGCCTTCCCCTGGGTGTTTCCATTCCCACATCAACCTTTATAGGCTTGGTTTTCTTTCTTTGCATTTTCCATTCCCCTTCATCATCCTCCAAGCCATCGAGGGGGCTGGAAGGGCTCTTCTTCACCGACTTTGGGGGGGGGTTTGGCATCCTGCTTTGGGGAAAGCACCTCCAGAGCCACCATAATGGCAGGCTGTTCTATCTCAATAGGGCTAGTCTTAAACTCCTCCGAGGGGGGGGGGACTTCAAGGGGGATTTTAATGGCTCCACCACCTACTCAAGAACCGGTTCCTCAGTGGGCTCAGGCAGACCCAGATTAGGGCACCCACCATTCATCTCCTGGGGGGGAACTATCTCACCCTCTTCCAGGGCCAGATCTTCCATAGCTGGGATTTCCATTTCCTTAGTCACCAAGGGTGGCCTAGAGTCCACCTTCTCTTCTTCACCAACAGGGGGAGGACCCTCAGCCACTCCTTTGTCCTTGTTCCCTTTTTTTTGTCCCAGCTTCGAGGACTTGCAAGTATCACTAGCATGGCCCCTGCAATCACAGTTCTAGCAAAATAGGGTAGCATTCTCATACACTAGAGCTTGGATCCATCTACCCAGCTTAGATTTTAGAATGATAAAGTTGGGCACGGTTTTGTTCAGAGAAACATTCATACAAAATCTAGCAAAAACAAGCCTGGACTTTGAATGAGTCACCTAGTCTGATGTGAGGAAAGAGCCAAAGGAATCACCTATCCATTTGAAGACTTGTTCATCCCAATATTCAAGAGGGAGGCCAGGGAGGCGAACCCAAACCTGGGCCATTCTTGTTAGGTCTATCGTTAGATTGAATCTGGGTTTCCATTTTGCGAGGGCCAGGAAGTGCTTGCCATAAACCCATAACACTGCTAGCACATAGGATAGGCCCTCAAGAGTGGTAAACTTGAACAAAAAAATCCCCCCAGGCATAGCGAAAACTAGGACAAAACCCTTGATCTTCCACTGAATAGAAACCCACTTCCTAACCATTTCAATGGTGGGTCAAAAATTGAAGAAATGACCAACCAGGGATAGTTGGAAGTCTGCCATCATTCAGTTCACCACTGAGTCCAGGAGTGACAGTTCAGTGCCTTCCTCTATCTAAATAAAATCCACCAACAGGGCCTCCAGAGATTGATGAGTTTCTCCAACAAGGGCACCTTTCTAGTTGGGATTCGGGGGGGACAACGGGGCATCTTTTTGAGATTCCCCCGTTGACTCAACAATTGGGCTCGTGATAAAGGAGATCACGGGCATGGTCTGGGGTCCATCAAGACCAATAGTCGAGTTATCTAGGGGGACAACATCTCCCCCAGAGGAGGCGGGCATGGGAGCCATCAGTTTGAAAAACCTTTTGGGTGGGAAGTTGTAGAGTGGATCCAAGTTTTTCTTTTCCAATATAATACAATGAGACTATTAAGTCCACTCAGTTAAGAGATTTTTTGAATTAATGGTTAAATTGATATAGTATTGATCTGATTCAAATACAACTCAATTGCAAATATTTAGATCTATGCTAAACCCTTAAAAATCCCTCTGATCATTAATCAATTTCACTTCCTCAATATTTCAAAACTTACTTTTACTTGGTAAATAGTTCTCTAATGCTCGGTAGTATCTGCAGCTTGGTTCTTTCAATAACCAGTTTGATCAGGCATGCATGAATATAGTCTTCACATGAAATCTTTGCAATCTCCTTCTTTCCGACATATTTCAATAATGAAACTCATATCTCTTACATATAAAATTTAATCATTTTCATATTAGCCATTATATTTTGCCTCTTAATCTCCTTTGTCCATTTTACCACTTAAACCTTCCTCAACAGATGTGTCATTCACACATTTCAATCTCATCCTTTAGATCTTCTTTGAATTTTGTTAGCCGTGGATGTCATAAAAAACTTTATCCTTAACCTCAAAATCATAACAATTTCCAGCTCCTCAGATTCAGTTAGTTGTTCTTAGTATTTAAAGTTTTCATCCATACTAGGTTAATATAGAAATGTGTTGGTGATAACTAGCTCACTAGCTCGGTTATTACTGCCACTTGGTATACACTACACTGGCTCGGTGTATACATAAATCTTTAATTACCGACCACATTTACTTGTTCAATTTCAAATCTCTTCTTCATAATAGATTAATGTAACGTGCTCAAGTCAACAATATAAAGCCATAGACTCATCAATAATTTACACAATATTTACCTTATCTTTATCTATTATATCCATCTTTTCCTCATGTAGATATCTCAGTTATTCATGTTTTCTTTCTTCAACAGATGTTCAGATGTTTGTAACTAACATGATAAGTACTGTCAAAACTAGTTGACATCAATGAAAACATATTGAATGATTTAATCATCTTACATATCATTTTAGGAGCTCGGTCACTTCTAATCATTTCTCTTCAGTTCATTCATATATTCAATCATTTGTAGTTCATGATTTTCATCAAGCCTAACTATAACAAAAAAACATAATTGAACAAGATCCCTAAAACTAATTGAACTCTAAACCAGATTGAAGCATAACCCTAAAGAAAATTTAACATTAAACCAAATTCAACAATTTTCCTAAACTAAATTATACCCTAATATTAAAACTGAACCAAATTGAACCCTCGCCCTTAACAAAAATGAACATTCACCCTAATATCAAATTAAATTGAATTGTAACTCTAAACCTAATAGAACATAAAATGAAATAGAAGCCTAAACCTAATACTAAACCAAATTGAACCTAATCATGGATCTACAAAAAATATAACCCTACACTAAGCTAAGTTAGATCCAAACCTTAAATAAAATTAAAACCAAATTATAATTCTAATCCAAATTCAACCCTAACCCAAACACAAACCAAAATAAATCCTATGCCCAAACTAAATTTAAAGAAAATATCAACCCTAAGATTACTGAATTTCATTTAACATTAAACCAAGTTAAAGCCTAACAATAAGATTCATTAAATTTATATTTATTCAAAATATATAAATAAAATTATATATTTAAATTCATTGGAGTTGTCCCTAAAAATGCTACTATACATATGCATACCTGCATACACATATACATATACATATACATATTGGTGTAGGGCATTGACCAAATAAATACACCATGCCCTGAGAAAATACACCTTGAATTCATTCTTGGAGTCTCTAAAAGATCAACTGAGGATTATACTATTTCTAGTTCTTCTAAAGTGCATTTGTAAAGGGTAAGGACTCATAAGTGTTTTATAAACCTTGAGTTAAGTCCTAAAGGACATAGCATATGATATTTTTAGGTTTTAGGATTAAAATAATAGGTTAGGCCTATGAAAAGGTTAACCAAGGCTTTAGGATAGAGTAAGAGTCTATGTCTAGTCATATTTGCAAAATTTGAAAAGTGCATCAAAAAGTTGCTAAGAAACTTTTACAACTTTTTTCAAAAGTTCTAAAAAATGCCAAGTTATGGCTAAATCGGAGTTCTAACTGAATCCAATTGATCCTAAGGTAGTTAATTTGTGGAGGAAGTTTATTTATGTGTCAAAGAACCTTCCCAACAGAACATGTTCAATTGTATGACTCTATTTTGAAGAATCAATAAAATTCTCTTGTTTTCTCTTAGAAATTATCTGATATCTGCAATGTGTATGATCTGTACGGACTAGGGAGAGTGGTGAATGGTTTGAATTGAAATATTATTAAATTACCTTGCAAATGCACCAAGTCTGAGGGCTATTGGTTACTCCAAACTCAAGTTATTGTCGAATCTCTGCAACCAGTCCAGAAACCCTAGTTCCAGCAGGGTTTTGTGCAAATGGAGGTATAGCTCACGAATCTAACATCCAAATTGCATGAAACCAAATGAATATGAAAGGTTTTCGAATGCTCTTAAGGATTCAAAAAGGAGGAAGTCAGGGGATAAGGTTTATTATTTTTGCTAGTGAGCCCTAGACCAAATATCTCTATGTATTTGGTCCTTAATCATAGGAGTTTGAGTGTGCAATACTGTGTATGAAGAAAGTGACCAATTGAATGGTGGATTTGGGGTAACTTGACATCATGCTAAGTGTATAGAAGATTTTTTTGAGTCTATGCACCCATTTATTAAGACTTCCTTTGAAAACCAAGCCTAATTAGGTCTGATTAGGACTGTGTACTTAGGAAAAAATTTGGAGTGCTGGAGTAGATTGGTAACCTGTCTTATGGTGGATAGTTAGGGGTGTGTGAATCATTAAAATCCATCATATCTTCTTGGTCTAAGGTCTAGTAAGATGTGAAGATCCAAAGAGTTTGATAAGATCCTAAGGTACTCTAGTTGGAGAGTAAGACTAGGATCTATGATCAATCCATTTTGTGTCAGAGCTTAGTGGGAGATGATAAGTGGAGTCTATTGAGTTGGTTAATAGATGAGGGAGTATTTTTTGATGCCCTCATTTCTCTAACTACTTGAAACTTAGAAGTTTGGTGTCAAGGTGCATAAAACCTTGAAGTTGAAATCTTCCACTATTGCACTCTGCATCAAGTGGTATCAGAGCGATTTTGGTCCTGAGGAAAGGCATAAAAGACACAATGTCTGAAGGAGAAGAAAGTGAAAGGGAGCTCCCATTGAGGATAACCAATGTGGAACTAGCAAAGCTAGTTAAGGAACAAATGGCTGAGAGCAGAGTGGTTGGGGAGGAGAATAGAAATATGAAGAGGGAGTTGGACAAATATTCAAAGGTAATATGCAAAGAGGAGACAATGATGAGTTAGAAGAAGAGTCAGAGAGGGAAGAGTATGAAGAGGAGATCCTTGTAGATCAAAGACCCCTTTTACCAGCATTCGAAAGAGTGGGAACAAAAGGTGGATATGACTTACCAATCTTTCAAGGTAAGTTGAACCCTGATGAGTGTATGGACTGTCTAGAGGCCCTAGATAGTTATTTGAATGTGATGAGATCCCTACAAGTTAGCGGATCAAAATAGCCAAAGAAAAGTTGAAAGGCCCTGCTCTTATTTGGTGGAACTTTCTACAAATTGAGAGGGTTGATGAAGGCAAGGAACAATTCACCACTTGGAAAAGGATGAAGGTAGAAGTCAGGAAACAATTTGTACTAGAGAAATATGAAGTCCTAACACACTAGAAGCTACACAATCTAAAACAAAAAGACATGGATGTTAACACATACACCCAAGAGTTCCACAATTTGACTCTCAGAGCTAAGGTATATGAAACCAACAAACAAAATTTGGCAAGGTATGTAAGTGGTCTGAAATTTAGTATTCAAGATGAACTGACCCTAGTCACCTTAGGCTCAGTTCATCAATGTTTAAATTTATCTTGGAAGATTGAAGAAAAATAGAGGAGGAAGTGAGATTCTAACTATAATAGAGGAAGGGGGAACAAATTTAGGGGAAGAGGAAGGTTCCAAGGGAGAGGTACTTTCTTTAAAAATCAGGATGACATGAGGAGTCAATCATTTGAAAATGAATCTAGTAGCAGGGGTACTTTCAGAGGGATAAAACAAAACAATAGAGGAAGTGGTAATGGGAGATCAAGAGGAAGAGGAGGCAATGTATTCACTAAAAAGTGTTTCACTTGCAACCAGATAGGACACCAGTCCTTTAGATTTCCTCAAAAGATAGGAGACAATCCAAGGCAAGGAGGAGATAGGAGAGTTCAACTACTCCAAGAAGAAGAAGACGAACAAAGCACGTCCTCCTACCATTCCACAACTTCAAGGCCTATAGACCCTAAAAAAGGGGAGTTCCTAATGATGCAAAGGACTCTTTTGAGGGTACCCAACCCTGCAGAACCACCACAAAGAAAGGCTTTGTTCAGAACCACCTGCAAAATCAAGGGCAAGGTATGTAGAATTATTGTTGATTCTGGATCTACTAATAATATAGCCTCTAAGGAACTAGTAGATAAGTTGAAATTGCAGAAGATGCCCCATCCCTTCCCATACAAAGCCTCATGGCTAACAAAAGAAAAGAAGACCCTTGTAAATGAACAAGTATGGGTAGAGTTTACTCTAGCAGAATATGTTGATAAGATTTTGTATGATGTAACTGACATGGATGCTTGTCATTTTCTGTTGGGGAGACCATGGCAATATGATGTCAAATCTAAGCATGATGGGGAGACCAATATCTATTCCATAACTAAAGGGGGTATAAACTATACAATGAAACGCTTACCTAATGATGGGAAACAAGATAATGTTGTGAGTAGCATTACCTTGGTAGGGGAGAAAAAATTCATGCAGACCATAAAAGAGAAGGACACACCCTACTTTTCTATAGTGGCAAGACCTAGAAAGGAAGTGTTGGCGAAGCCCATAAGCAAACCTAAGAAGGGACAATGGTGGGAAGATGTTGTCCCTAAAGAAGTCAAAGATCTCTTAGGGAAATATCATTGCATAGTTGTAGGAAGTACACCAAATTCCTTACCACCTAAGAGGGAGGTCAGTCATTGCATAGACCTAATCCCTAGAGCCACCTTACCAAATAAGGCTGCCTACAAATTAACCCATCAACAAAATGCAGAGATTACAAGACAAATTGAAGATCTATTGTCTAAAGGCCTCATAAGGAAGAGTATCAGTCCTTGTGTCGTACCTACAGTCCTTGCTCCTAAGAAGGAGGGCACTTGGAGGCTTTGCACTGACTCCAGGGAAATCAACAGGATCATAGTCAGATATAGATTCCTCATGCATAGGATGGAAGACCTTTTGTACTATGTAGGTGGTGCAAACTACTATTTAAAGGTGGACCTAAAAAGTGGATACCACCAAATCAGAATAAGAGAGGGGGATGAGTTTAAAACTACCTTCAAGACCACATAAGGGCTCTATGAATGGCTTGTAATGCCATTTGGGTTATCTAATGCCCCAAGTACTTTTATGAGGCTCATGAATGAGGTCCTCAAGCCCTTAAAAATTTTTTGGTTGTCTACCTTGATGACATCCTGATCTTTAGCAAAGATGAATAAGAACACCAAAAACACCTAGACCAAGTGTTGAAAAGGATACATGAAGAGGAGTTGAAAATCAATCTAGAAAAATGAACTTTTATGAAGGAGGAACTTATATTCTTGGGCTTTGTGATTTCTAGGGACTGTCTCAAAATGGATCCATCAAAAATAGAATCCATCATTAATTGGCCACCTCCTACTTGCCCATCAGAGGTAAAGAGCTTCCATGGACTTTGCAATTTCTATAGGAATTTTATTAAGAATTTCAGTGGGGTGTGTGCACCTATGATAGAAACCATCAAAGGAGGAAGAAAGTGTCATTTTGTTTGGAAAAATGAAGCAGCAGAGGTATTTGGGTTTTTGAAACAAAAGATAGCACAATAACCTATCTTAAGGTTCCCTGATTTCACCAAGCTCTTCACTATGGAATGTGATGCCAACATTAAAGCCACAGGAGGAGTATTAAGCTAGGAAGGTAGGCCTGTGGCCTTTTTAGTGAAAAATTAAATGATGATAAACAAAAATACTCAGTCTATGACCTTGAACTGTATGCAATGGTTCAATCTCTTAAAAGGTGGAGGGATTATTTACTACCCAAGGAATTTATTGTTTTTACTAACAACCAAGCATTAAGTTTTTTGAATAGGTAGGATAAACTCAGTTAGAGGCACATCAAATGGATTGAATTCATGCAATTCTACACCTTCTCAATCAAACACAAGAAGGGGATAGTGAACAAAGTAGCAGATTCCCTTAGTAGAAGGAACCTAATGGTCCAAAACATTGAATTGGAAAGTGTGGGTGTCTCAGTCATGAAGGACATGTATGCAAAGGATGAAGACTTCAAGGAGATATATCAAGTATGCCAAGAAATGGGATACAAGTTCCATACTAAATTTGTAGAGTATCTGATAGAAGAAGGTATTCTATTCAAGGGAGGACAACTTTGTGTACCAAGAGGATCTTGCAGAGAAAATATCATCAAAGAGAAGCACTGTGGGAGCCTGTCAGGACACTTTGGGATAGACAAAACACTTGAGCAGGTAAGAAGGTTCTATCATTGGCCAAAAATGAAGTCAGACATCAAAAATTTTGTTGAAGGCTATCTTATCTCTCAAAAATCCAAAGGACACACTTCAAATGCAGGTCTATATAACCCTCTACCTATACCCTGCAAACCTTGGGACTCTATCAGCATGGACTTTGTATTAGGCCTTCCAAAAACTAAGGCAGGGCATGATAGCATCTTTGTAGTGGTTGATAGGTTTTCCAAGATGGCCCATTTCATCCCTTGTAGAAAAACACATGAT
This sequence comes from Chamaecyparis obtusa, assembly GCA_027943335.1. Taxonomy (NCBI): domain Eukaryota; kingdom Viridiplantae; phylum Streptophyta; class Pinopsida; order Cupressales; family Cupressaceae; genus Chamaecyparis; species Chamaecyparis obtusa. The sequence continues at coordinate 96,912 of BSBK01008315.1, read as the reverse complement.
CCATCCCACATTGTAGGACTATTGTTCAAAGAAATTGTTAGGCTACATGGCTTACCTATGTTAATAGTTTCAGATAGAGATCCTAAATTCCTAGGGCACTTTTGGAGGACCCTATGGATGAAATTGGGAAAAAACCTCTCATTCTCTTCTGCTTATCACCCACAATCAGATGGGCAAACAAAAGTTATCAATAGATCCCTAGGAAATCTTATAAGGTTCCTTACTCAACAACATGGAAGTTCATGGGACACAATACTACCCCAATAAAAATACTCATATAATGACTCATTGAACAAGAGTACAGGCCTGACACCTTTCCAAATTTTTTGTGGAAGTCACCCAAGGGGGGTCCTAGAACTAAGAGATGTGAAAGATTTAGACAGGAAGAGTGCACTGGCAAAAGACTTTGTTCAAGTAATGAAAGACATTCAGGAACAAGTCAGGGATAGATTGAAACATACCACAGAGAAATACAAACACTAGGTAGATAGGAAAAGGAGAGATTTTCATTTCAAAGTGGGGGACTTAGTGATGATCCACTTGAAGAAAGAAAGACTACCAAAAGGCCAATACACCAAGCTTATGATGAAGAAGGCTGGCCCTTTCAAAATCCTAAAGAAATGTGGCAATAATGCTTATAAAATAGATCTTCCACCTAACATAAGACTTTCACCTATATTTAATGTGGTTGACATTTATCCTTATAGACCTTCTAGTGATGTGAATGCTATAGGAACAGGTCATCTAGATAAGGCAGATGTAGAGCAACTTCCAAAGATAGTCACTCCAAAGATAGAATGTATCTTGGATAGTAGGGTATCAAAACAAACCAAGGGAAGCACTTACTACACCTATCTGATCAAATGGAAAGATTCTCCAGTAGAGGACGCCACTTGGATGACTCAATCTAAAATAGAGAAGGCATGATACAAACTTGAAGACATCCCAAATCAAGGGACTTGAGTTCCTTTGAGTTGGGTAGTATGGTGTAGGGCACTAACCAAATAGAGACACCATACCCTAAGGAAATACACCTTGAATTCATTCTTGGAGTCTCTAAAAGATCAACTTAGGATTATACTATTTCTAGTTCTTCTAAAGTCCATTTGTAAAGGCTAAGGACTCATAGGTGTTTTATAAACCTTGAGTTCTTAAGTCCTAAAGGACATAGCATATGATATTTTCATGTTTTAGGCTTAAAATAATAGGTTAGACCTATGAAAAGGTTAACCAAGGCTTTAGGATAGAGTAAGAGTCTTTGTCTAGTCATATTTGCAAAATTTGAAAAGTGCATCAAAAAGTTGCTAAGCAACTTTTAAAACTTTTTTCAAAAGTTGTCAAAAATGCTAAGTTATGGCTAAATCAAATTTCTAACTAAATCAAACCAATCCTAAGGTAGTTAATCAGTGGAGGAATTTTATTTATGTGTCAAAGAACCTTCCCAATAGAACAGGTTTAGTAGTACGGCTCTATTTTGAAGAATCAATAAAATTCTCTGGTTTTCTCTTAGAAATTCTCTAATATTTGTAGTGTGTATGATCTATACGGATTGGGGAGAGTGGGTGAATGGTTTGAATTGAAAGGGTATCCAATTACCTTTCAAATGCACCAAGTCTGAGGGCTATTGGTTACTCCAAACTCAAGTTATTGTCGAATCTCTGCAACCAGTCCAGAAACCCTAGTTCCAGTAGGGTTTTGTGCAAATGGAGGTATAGCTCACGACTCTAACATCCAAATTGCATGAAACCCAATGAATATGAAATATTTTCTAATGCTCTTAAGGACTCCAAAAGGATGAAGTTAGGGGATAAGGTTTACTATTTTTTCTAGCGATCCCTAGATCAAATATCTCTATGTATTTGGTCCTGAATTATAGGAGTTTGAGTGTGCAGCACTGTGTATGAAGAAAGCGACCAATTGAATGGTGGATTTGGGTTAACTTAACATCCTGCTAAGTGTCTAGAAGATTGGTTTGAGTCTATGCACCCATTTCTTAAGACTTCCTTTGAAAACCAAGCCTTATTAGGCTTGATTAGGACTGTGTACTTAGGAAGAAATTTGGAGTCCTGGAGTAGATTGGTAACCTATCTTGTGGTGGATAGTTAGGGGTGTCTAGATCATTCAAATCCCTCATATCTTCTTGGTCTAAGGTTTAGTAAGTTGTGAAGATCCAAAGAGTTTGATAAGATCCTATGGTACTCTAGTTGGAGAGTAAGACTAAGATCTAGTATCAATCCATTTTGTGTCAGATCTTAGCGGGAGATCATAAGTGGAGTCTATTGAGTTGGTTAATAGGAGAGGGAGTATTTTTTGATGCCCTCCTTTTTGTAAGTACTTTAAACTTAGAAGTTTGGTGTCAAGGTGCATAAAACCTTGAAGTTGAAACCTTCCACTGTTTCACTCAGCATCACATATACATATACATATACATATACATATGTACATATGTACATATCCATATGCATACAGATATACATATGGAAGCTTCAATTTTTAAAAGCCTCAACTTTGCCTAATATTACCCAATACAAGAAAAATAATTATATTAATACACATATATATTTATTTTCCCCACAAATGCTATTATAAAAATACATATACATATACATATACATATACATATACTTATACATATACATATACATATAAATATAAATATACATATACATATACATATACATATACATATACATATACATATACATATACATATCTATATGCATATACATATGGAAGCTTCAATTTTTAAAAGCCTCAACTTTGCCTAACATTACCCAATGCAATTAAAATAATTATATTAATAAAAATATATATTTATTTTCCTAAGTGAAACTTTTGGTTCTTTCCCAAACACATGGGATGAACTATCACATAAAATTACAATGGATCCTGGTTCATCCATGATCGTGATATTGCTATCAGGATTCAACTATGTAGTTTTTGAGTCAAACTCATTGACCCATGTTTCATGAGTAGTGGTTCACATGAACCCATATCTCATGAGAATGAATGAAACACTTAGCACTCATTGGATCTAGGTGATGCTCACAGAGGTGAAGCATCGAGACTTCCCAGGAGGTCACCCATCCTAGTACTACTCCAACTTGAGGGCGCTTAACTACGAAGTTTCCTCCATGGTAAGTGTTTCATTCATTCTCATGAGAGATGGGTTCGTGTGAACCACTACTCATGAAACATGGGTCAATGATTTTGACTCAAAAATTACATAGTTGAATCCTGATAGCAATATTACAATTTGACTTGCTGTGGAAAATATCTCCTACTCATCCATGATCACTTAAACTAAGGTTTCTCCTTACTAATATGAGTAGATACTACACTATAAATTAACCATAGCTTTTAACTTTTTCATAAAACTATTAATACTACTAAACATACATGATGAACACCTTTAGATGCTGAGGGGGTGAATCAACATGAACTAAATCATCTCATTTTGAATACGAACTTTTTATTTGCATATCGCTTGTGGAAGAAAGTGAGAAAGTTTGATACTTTGATTAGTGTGTATACTATTTTCACAGGGATTGTATAGACAAGTGACTTTCATTGAACAATCTATGTCCCTTGTGTTATGCTGAAGTTTGGATTGAGGAAAGAAATGATGTTGTAATGGGTAATGCAAATGATGAATATGACCACAGTTACACTGATAATCAGGGCATCAATACCATCGGTACTAAAGTTTAGTAGAAAAAATGTTGTATAGTGTATTTCAAAGCTTCAAAGCTTTGGGATATAAGAATTTTAAAACAAATGGATTTATTGATAAATATAGAAAGAAAAAGGGTTTTGTGAATAATGTTTATAGAATTTTTTTTTAATGTTTACAGTGTAATCCAAGCTAGTCTAGACACAATACTTCTAAGTATAATTTTTCTTTTCACATAGTTTCAAAAGAAGTGATCATTTGCAGGGATAACTTTAAGAAACCCCCTTTTAGAAAAAACTGTAAAATCTTGGCGAATCGTACATTATTTTAGGGGGGAATTTGTTTTAATGCAGGTGATTTTTTTTCAAATCCAAGATTTTTCATAGTTTGTATTGGTGATTTTTTCCCCGCCGAATGAAAATTTCATAAATTGCTAGCGAATAATTTTCTTTTGAAGTAAAAAATTATAATATATGAGGTGAATAATTTTCTTTTGAAGTAAAAAATTTTAATATATGAGGCGAATAATTTACTTTTGAAGTAAAAAATTTTAATATATGAGGCGAATGATATTCTTTTGAAGGGAAAACAAAATTGTATTGGCGAATTTTATGTACAGTTAAAAAATTTATTTATTTTATTGGCTAATCATTTGTTAATTGTGGGAAAAAAATATTTTATTGGCAATTTCCAAAAGATGGGACATAACACGGACACGTAATCTAACCTAACATACATATTCATACATTATTTTACAATGTTAAATGTATTATTTGAGACTGTCTGATGATCCAAGATCAATGGCTGAAGTTTAATTTCGGACCCAATTTCTTGAAGGAAACAAAGTTGTCCAGGAAGTCACCGGAATGTTGACACGTATCAAATTAGGGTTTTCAACTTGTCTACAGAGTACAGTGTACACATTTTGGTATCGATAATCATGGTCCTATAGTGCAACTTGTAACCTCTTAACTCGGTAATAAATAAATGCCTTGTCAGTGACAAGAGATATTCTTTAGTTGTCATGCACCACTTCCAAATTTGTACAGATGATCTAATCGATTTCTAAAAGTTTTGCATTTATGGGAAAGATTTACTGCTAGATATGAAAGATTAAGGATAAAATTTTAACTTCTCACACACATGCATTTAGGGGAAAGATTCACATGAAAGATTTAGAGGCATATTAAGGATAATGGATTTAATACCATTAAAGAAAGAATAATTTATTGCTAAGTAATGATCAAGGATTCAAGGGCTATTTATAGATGATCTAGCTTCATTATTCATCGATTCGTCTTTGCTAGATAATTTGTTTATTTAGGGTTTGCAGTCTGCACTCTGCAAATAATTTGTTTTTAAGTTTTCTGAAGTTTTTCTATTTTAGATGGACACTCCAATTAGGCTTAGATGCACATTTGAGGAGTCCCAGAAGGCCTTTCTGGGTTCCTTTTCAGATGAAACCTTAGAATCTATTTGTAAGGAGGGTGGGCCTTTCGTAATAGAAGCTATGAAAATTGTGCTAGGCTAAGAGTTTATGAACAATGAAGATAGGCACCGGGTCAACACAGACATTACGTCCCATTTTTTGGCATCTCTTCTCGACCTCAGAGGAGAGAAGGTGGACATGTTAATGCTACTAAGGAGGGTTTTTAAAGAAGAATGCCTGGGGACAACGTTAATGTTGTCATGTTCATAGAAATAGGGGTGGGGATCCCTTGGGCAAGTGAAATACCCAAGCTTCTCCACCCAGGCTAGAATGTGGCCATGCAACCTTTTTTGTTGGGCTTGATTACTGGGCAGTTGAAGCACCATAGGAAATGGGTGCTAATTGCCAGGGATTTTCTTTGTAAGTGGTTTATGCTTGACAAAGAGGAGGCTTAGGCAGGGAAATATGGGGGGGCTCAATGAATTCTCACAGTTAATCCTCTTTGCAAAATTATGCTTAGATGGAGCTGAAGGGTAAAATCACTAGTGGACTACTAGTGGTTTTTTTTAATAAAAACATACCTCATTTTTGGGTTTTTTTTGTTTATTGTACGTTTCTCTTTGTAGTATTGTAATGGAAGTGGACAATGTAATTATAATTTTATGAAAAAGTACAATGAAAATTTTGCAAGCTTTAGCTCATTTCAATTTGTGTTTTATGGGTACAAAAAATGGTTTTTAGACTTCTCTATCACTGTGATTGCAATATTTTAATTAGTTGCTTTATTTGTGTATTTGACATGTATGATGTAACTTGTAAGTATGTTTTAGTAGAAATAAGGAAACGTTCAAATGATGTGGATGGTATTTCCATTTTTAAATCTGAATATTTAAAATGTATCACAGTTGTACAATGTAGACAGTTGTAGTTTTTTTTAAAAGGTGGGTTCACCACTTATGTAGACAGTTGTAGTTAATATGAAAGATTTATAGAATTTTGAAGGACAAATGAATTAATAAGGTTAGAGAAAGAATTTATGGTTTTCTAATTATAAGGTATGAGAATTATATGTGATTATAATTATCAATGTTAAAGTTATAATCAATAAAAATACCATTTTAACATTACGTATACTATATAATCAATTTGAAGGACAAATGAATTAATAAGGTTAGAGAAAGAATTTATGGTTTTCTAATTATAAGGTATGATAATTATATGTGATTATAATTATCAATGTTAAATTTAAAATCAATAAAAAATATCATTTTAACTTTAAGTATACTATATTATCAATAAAAAAGATTACTTTAACTCATGTTCGGGTGATTATAAAAAATATTACTTTAACTCATGTTTGGGAGACCTAGCGAGTTAGCGACCATAGAAATGAGAAATCTTGTAATCTCTAAACACTAACTTAAGTAATATTATTAAAAAAATAGTGCATTTTAAATTGTTACTATTCAATTAAATAACTTTAAATGTTATTAACTTATTATCCATTATTAATTAATATCTATAAAGGAAATAATAACAGTATAACATTTAACAGTGTCTGTTGCAAATAAATATCGTTGGATGAGAACAGTTCAACCATGTACACTGGACTTTGAGATGAAAAGGGAAAAGAAACCCCATCTTTTCAAACTCGTTCCAAAATCATGACACATGTCACTAAACACGTTCCACTCGTAGTCTCGCACGGTCTACCAACAATGTCATTTCAATTTGATGATGACGTGACACATCTAACTTGTGAGGTGAGTGAGCCCGACTAGGTGAGTTAATAGGACCCACAAGGCTACCACACCACTCAGGGCACTCCCAAGATAGTGAATAAAAATGACATAATGATTGTTGGATGATTGTAGATCAATGACCGAAGTTATATTTTGGGATGAAAGGAAAAAGAAACCCCATTTTTTCAAACCCATTCTGGAATCATGACACATGTCACTAAACACATTCCACTCGCAGTCTCACAAGGTTTACCAACAATGTCATTTGATGATGATGTGACATGTCTGGCTCGTGAGGTGACTCAGCTGTCAAGTGACTCGGTGAGTTAATGGGACCCACGGGGCCACCACACTAGATAGTGACTAACATTACATTGACATTATGACCGTTGGATGATTGTAGACCAACGACTGAAGCTATATTTTAGGCCAAAAGGGAAAAGAAATAAACCTTCTTTGCAAACCCATTCCAGATTCATAACGCGTGTCCACTCACACAGTCAGTGACAAGTGTGACGACTATAGATTGTACACTTTTTGCGCTTTAAGTTTCCAATCTAATTTTTCATCTATAAGTATAAGTTATTAAGAAGTCTGCAGTTTAAAATTCTAGGTTGAGGATTGAGGTCCGAGGAAAGCAACAAAGTCTTCTTGAGTCTCTTCCTAGTCATAGTTTGCAAAAATCAAAACTAAGGGTAACAGGTAACTACTAAAATCTTGAACACCTAGGTCCCACATTTTAAAATTTTCATATCTCTTGATTTACAACTTTACTATTTATATTATAGAAAAAAATTAGCATGTTACTTGTTAGGGTTTAATTTTGAATCACCCCTGTAAATTGTAGGCTTGTAGCTGTGTATAAATATTTTAATTTTCCTATGAGTAAATAGTGATATTGGTTTAGGTTACCAGCTTACCATGATGGGAAAAAAAAATATCAAGAATAAGACTACGAGTAAAAAGTCAAGTAAGATAATAGAATTCCAGAATCTACTTAAAACACCAGGTCTCACTGATTTATTCCATGATATTCATGATCCTATTATTCATGGAAATAAGGGAATAATGGAAATTAGATTTGCACTTGAAAACAAGTGGAATGATCCAAATAAGCGTTCAAAATTTTCTTCATTTAACCCCATGGTAAATGCAACGACAAATAAAATTGCATTGTAGATTGCTGGGTCGGCATGTATGGCGTTACCTCAAGTATTCCCTTGCCTAGAAATTGTCATGGTCTGCACCGAAAATTATGATGAAAATAGAAAATCAATTGTGAATAAAAATACTCAGGAGGAAATTTTGTCAATAACCGAGAGTGAATTTGCTAGTCTGTTGAACCTAGGGTTTGAACAACAAAACTCAAATGTGCAAATTGACCTGAGAAAGATGGTAGAGGATTACAAAAAAATAGATGCAATACAGAGAGATTCTTATATCAGAGGAATAGAAAATGGTTCTAGCCTAAGTCTAGATCATATGCCTCCTTATGATTATAAAATTTTTGTGCCATGGGTTCAGGACAATATTTCCTTGCTAGCATTTTGTTTGGGATTGGATAGTAACAAAGAAGTGGGTGCCAACATTCTTGAAATGCTTTTTCATATTCATTTTGAAAAAGAACCAGTAAAATATTGTTTTATTGAGCACATTGTTTGTTGCATGCAAGAACAATTACTAATGATTAAAATAGGTTCACAGAAGACATTTAGATTCACAATCTACTTATGTTGTCTTCTCTTAGAAAAGCATCATGCAATATTTCAGACAAACAAGATTTGCAGTCAAGGGAAAAATCCAATATATGAGTGGACACCTCAGATAAGGATGATTGATAACAGATGAAACTACAAAAAATTTGTAGAATTCTTTTTGGCACCACTGTACAATAAAATTATAGGCACTCCAATGCCTAGATTGCCTCCTACTTGTAGAGATTGCATTCAACTCAGAAGTAAACTACAATTGGCTGACTGGTACTTCATGGAAGAGTACACAGTGTTAAGGTTTTACGGTTCAGTGGTAGAACCCTACAAACTTCCAATACATGTCATAGAGAGGGTATTTGCATTGGAATATGTACGAAAAATGGAGAGCACATATGTACTCTTTAATGGTCAGCAAAAGAAAATGATATTTCCTTCCTTGCCTTTCTCATTTGGAGGGTTCACATTTGAGAGAAGAGGATTCAAAGTAGCACAAGCCTTTTTTTCAATTTTTCAATTTGACGTTGACAGTCACTAGCAATATGATCCACTCAACATAATTGGAACAAAGCTTAGAGAGAATGTGAAATTTGCAAGAAAATGTCAACATGAAAGTATGCCATTGATTGAAAATTTTAAAAACATGGAGTCATGGGACAAGGTTAAAAAAGAGATGGAGAATTATGTTGCTGAAAATAATATGTCAATACAAGAATTGTCATCACAAATTATGGCATTGCACTAATAGAAAGGAAAAGTACAGGCCATGACATCGTACAATTTATACCAGAAAGCTGCTCAACCATCTACAAAATCTATTCCAAATAACCTAATGGATGAATGTATGGATGATAATTGGACTCGAACCAAAATTCATGAGTTTTGGGAAATGAGGAGGAATCTTGGCGAGCCAAAGGCCTCTAAAGATCTTTATGAGGTGGAAGAGGATAAAATGTTTAACAAATTGTGGAATAAGGAGCATCCAGCTAAAGAATATGTCACTGATGATGATGACTATGACTAGGATTCTGTGAATCCCACATCCAGTGTGAATCCCACAATTAGTAGAGGAGTTGATGAGTCCACAAAAGATAAATATACCAAAGGGGCAGATATTATAGAAAAAAAGGGCTACCCAGGTTTTGGTGGTCTGGGTCCCAGTGGACAAGGGATTTGGTCTGTACCTGACCCACCAGCTCCTCCAAAACATGGTTAGAAACCAGACCTTGGGCTTGGAGTTCAATCATCATATTCATCAATTCAGTCAATTCCATTTGTTCTAGCTTCAAATACAATTCCACCTATTCCAAACTCTCAGATTCAATCTGAATCAATTTCCACTCCCACAGCTGTGGATATCATTGGAACAACTACAACTAGTGGTCCGAAAAGGACATTATAGATAGACATGAAAACAAATGTTCCCAGAGATCAAGGCAGTGTAAAGAAGCAAAAGGTTATGACAAATATTAGTACAAAAATGCCAATGGTGACTACGAGTCCAACAATTGCCCAACCTTCAGGACAAAACCCTCAGAACAGTCCAAAAAATCTACTTGTAATGGGTCAGGGTGTTGCTAATCCTCATGGTGGAATTAGTAGAACCATAGGAGACATAGGTGGAAGCTTGTACATTAATGAAAGTTCTATTTCACCATTCAAACAATTAATTATGTCACAAAACCCTGATTTTTGTTACAATGATTTTGTAACTAACTATGCACAATCAATAAATAGGAATAGAAAAAATAGTAAGACAATGAAGATGGAATCAATTGCTGCAACTCATGATGTAGAACCTGCATCCAATAGGTTATTTCCCACATATGACCCAAATAAAGATATGATGGAATTCATGGTTTTTATCCCCCTAGCTAGAGATAACAATCCACCAGAGAATCAGGTAGATCCATCTCAATTTCAAGTTAGCACCCTCCAAATGGATTTATCCAAAATTAAAAATGTGGACAAGATAAATGTGTCAAAAATGACCAACCAAGTGGTCTATAGTTCACTGATGAAGTTGGAGAGAGAGAAAGGAAAGCTTCAGGGAACAATAGATAAGTTAAAGGTAGACCTGGAAAATGTAAAGGCAATTGAGAAAGCAACAAAAAACATGTGCAAAGAATTAGAGAGAACAATAAAAAATTCATCCTCTAAAGAAGCAATTGGAAAATAAGAACATATGGACACAAAACTGAAAATTCTAAGGGAAAAATTGGAACAAAGCGAAAAAAACTTGAGGATGAAAAAGCTGTTAGGAATGGGAACACTGGGGGGGGGGGGGGGGGGGGTGAATCAGTGTTCATTGTATTTTAAATTTTTTCTTTAATCTTTATGCTAAACATAAATGCTTAAGAACTAAATTAAACATTCACATAAACATGAAACATGAAACATGAAATCAACACATGACACCAATATGGTTACGAGGAAACCCAAATAGGTAAAAGGCCTTGTGGGACTTGATACCCACTAATATTCTGCACTAGTGTTTTGTGATCCTTGTTAGAGGATCCTTTACCCTATTAGGAGTAGCTTTACAATGCTTTGAGTACAGTAGACCTTGTTAAGGGTCGGATCTTGTTAGGATTCTTTTACAATGATCCCTATTAGGGGAGTGGAATCACTATCCTAGAGCTCACCGCTCAAATGGTGAAGGCTACAACCTTCTAATTTCAGATACAAACTATATCTGCTGGTGAACTGTTACTGTGACATTGCTTGTCTGATTAGTTCCTTTGGTGCACTGATGGTTTGACCTATAGGAAAGCTCTAATAAATCTTATGCTATCTTCTCATACCTCTACTTTTCTTATCACAACTCTATTACCAACTTCCATGCCGAATACAATGGGCACACCTTATATTTATGCACTCATACAATATACATAATTAGGTCAGCCCTATAACTAATCACAAACAAAACTTCCAAATTAATTGGCTTAAGCATGCTTACAATTATACATATAAACATGTTGAAAACCTAAATACAATAGGTGCATGACCTTTACAATATTACATTATAATAAAAAACCAAAATGCTAACTATCGAATCCATGCTCTGTTCTCTGCTGGTACACACTGGCTGTGCAACTTCAACTGACAGTAACTTTCACATCTTTGCATATTTACTTATGCACTCATAGACTAAGCATAAGTATAGTCTAACAAGCTTAACTTCCAGGGGGCATACCATGATTCATCCATACACACGTGCGCTGATGCTCTGAGCTGTCGGAAATTTGTACACTATCCAGTCTTTAACACTTAACTGAATTCTTATCTTTACACTAAGTGCACTGACTCCAAAATGCTATATGACTTTGTTTCCATAATGACAACACTATATCTAGTCATATACTTTAGTATAGACAACTTTCCAACAATCTCCCCCTTTGTCATTGATGGAAACAAATGAATATGGCCAAGTTGCTAACTGTTCCTTTACACAAAAACTTTTGTCTTCTATACATTTTTATATATAAGCTTATGTCTCCCTATACATATATATACTCCATATTCTTTACACAACTCCCCCTTTGACATTAATGACAAAGGTGCATCAAAAAAATGTATATACACATACTCACTAAGGGAAAACATCCCGATATGCAATCTTGAGGTTCTAGATCTCCTTCTTCCAAAAGGTTATCAGAGAGTTAACTATCTGGGGATGGGCGCATAATGCATATTGAAGCTTCTCCATCTTCTCCAAGTCATTGATAGGACCATGATCATAAGTTACCATGGTGGCATCAATCTCCTTTATATTTTGATTGAGGATGTCTAAAGAGGGCGGAAGATCATTCCTCAACTGAGTTTGTCTAAACCTTATCCTTGTTATCTCTTTATCTTCCTTCTCAATCTTGTCTAACTATCCTTGGTAGAAATTGTTGCACATGTTCACATCAGTGGATGTGTCTAACACTGAATTCTTTACCTGCTCAAACATAGCTTCTGATTCTTTTATCTTCTTGAATTGAGCATTGGTGAGCTTGTCTTGATCCATGCATGCTGAAATGATCCTTCTTCCTTCATCAGAAAACTCTTTCAAGGATGCTTGACCAGACTTAAGAGAATTCAAGTCTAGTGAAAAGTTGCTCATTAACTCATTCAGTCTCTTCTTTAAGTACTTTTCTTCTGCTACTATGTTCACAGATTCTTCTAGGCTAGAAAAATTACTTTTGAACTGTGAGAGGACTGAACTCACATCATTAACCAAATGGACTTTTAGCACTTTCTTATCCTCTGGCAAAAAATTGTTCAAAATATTCAGTGATTCTATCAGGAGAGGATTCATCATGACTTGTTTTTCTTTTGCCTTCTCCATAGCCAAGACGCTGAACTTAATTAGGTCTTCTTCTTTCCAAGAGTCCAAACTACTTGTGTCAGGCGTCAAACTTGACAACAATGCTGAGGAGGGAGTGATTGGAGTGTTGTCCATCACTTTTGGTTTTACCTTTGCAAGATTAATAGAAGTATCTTCTTCTTTCTTTTCTACCTCTTCTTCTTTCTTATCAGATACATCTTCTATGAGTACTTCTTGCTAAGTGGGAGGTGAATTGCTGCATAAGATTTCAACTTCTTCACTACTAACAAATGCTTCCTCAAACTTGTCCAAATCCTTATCAGTAGCCTTCATTAATGCACATCACGTAAACTAGGTTGTCACTTCAAAATTTCAAACTCGATCTCCACTAACAATCAGCATGTGCACTCTTGCACGAGGGTTCCTATACACTCCAAAAGATTAAGTCCAAAGGTGCATACTTTGAGGATGAGTATACTAGCCACACAAGGGTCTAGAGCTAAATTAGCTCCCCCTATGACCCTGAGGGCCATTCATGTAGATGTAAAGGGTGTGTCCACTGGGGATGCATCCAATACATTCTCATCATTCTTGTCCTTCTTTTTCTCTGACCAAATCATGCTTGCATCATCTGAGGCTTTGACAAAGTTAACTTCTCCTACGGGATCCAAAAGTAGTTCTTCGGCCTTTTTAGGGCTTCCCTAACCTTGCGTCCTTGATCTACAGAACCTTGAGATGTGTCTAGCCTTGTCACAAGAGTGACAAATGACTGGAGGTCTTATATTTCTCGGTGCATTGACATGTGTCACCATTCTGCATTGCTTTGTTGTGTGATCATTATAGTTGCATATCTGGCATGTAACATTTTGAGTACTTACATTTTTCTGGTTCTGATTTCTCTGATTTTGCTGAATTCTATTCTTCTTATGAGTCTTGCAATTCATATCTCTATGACCAAATTTGTTACATGAATAACAGTAACCATTAAAAGGTTTTACCTCTGTACAGTTCCTCATCCAGGCTTGTTACAAGAAAAATAGGTGTGTTCCACTTGCTTGCACTCATTCTTAGGTGGTTCACCATTATCTATGGTTGGATCTTCAGTGTTTTCAGCATTAGTAGAATCCTTTTTTGAATCCTTTCTTTCTCACATATTGTCAATCTAATTTTGTGTTTCATTGTATCCACTACAACTAGTGTCTCCTTTGGCTCTTCTTGCATACAACTGAGATTCTACCAAATCAGAATTGGTGTGTAATTTTTCAATATGATTCTTTGCTTCTTTTAATTTAGACTACAAGCTTTCTTTTCTATTTCTTAGCTCCAAGATTTCCATGTTTTCTTTCCTTAGTTCTTCATTCAGCTGAAGGTTCTCTTTGATCTGTTCATCATAAACTTCCTGATTATTAATTATCTTATCATCACCCTCTTCAAGTTTTTCTTTTAGGCCATGTTTGTTTGCCGAAAGATGGCAGGAATTGGAAGATGATAATCAGGTTTTGACCTAAATCCACTGTTTGGAATGCTCATTTTCAAAATTGGGTTATACCATCAAAACCCAAATATACCACCAAAATGGGCATATCCATCTTCCCACCGAAGAGGTGGAACTTGAATTTATCTTTTGGTTTTGGGCAATTATTAACCCCATTTTATATTTCTATCGGGTCTGTGGTCTTCTTAAATTCATTTTGGGGTTTTGGCCTTCTCGCATTTTCTTTTTTACAAGGGTATTTTACAGGAGAAGTTTTTTTTTAGGAACTGCGACAACATCCTATTCAATGCTTGCAGGTTGTTTTAGGAGCTGAGCTCTGCACTCCATAGTTGGTAAGTTGAATATGGGTTAAAAGCTTTCTGATACCCACTTGTTCTTTTAGTTTCATTTTTGGATGTTGCATGTATATGTTGTCATAGTTCCTGAAACAAAACTAGAGATTGATATGTTGTCTAGCTAGCTCAGGACTTAGGGGATTTTTCTCAGTTGAGTTGAGATATCATCATTCTTTGTATTCTTATTACCCTCGTTTGGCTCTATTTTATATTTTGTGCTTCTTAGTCTTGCTGTTGGAGGGTTTCGAAACTGTTAACTGCTTGCAATGGGTATGGCTTGTAATGAAACTTTTGAAAGCCCTTTTATGTGAGTTTCTTATTTTCAACAACCCTTAACAGGGGTTTTTATGAGAGTTGCTTATTTTCAAAAACCCTTAACAAGGGTTTTTATGTGCATTTTATACAACATTGATGAAGAATGTCACCAGACCTATCTACCTAGGTAATGCAGCCATACCCACCATCCATCCAAGTCAAAATCATATTGATGACAATCTTTGGCCTGTATGTCCTCATGTTTTTCTCTTAGGGCTTGTACCTTCTACATATACATATAAATGTACGCATATACATATATATGTACATTAGTGTATGTACACACTACACACACCAAATCAATGTGCTAGTTAAGCTTAAACCTGAAAATGCATTTACTTCCATGCCCTAGAAATCAAATTCTTTCTAGCGATTGAGGGATTCAGCTTTAAAAATCATGCTAAAGAAAAAGACCTTGAGCTACATTCTATTCGAGAGCATGTTTTTCAAAAGTGCCAATTCATAATAGTGAACCTTTGATACCACAACAATGCTTTCAATACATATCCTTTGATTCAAATCTCAGGAGATATGAATATAGAATCAGATTTGGGTGATAATATAGAATTAGCTTTATGTGACAATATAGAATTAGCTTAAGTGGTAGGAGGATTAAAGTTTTTATAAAAGAGCCATTTACACTTCCCAGCTATCATTTCCCTCTTGAAAATTGAGGTGCCTACTATGGATTAAGCTTGTTTGTTGGCTGTATGTGACCAAAAATCTCTCAATCTAGCCCAAGCCACAAACTGCATTGGTCATTGAACAACCTCGAGATATTAAACCAAAGAGGGCAAAAACTTCTTTAGAAAATGAGTAGTTAATAAAAATGTGTTTAATAGTTTCAAGCGCTCTACATATGGAGAAAATACCTATTACCCCTCTGGGTATCCAAATTACTAATCTGTGCAGTAAAAAGAGACCAAAGAAGAATTTCTTCTTTGGTTCAACCAATTTATGCCATAAACTTTCCATAATTTTATGCCAACTTGATACATCCCAATCTAGATTCCAAGTTGTGTTCAAAAGTGTACATATATCATTGTTATCAACCATTGTAGAGTATATGATTTTAGCCTTGATGCATATAAGTGGGGAACCATCTACCCATTTATATGCAACAAATTTTATTTCATCAAAAGAGCATACTCGGGGTAATGTTCAAGGACTTGACATGTTTTCGTAAGAATAGAATAGGTCCTCCACTAGTGTGAGAAAGAGAGAATTTGTTTTGAAATTCACACCAACCCACAAGGTTCCCATCATGGATGATCTCATTCAAAGATTTAATGCCTTTTGCTTCCCAAAACTTGGCAAAGCATCCCTGCAACTATGCTAGTCTATTGTCTCCATGTTTCAAGCTCCACCATATAGATCTTTCCCCACATAAGCTATTATTAGATGCAATGATTCTATTAGTGTCCAAGAAGGGTCTCACACTTTTCTAGAACCTCCAAATGGATTTAAGAACATCAAAACCCCTTAATTTGACATGGAATCCAGACATCAATTATGTCAGACATTTTTAGCCCTCTCCGAGATGCTCTCTTAATCGGTACTTCCATTATCTCTAATGCTCGCAGGCATGAAGGCTTATCCTTTAGATTATTTTCACAATAAATAAGTTGTTCATGGAGGGAAGTTTCCTATCTTTTGGCATATTTTACAATTTTATTGCCCACTATGTAGAATAGCCTTTTCCAGCTATGAATAGTTTCATTCCATCTAGTGATAGCACTCTTCCACCCAATATTTCCTTTATTGAAGGATCTAATAGTCTTGATAGAATAGCAAGTGTCGTCATCCTTCAAGAGGTTAGTAAATGATACATAATTGTGCATCTTTTTAGTAAGTGGATAAAAAGATCCACAATTCTGTATCGTTTACCACTAAAATAGTACGTGAATAGGGAACAAAAAATATAAATTAGAGCCAAACAAGGGTAATATGTCAGATAAATTCAATACAGAGCTAATATATTTCAAGGAATAGTCATATATCAGTACCAGTGGTAAACGATATAGAATTGTGCATCTTTTTAGAAACTTATTAGAAACTTACTAAAAAGATGCACAATTTTGTATCGTTTACTAAAATGGTCTGCTTAATAAATTGCAAAGACATGAAGTACAATTGATATCAAAAGATGCACGATTGTGGTAAAGGAGCAGCATGTACTATTATGTTTGCATTGATACAGAATTGTGCATCTTTTTAGAAACTTATTAGAAACTTACTAAAAATATTCTTATAACACTGATTATAATACAACTCAGTTGTAAACGATACAGAATTGTGCATCTTTTTAGAAACTTATTAGAAACTTACTAAAAAGATGCACAATTTTGTATCGTTTACTAAAATGGTCTCCTTAATAAATTGCAAAGATGGAGTACTAACCATTACCTTAAAAGTTGTATCATAGGCTTATGGAATTGATCTCTGTTGTCTCACTCAATTCTTATACTATAGAACATGCTCGAATGCCTCTTTTTCTGCAACTGTTTTCTAGCAAAATACCTCTACAAGGCCAACTTTTTAACCAGAATAAATAATGTACGAGCTAGGTTTATCAAAATTAGGATCTTGGCATGAAGCATTTGATGGGTTTACTTTGCCAGCCTTTGTTTAACATTTTGTTCAGATATAATAAATCATACCCACCTCAATGAGTGAAGTGTGAGGGAGGCTCAATGCAACATTTGGCCTTCTCTATATTTCATGGTTTTTTTTGTCAAGTCTTAGCCAAGTCTGAGTCTATTAATATGGTATTATAGTGTGTGTGTTTGTATAGGGTATCATTTGATAGGTTGGTTGTCTAACAATGGTTATTGTTAAATTGGCATGTTTGTGAGGATGGCATTTGTAGCTGTGGCCTTGTGTTTGTTTTGCAAGCGATATTTTCTTAATGTTGATTTTTTGTCACAATGTTAGAATATTTTGGGAGCTGTTTGAAACTGAAT
This sequence comes from Chamaecyparis obtusa, assembly GCA_027943335.1. Taxonomy (NCBI): domain Eukaryota; kingdom Viridiplantae; phylum Streptophyta; class Pinopsida; order Cupressales; family Cupressaceae; genus Chamaecyparis; species Chamaecyparis obtusa. Next base: position 78,939 of record BSBK01008315.1, on the reverse strand, counting down.
GTAGAAGCTTCAACATTTCACATATTTTATGCAGTAATTTACTCTTGCTACCCTAAGGAATTGGGTGTTCTTGAGCCATTTTGATCAAATACTGACTGCCAAACATAGTCACCATATTTCTCATTAGAGTGCCATCATTATAAACCCTGCAACCATCCTTGTATCAGAGTCCTTTCATGGATTGTCATATTTGTTTAAGCCTGCCACTTCTTATGAAGAAAAACACTGATGATGGGTCTCCTTGTTAATCTCTCTGGCTGATAAACTAATGCTCTTAATAATGACATTCTAGTGCTCTATGACTTTAAACTAGGTCAGATTTCAATGGGTCATGTTTTAATAAAGTTGTTCTCCATTACATGGCTTGGTGATTATATGCCCACCAGACCAAACCCACTTTCCACCATTGAATGTTGTCGGTAGACAACTCAGGCAGACTATTGTCTGCTCTTGTACAATAGCCATGATGGGCATGACATATTCACCTGCCACTGATAATCATTTACAATAAATTTTTTTACCTAGAGTCCTATATCAATGACAAAAATAACTATTGTTTGACTGAATATGAGTTTCCTTAGTTCAAAGGTAACATTCTATCCATATATTAAATTCTTTTATATGGTAAGTTTCATAACAACAATCATCCATATAAATAAATGTCATGGCTAAGAGGAAGGTAGAGAGTTACCTTATTAATTTCTCAGAACTCCACTGTCAACTACTGCAACATGTTACTTAATTGATGATTTTAATTTGAAGAGATTGGCTAGTTAGAAAAATAGAACATCAACAACATGCTACCAATATCTCCTCGCTAAAATCATTATGTTTGTCCACATTTTAGGCCATTGATGGATCCTATTAAGAATATTAATGTTCTAGGATGGGTAGTTGTGGAGACCACATATTCTCATCTTCTCACAGCTCTTATTGCTTGTGTTGTCGTAGCCAGAATAGTGGTGGCTCGAGAAGGCAATGCACAAATGGGTAAATGAAAAAGAAAAGGAAATTATTTTTATAGAATGGTTATTCATTCCAACAACATGGATTGCCATGATCAGATTCACATGAGTAGGGGAGCCTTCTTTTGTCTAGCTACTATCCTAAGGCTGAAAGGAACCTTGACAGATACGATACACTTGATGTTAGAAGAACAAATTGTGATGTTCCTCCACATTGTTGGCCACAATATGAAGAACCACAAGATTGCCCACAACTTTGGGCACTCAAGAGAGACAATCAGCCGATACTTCCACAAGGTGTTGAGGGCTATCTTAGGACTCCAAAAGGATTGCTTTCTACCACCTAGTCCAAAGACTCTTCCTAAAATTAGTGGGAACAAACATTTTGATCCATTCTTCAAGGTAATTGTTGTGTTGTTACAAATTTCTTGTATGGATTTTTATCCTTATCATATTATTGGTTGACCGTAGAATTGATGATTGTATCATATCATATAGGATTGTGTTGGAGATATCAATGGAACCCATATACCAGTCACCATTGATGTCGACATGCAGGGTAAATATCATGATAGAAAAGGCAACCTGTCTTAAAATGTTATGGGTGTGTGTTCCTTCGATCATAAGTTTTAGTACTGCCTTGCTGGTTGGGAAGGGTCCACCACAGATAGTCGTGTTCTAGCTTCAGCTCTGTCAAGAGTAGATCCTCTTGTTGTTCCCCCCGGTAAGTCAAATCATAGTTTAATATACTCAAGGGTACGATCAATGTTTCACGTTTTAATAATATACTTTATTTATGTAGGAAAATATTTTCTAGTGGATGTTGGATATCCAAATGCACCTAGATTTCTTGCTCCTTATCAGTGTACATGCTACCACCTAAAGGAGTTTTCAAGAGAGAATCCAATAAACTCTCAAGAAGAGTTGTTCAACCATCGACACTCCTCTCTTGGAAACTCAGTAGAGTGTACATTTGGCATTCTCAAGTAGTGTTTTCCAATCCTGAGGCATGCCACATCTTATCCTATCATGACACAAGCCCATATTGTATTATCATGTTGCATACTACACAACTAAATTACGTTAGAGGATGACATTCCATTAGAAATTATCACCGAAGAGGAAGATGATCGTGATGGGGTAGATGTACCAATGCTGGAGACATATGGGTTGTCTCAACATGATAGAGACCAGTGGGCACAGTTTTGAGATGATATAACAAGTAGAATGTGGGAAGAGTACAGATCCTAAGAATAGTTATTCTTGTATGAGTCAAGACTACATCATGGTTTCCTTTTTCTTCTCTTTTTATCTGCAAGTATTGGACTTGTATGGGTCAATGTGTTTTATTTGAGTAAACTAGTGTATGAAGATACTTTGATATACATGATGGTTTCCTTTTTCTTCTCTTTCTATCTGTAAGTATTGGACTTGTATGGGTGAATGTGTTTTATTTGAGTAAATTGATGTATGAAGATACTTTGATACCATTAACAACAATTTGTATACACAACATGGCATACATAGAATTATTGATGAACATGGATGACATTGGTAACACAAGCTAGATATCTCCTTCCTCGAAGAAGATAATGTGGACAAAGGAAATGGAACACAATTTTCTAGACTTGCTCCTCAAGCAAGTACAACTAGGCTTAAAAAAAGAAGCGTGGTCCGCAATTGAGAGGCGGTTCAATGCTGATTTGAACCTCCATCTATCCAAGGAAAACTTCAAAAATAAGTTGAAAACTTGGAAGCTTTCCTATAGAGTGATGAAGGAGCTAAGGAATAGAAGTGGTTTAGCTTAAAATGAGGCAACTCAGTGCATGGATGTTGAGGACAACGTGTGGGATGAGCTTCTAAGGTAGGGTGATCTCTCTACTATTTTGATGGAAATAATATTGCCTTCTTTTAAAGTTAATAATGAAAGACAAAGAACCTAATCCATTTATTTATGCCAACATGCAGAGAAGAGAGTTCAAAAATGCCAAAATGTATAAGAGGAAGCCCTTCCAGTACTTCAATGAATTGGGTGCAATTGTGGGTAATGACATTGCTGAAGGTAATGCAGCTACCACAGCCCTTGAGACTGAAGAAGGGAACCCTATGGAAGAGCCATTCGATGTGAATGATGAAGAGGACCTTGGTTTCAATATACATCTTGATAGTGTTGTTGATTTGGACAAAGACCCTTATAATTCCAATCAGTCCACTACAACAACAAGTACTAGAGGGACTCCTACATCATCAATCAGAAAGGTGGGAAAGAGAAGGAAAGCAAGTATGGCCACTTCCTTGGATTCCATGTGTGAAACAATGAAGAAAATAAAAGAGGGCATGAACAATGTTCACCTTGTCAAAATTGATGAATTTGCTCATGACAATGCTTTGACGGATGCATATAACGCTCTCAAATCCATCCCCGGATTGAGTCGAGGTGTATTCCTAAGGGTATACGAAACCTTCATGGGTTAACATGAAAGATCCAAATGGTTCTTATTGATGACTGAGGAGGAGAGAGTGGACTGGATTATAGCCACATATGGTGATTTATAGTTATATTTAAAAGGACATCTAATTCTATACTGTTGTGTGATTTTAAATGTGTTGGAAGCCTATAAAAGGCTATAAAATTGACATGATGCTATACTCAATGTTCTTCTGATTTGACATTACTATGGTAACACTTCATCTCACTATTCATCAATGAAAGCATAGAGTTCTATATGCATAAAATGTACCATTCATTTATCATACAGACTGTTGTTCCTTTTTGAGACTGCTAAATGTGATATTCTCTATTCAATACAGCTGCTCTACATGAAATTAATGTGAAGTTAATGTGAAGTTTATCCACTGATTGGACTATTTATGTTCATAGCCACTAGCATACAGTCCAATCAGTGGATACTTTGTGATTGATGTTGAGAGGACCTAATGCATTTTGTGTTATGATATTTTATGCATTGTGAGTGAGTGATAAGAATCTATAGGGAAAAAAAACCCATTTTGGTGGCCTCCAAAACCCTTAAAAACTGGCTTCAAGTTTCATACTGGACTACACTCTAGAACTTAATGCATGCACTCACTCCTTTGAGAATTTATATGAAGAAATGTGTTCTAATTGCACAATATTGAATAGATAAATTTCAAGGTTTTTTAATTAGCTTACTCTAGGATCTACCATTCTGATACATATCTTAGTTTGGCATATACTATATGTCCTTGGATATATAGGATTTGGTATTAGTTAGTTATGATTATATATCTTCCTAACCTCTACCCAAGGTGTTTGGGATCTCTTCTCCCTTCATGTCCCTTTTTTTTCATTCTTGGTCTCTCTCTTTCAATATTTCTCATTTCATGTTGAATGGATTTGGCATCATTACCCAATAAATGGATGAGAAATTGTCTAGAAAGGTCTAGTTAAGACCAGTAGACTGTGCCCTCTATTTATTCACATCATAGATGTGTGTGTGAATTTTGTACCTATTTTGTACACACAACACTTCAGTAAAACATTAGAGGTTAGTTGAAACTGAAATTGTGCAATAAATTGAAAACTAATCTAACCAAGCAATTTATTGCCTTCTAGTAGATGCAAGTATGTATACTCAAATTATACCGAGATCAGTGACCTTGACCACACCTAAACAAAGGATTTGAATGCAAAAGATGGATATGGAATGAATGCAAAGTAATCTATTTTTTTGGATTTTCTATGCAATTATGATGAAAAATGATATGAGTTCTAAGCTAGATGAAATTGATCTATGATATGCAAATTAAGCTAACAATGATATGAAATATGAAACTAGAATGAATTGAAAACAAGATTGATCTCACAAAGCTATTGATTCACAAAGAAGCTTTGATTCTCCAGATAGCAATTTGCCAGCATAAGTTTGCAAAAATATGAGATGATTTGAGATGAGCTGAAGCCTTAATTTATAGAAATCTAGGGCTTTGAGGATATATGGAAGAAAGCCATAAGTCAATCAAATAACTCAGGTTAATTTTTGAGTTATTTTTAAATAAAGGATATTTAACTCACAAAAACATGCAAAAGCAGAGTTCAAATCAAAATAGAGTTTAGCTTTAATTGATAATTGATAGTTGTCTGCTTTTCTTGAATATGGATGTTTTATTTATGAATTATTTTAATAATAAAGTGATTTATTTCCAACTTAACTGATTTTAAATTTAAAAATAACTGATTTATGGGTTAATCAATTATTTTAATCAAACTTTATTCAAAAATAATATCATTAAATATTTCAACTTGCTTTGATTAATTAAATAAGAATTTAATCAATTATTCATAGGATTTTTGGATTTATTGTCAAAATTAAATAATACAATTTAAGAATAAATAGAATTAACTTCAATTAAACAATTAAGTGGCAGAATTAAATCTAATTAATTAAATATTGAGAATATTCAATTAATCAAACTTTAGGATAAATTGGATTTATCGCCAAATAATTATTAAATCAAAGATAATTATGATAATTAGGAATATTACTAGGAATATTCCCTGATGCAGAATTTGAGATAATCAATTAGGATTCGATGATGTTCAGATGTGCCTTAGGTTAGGACTTTGATGTTGATTTCATTTGAATTGTCGATATAGGAGGTTAATGAACCTATAGCCCATATTTGGGGTATTAGATTTTGCCCCTCTTTGAATTGATGTGCGAAGCACAGTGGTTCAAAGACAGTCTGTGTATGATATTGAAACTGATGTTTGAAATTGAAATTGATATGCAACAGAAGCTGATTGAAAGATTTGAAGATGTTAGGTCTTGAATGACAAAAGATAATGTTAACTATAACAGTAATGAACTGATGATTGTGAAAAAGTGTCAAAATGCTTGATTCTGAACCTTATGATTGCAAAGAAGTGAGTGACCGATTCTAGAACCAATTGTCCTTATATTGAATCACATTGGTATCACATCTGAACCCTTTAGTTTTCGAAGAACCAAGGAAATAACACAATTGAACCGATAGTTACAAAAATTGATATAATTTACAAGATTAAGAGAATACCAGATTGATATGGATCTCGATGAATCTGATATGCCCCAAGTGATGATTGATTTTCCTCGAGCGATCAGGTCTTTTTGATGAATCAACAACTAGATGTGGTTGTTGTCTCGATTACTGAGGAAAGATATGATTTCCATATTTAGATTACAGACTTTGAATGATGTGCAATACCATGCCCCCTTCGGGATTAAAATTGAAATCTGACAAGAAAAGTCAGTGTTTATAGTTTAGAAGCATGTTAATTGATTTGAGAAGTGGTTATATACATTCGAGAATGCGTTCTATATCATTTAGAGGTCCTAGAGACCAAGTTTGACTAGGTTAAACCATGAGTTGACCATGGGTGACCAAGTTGAAATTTTGATAGTTTGATGTAAGATAATCAATTAAGTTGAATTATAGATTTCTGTGATGATAGAAGGTTGATTATGCAAGTAGTTAATAATATGAATGATCGCAGATTTTGATTTTGATCCTGAAAAATATTCTACTTGCTGTTTTGTTGGAGGAACCTTTGTGTGAGATTCAACTCTTGTTAGATTTGAAGATGTGATTTGAAAAATCATTTAAGCATTGAAGTTTAGCCAACCATTGTGAGATCATGCAAACATGTAAAAATGCAAAGAGACATGTAGTATGAAATGCAACCTAAGACCTAGGACCTAGTCACTGATCATGTGTCGGTCATTCTCATCATTGAATTTTTAGGTAACTGGATAAATCAATACAATGCCCACTAGTTATGAAACCATAGACATGAATATCAATTTGTATGCGCAAGAATCAATACAACACCCACTAATTAGGAAACCATGGACATATGAATATTGATTTTATGTTTAGAATGTCAGATTAGATATAAGCACCAAGGCACAAATGCCAGGATGACCTGAATATCATGTCCATTTTGATATAGCAATTTGTATAAGCATCAAAACATAGATGTCGTGATGACTAGAATACGTCTTGCGTTACAAACACATCAAGCAGTCAAGAGATCATTCTAAATCCAATGTGAATTACCTGTAGTGACCCTTTATTGTTCACATCCTTAGGTAAGATCGCATTTCACAGTAGGAGAAAGAACTCACTCAAAAAGACAATAGTTAGATCAAACTTCTTTGAATTTTCTGGGTATCAATGGTCAAGGTACGCATGACCATCCAATTCAAGATAGAGGCTCTTACAGTCAGACACCATTTCAATCTAGAATTTCCAATGTTGTTAGATTTTCACATACAAGAAGAAGACAAAGAAAAGATTATGCCCCCAGTCATCACTCTCTAAATCCTATAAAGGACATCATCGAAGCGCTTGTGGGAACACAATATGCAAAAATCTCAATGTGAATCAGTAAGCATACAAGGAGATAAAAGCATGAAAAAGAATAGATCATTTTTAGTTTGAGTTTTGATGTTGATTGCATTGTTGTAGATGTAAAATCCTTTCTGGAGACAAGACAGACAAACTGACTTGATTGAAGCTTCAAAGGACCTTGACTGGATACGATACGTCTAAGATACATTGGAGGCCATAGGATATGACATTGATTGCCCCCAAGTATTAAGCATTGATAGGATATAGACGCTTGAGCCGATTGGTGTACAGACTGACTTATTGAATAACAAGAATGCAGAAACAAAACATGAGATATGCACAAACTAAAGCAAGACTGAAAGCTGGGAAAGACCAAGATTACACTGATAGATGGAGCATTTTGAAACAAGTGGCACCCATTTGCCGGGTTTTCACCATCTTGGTAGAGATTCTATTTTTGCTACCAAGGTGCCTGTTTCTAGGTTTTCACCAAGGCACTTTTTCTTTTTCTCATTTTTTTGTATTTTTCATTTTTTTACCTTTTTTGTGAATCATCAAGGCACCTATTGCTAGGTTTTCACCAAGATGTTCATTTTTTCAGGACTTTTTCATATTTTTAAGATTTTTTCAGGACATTTCGCCATACACTGAATGCCTTAGGCATAGAATCTCTTCAAATGGAGAATGTTGATTGGTTCTTGGAGCTGTTCTCCTTCAGTCGTTGAGAGTTGATATGCACTAGAGCCAAAAGTAGCAGTGATTACAAAGGGACCCAGCTAGTTGGGTTCAAACTTCCCCTTGCATTCTCTATGTGATTGATTTTTAGGATTCTCTCTCAAGACTAGATGACCAACCTGAAATTCTCTATGTCTGACTTTCTTGTTGTAGCCTCTAGACATTCTTTTCTGATACACTTTGAGATGATCATACGCTACTTGTTTGTATTCATCTAATAGTTCAAGTTCTTGCAACCTAGACACTCTATAGTCATCATCAGTTACTAGACCATGCATTCTGATTCTTAGTGATGGGATTTCAACCTCAATAGGCAGTACCAATTCAGACCCATAAACTAAAGGTGTAGCCCAATGTCTAGCAAGGTGGAGAACAAGAGGGATTGGGAAGCTGGTGGAAGAGATGGAAGACAAGAGAATGAAGGGAAGAAATCCTCAAGGGAAAACTCCTCAAGAATACCCAAGCTAGGGAAAAATTGTCATGTAAAGCATATTTGGACAAGCAATGAAAGGCCAGCATAGGATAAGTCACAAAAGCGCAGTGCAAGAGCAGGAAAGGATGCAATCCAAAGGAGTAGACATGTCAAGAGGTTTCATAGCACCGTATTTTACTCTTTATTTATTAGATCAAGACCAAAAGGGAAAAGGATAGTGAAAGGCTAGAATGAATGGAGGAAAATAAATATGAAGGCTAAACATGAAAGGAATGAAAGCAAGATCATCGTAAAATAGCTCACAAGACAACCAAATGTTCGTGTATAGATCAACCTTGTCAAGATCAAAGAGAGAAGATGGAATGGATGAAATATATAGAAGAACTACACATGATGCCTGATTGCCAGGTTTTCATCATGGTACTTATCCAAGGTGCCACAAGAGAGTGGTTTTCACTATAGGATGAATTTATTTCTTTTTACTTTTGCTACCAAGGTGCCTATTTCCAAGTTTTCACCAAGGCACCTTTTCAATTTTTTTTTTCATTTCTTTTTTTTTTTGGAAGAAGGAAAGCTTTTTAGATAATGCTCCTTGAAAGGATAAAGCATGATATGCCAAGGATTCAAAATGATATGCTCAAAGATGTTGACAGGGAAAGGAAGATGGAAAAGAAAAATGGAGGATAAGGTTTTATGTAAAGCAAGTGAGGTTGGAAGATAGGAGGAATAGGCAAATGAGGAAAAAAGATATAAGGTAGAAGGATAATGAATGGAAGGATTGTGAAAGGGTATATGGAAAGGAAGGCAAGATCAACATCAAAACAAACCTTGAAGGGTGGTTAGAGGATGGAGGAAACATGAATGAAGGAATACATGAAGGAATGTGGTGAATGGATAGAAAAGGTTGTGGATTAGGCCCATGAAATGGAAGAATATTTTTGGGAGAAGATGAAGTGGAAGCCTTTGGAAGCTTGAATGTCAACTTCACTTTTTTCTCAACACCAGACTCTTTCAAGAGAGACTTTGGAATCCATATAGTCGTAGGATTTTCATTTCTTTTTGATGATCTAGAGAGAATATCTTCAATGATAGATTTTGGAACCCATACTTGTCTTGTAGTTTTTTTCTTAGATATCTCTTTTGACTTTATACCTCCGTGTCGATTAGAGGAGACATGGTGATCTTCTTTTTTTGATGGATTCTTGTATTGCTTCTTTTTCTTGTATTGAACATTCAAGTTACTTCCAAAAGACTTAGGACTTGTGGAAGAAGAAGAAGGATATGACTGGTTTAGATGGGTGGGTGGATGAAAAGGATTCGAGGGTGTGCATCTATGTTGATCTTGAGGAAAGATGAGAGATGGAGGGATGTAAGGACCCAAGATGGATGGCGAATTAGGAGAGTTAGGAGGGGAAAGTGAAGGGACATAAGGACCCAATATGGAAGGAAAATGTGAAGCCCTTAGTATTGGTGGAGGAGGTCCAAGTATGGAAGTGGAAGACGTAAAAGGATAATCAATAAGGTCATCAACATCTATGTGACAACCAAGGACATCAACATCTTTAGAGTGAGCATTAGGATTTTTAATAGAATCGTGGACATCTTGAATATGAGCACCTTTTTTGATAGGATTTTTCAAAGCTTGCAAAGACTTAGGAAGAGTAGAAAGCGAAAAAAAACATCGAGTGGTAGAATAAGAAGATGGAAGACTTTGATCTTGACAAGGATCTTTGGATAGCACAAGCATACAATTTTTCTCTTGATTTTCAATAGGCTTAACATTGGAAGTAACAACACCATTTTTACCAACCTTAATGGAAGTATCATCTTTGGAAAGTGGAAGTGGGGTAAGGTTATTTTGATTGTCAATAAGCTCAATAGTGTAAGTAGTAGCTTGATCTTGCTTAGGAGAAGACTTAAGACATGGTGGAATGAATGGGAAAGGGTGTGTAGGATCAAAAGAACCCTGAAGTGGATAAGAGACATCGTGAAAAGGAGTGGATGACATGGAGGGTTCTTGATCTTGATCTTTCTTTATGTTCTTTTCTTTATCATTTTTAGAGTCCTCTTGACATGGAGCCACTTCTAAGGACAAGGAAGCATGTTGGGATTGTATGGAAGACTTTGGAAGAGATGGTGGAGGACTAGCTGAAGTAGGCATTGTAGTGTATGAAGGCTTAGGATCTTTAGGTTTAGCATCATTGAAAGTATTTGCAGCCAAGTGAAGGTTAGCTTGAGTTTCTTTAAGGGGTAGCCCTTGAGGATAACTATAGGGAATCGTATGAAAAGTATTAGGGCTTGTGTCAGATGAAGGTTCTGTGAAAGATTTGATAGGCTTGGGAGCTTTAGGAAATGTATGGGTATTGGAGGAAGTAGGGGATGGAAGGGAACCATCACAAGACAAAGGTTCAACATTAACATGATCTTTCTTGAGAGTGTAATCTTTATTTTCAGCATGAGAGTTCTTCGAGGAGAGATCCTTATAGTATGCACATTTATAATCAGCTCGGTAAGCTTTATCTTCCTCAATAGAAGTAGATGTATCATCTAGGTATTGTTCACATAAATCATCAAAGTCTTTTTCAAAATCAGAATCATATGGATCACCATCATGATCTATCCAATACAACATCCCATTTCCAGTAAGCACGAGCACACGGTGAGGAGGACTCTTAGGAATAGAGGTGTCATAGGTATCACTATATTGTCCCTCATCATAGTCATCATAGTCTTAAAAGATGGGTGTGTCACTCTCCATGGAAGAAGTATCAAAAGGATTATCACGTTGGTCATATTCTGTCTAAGGGCATGGTGACATGTACAAGTCTTTATCAAATGGAAAAGGGCATAGAGCTTCCATGGAGAACTCTTTAGGTTCCTTTTCTTTCTCAAGTTTGTTAAGTTTGACTTGCATAGCGTGCATCTGTTTCATCATAGCAGTGATTAGAGTTTCTTCCTCATGTGTCTTGATTCTTTGAGACATGTTAGGATTTTTAGGACTCCCTGGAATAGATTGATGTAGAGTTTGTTGATTGACCCCTTGAATTGATGGAGGGGGAATGTAACCAGTTTTTAATCGAAAGTTGCCAAGACCATCATCTTCGTAAAGACCAGAATTGTAGAGTTGCTCAAGAGTTGGACCCTAGATATGAGTCAAAGGTAAGGTATGAGATACTTCCCTAGATTTATTGTGAGAGGAAGCTCTAGTTTCCACCATTAACCTTGGGTGAAGCAAAAGAATAAGATAGAGACAACTGAAGAATGGATTGATTCAAGAAGATCAGATGACGCAACCTTGTCAAGGTTTGATTGATTGAAGCTTGGATTGGACTTAGATGAAGGATAATATTCCCTGGATGTATGGGTAGATGCCCAAAAGATAGCAGACATGAATTCACAACACTTAGCCATTTTGATAGTTGATTGAAGATTGGATAGTTATGACAAGGTTTTGACACAAGATGAAAAAGACTCAAATCGATTAACAGAAGGATGGATCAGATTCAAAAGACCACTTTGGGATAATGGTTGGATTCTCAATAGCTTACTGCTCTATTCCTGACATAGTGATTTATTTGAAAGATTCAGGAAATAGGCTGAAAAAGCTGGATATCTAGCAATTTTGACAACTTTCTGGCAGTTTTTCAAAACTTCTCAAATGACTTTCTACATACTCATACGACAATGGGTATAGCATGAAATGAAAATTAACAAGCTTGTATGATAGTTGACAATAGGGAAATTGACTTTTGAAAATGACTGGTAGCAAAACTCGTATGACAATGCACCTGGTATCATATGACACTCAGTGGTAAATGAAATGACTCTTTCCAAAACTCATACGACTCTCTGACTGACTGAGATGATAGTGGACTCCAGAAAAGAATTTTACTTCAGATCTTGCAAATTTTGAGTTTTCAGATTTGGTTTCTTTGCAAATTTCAATGTCCAAATTTGAGGATGGTAAAAAATTTGTTTGTTTTCAATAACCAGATAGATAAGCAAGCACGCAAAACAATAAGCAAGTGATTTCAAGCATGTCTGAAAACAATGAAAAAGGGAAAAAGAAACCTTGCGCATGAACAATCAAGTGATTTTATTTATTCTAATCCTCTGAAGCACTAATTGTGTATGTTCCAAAAAGTTTTGCAATAATGCACATATACCCTATAAAAATAAAAATTTGGCCTCTCTAGGGTTTTTAGTAATGGTTTGACTCTGCAAATTTTATGATCTAAAGGGGTGAACTCCAATCTCGGTGCACCAGGGTTTTGACACAGTCCGAGAATTTAATCAATAAGGAGCTGCTAGGGAGATCTGACAACCCAACAATGAACCACATCTGTGAAGATTTCTTCCACAAGGACATTTATATAGCGGCTGTCACTACCACGGTGAAAATGGCTATTACCACTTGAGGTTCTGTCAATGTGGTTGACCTAATTAAGGGAATGTCCACTATAGTTAATCCTCTCTAAAGGTGACTCACAAAATATACCACATGGAGACTGGTTCCAGATTCAAGGATTTGGGTTTCTGGTACTATCCAAAAAGGAAGTAGAGCATAATCCCCTAGCCTTTTCACTTTTAACCCAAACAAAGTAGACAGATTAATCTGACATGCTAAGACTAAGATTATCTCACAAAGATCTATGATGTCAACCCCTTACGATCTATCAACCTCTCCAGAGAGAGAATGCATCGATCAAAAGTTGAAGACACACGGATCTAGTGGAACATGAGACTCCCTCAGTATCCTCCCTACCTACAAGGGTTCCTTCATTGAGAGGAACTTCACTGGAAACTCACTCTCTCAAGAGCCATGAATAGTGTTCATAGGGACTATTTACTATGTGTAACAAAGATGCTGAAAGAAAATCTATGTTCATTTTTATAGCCCAAATGAAATCTATGATGTGGAAGCAATAAAAAGTCACTCAAGCCAGACACATGAGATGTTTGTTTTAAGTCCAAAATTGAAGTCTTATCAGCTGAGAAGATTACCTGAATTCCTCGCAATGCGCTTAGTAGATTTTTACCTATTTTCAGCAATTCTTGCACTTTTCCCAATGAAAACCAGTAGGAGTCAATAAAAAATAGAGAATTTCAATTGTTAAGATTAGTTGTTAGTCCAAATCTAGAAATCAAATTTGACAAACTGCCCTGAAAAATGAAACGACAGTTAAAACCTGGTGCCCAAAACTTGTACGATAGTGGGTGTGCTTCCAGATGACAATCCAGAAACTTGTACGACACTGGGTGTCAGATCATATGACTTTATATCTTTAAAATGATAGTGTGTATAGTCTGACATGATCCTAGATCAAATAAACTATCGTACGATAGTGGGTATAGTTTGGTATGACTTTTGTCAGAAACTCGTACAAAAATTGTACAGACAGAATCTAAAAATCATAGCTTTGGTTCAAAAAATGACAAGAAAAGATAGAAATTGATAGAAATGAATTGGAAACCTATATCAGGGCCCCACGGTGGGTGCCAGAAATGTGTGTGTGAATTTTGTACCTATTCTGTAGACACAACACTTCAGTAAAACATTAGAGGTTAGTTGAAACTGAAATTGTGCAATAAATTGAAAACTAATCTAACCAGGTGATTTAATGCCTTCTAGTAGGTGCGAGTATGTATTCTCAGATTATACCGAGATCAGTGACCTTGACGACACCTAAATGAAGGATTTGAATGCAAAAGATTGATATGGAATGAATGCAAAGTAATCTATTTTTTTGGATTTTCTATGCAATTATGATGAAAAATGATATGAGTTCTAAGCTAGATGAAATTGATCTATGATATGAAAATTAAGCTAACAATGATATGAAATATGAAACTAGAATGAATTGAAAACAAGATTGATCTCACAAAGCTATTGATTCGCAAAGAAGCTTCGATTCTCCAGATAGCAATTCGCCAGCATAAGTTTGCAAAAATATGAGATGATATGAGATGAGCTGAAGCCTTAATTTATAGAAATCTAGGGCTTTGAGGATGCATGGAAGAAAGCCATAAATCACTCAAATAACTCAAGTTGATTTTTGAGTTATTTTTAAATAAAGGATATTTAACTCACAAAAACATGCAAAAGCAGAGTTCAACTCAAAATAGAGTTTAGCTTTAATTGATAATTGATAGTTGTCTGCTTTTCTGATTGTGCATGTTTTATTTATGAATTAATTTAATAATAAAGTAATTTATTTCCAACTTAACTGATTTTAAATTTAAAAATAACTGATTTGTGGGTTAATCAATTATTTTAATCAAACTTTATTCAAAAATAATATCATTAAATATGACAACTTGCTTTAATTAATTAAATAATAATTTAATCAATTATTCATAGGATTTTTGGATTTATTGTCAAAATTAAATAATACAATTTAAGAATAAATAAAATTAACTTCAATTAAACAATTAAGTGGCAGAATTAAATCTAATTAATTAAATATTGAGAATATTCAATTAATCAAACTTTAGGATAAATTGGATTTATCGCCAAATAATCATTAAATCAAAGATAATTATGATAATTAGGAATATTATTAGGAATATTCCCTGATGCAAAATTTGAGATAATCAATTAAGATTTGATGATGTTCAGATGTGCCTTAAGTTAGGAGTTTGATGTCGATTTCATTCGAATTGTCGATATAGGAGGTTAATGAACCTATAGCCCATTTTTGGGGTATTACAATAAAAAGAAAACAGATGGCATTTCGAGTTTCCATTAAACCAAAATGTTTTTCAAACATCTTGACTACTTCTCCAAGCGTGTGATCTTGATCTATATTTGTTCTTGATCTAGAAATAGAAAATGTTATTTTCAAACAGGAGGTATGCACAAAAGGATAGAAGGGTAAGAGCTATAAAACCATCTTAACTAGAGCAAAAAGCACCAGCATTTGTCATATAGCTTAGGGGATGCTAGCATAGTGGGCTATGTACTATTGGATGACCCCTTAAAGTAAAGGGATTCAAAATTACCAAATCAATTCAATCCATATTTATCATCAATTTAAAACTTAAATTAACAAATGACTTTGTTCCTCCTAATTTCAATGTGATGATTCTGGCTCTTGTTTGTGCTGTTATTGTGGGATTTGCCTCTGCAAAGCCTTGCTGTTGCTTGTTGCTATGGGATTTATAGCAGCATTTTAAAATTGTTGCAGCTGAAATGTTGTAAGAACTATCAAATGTGTTCCATCTCCATCTGCATCTTTTCCTACCAATCCTCAGCTTCTGACTCCTCCTTACCTCTCCTTGTGAAGGTTGCAAGTCGCTAGAAAGGAGATTGAGTAAAGTAGACTTCCCTGCTCCATTGGGCAAAGGGAAAGCTTAGAACATTGCCAAAGTAATTAGAAGAAATTCTGATCTCCCTTAAGCGTGGGCAGCCATCTACAACTATTCCTATTTTACAGTTCATAGTGTCTTCCACCTTTTGGGTTCTTATCAGTAGCTTCCATAAGTAAGCATTGAATACCTCTAACTTGGTGTACTTGTTACCATCTTCATTTGCATTAAATTGGAGATCCATGATGTTCTTCACATCTAGATAGTAAATTCTACTTGCTAAAGAAGGTGGGTGAAGGCATGGATTTTCCTATACAGTTGAGTCATTTCTAGAATGATTTGCCCAAATTGAGAAAAACATGTTTGCATAGTATGCATCTGCAATTCTTTGGTTAAATGTGAAGCCAACAACAATGCCTCCATAGCTAATAATGTGCAGTTATTATGTTGGAAATAATTTATCAACAAGCCAAAATAGTTCTAAACTTTTGGAAGGAACAAATTTGCTACTGCTTGTCATTTGATTATAATCTTCCCACAAATTTGGCTAAGTAGGAATCAGCCTTTAACTACAGATGTTTCTTTTATCTTGTTTTGATTGGTGCCACAAAGCATGTAGACTCTTATGAATTTGTAGCCAATAGACATCTTTTTAGGTTGCCAAGTATTTTTGGACTCCAAAATGATCTATCAAATTTGGAATTACGAGCCTTGCATATGAGCTGAATTTTGTTGAAGTAAGTAGTCGATTTTAACTCTCTCTAGCCTTGCAAATGCTAAATAGTAGCTCTCCAATGACCCAATGTCCTCACAAAACTATGTATCATTTCTTACAGATGAATAAAAAAGAAACGATACTTTGTGATTGATGCTCTAAAGATGCATTACATGTTCAAGATGTTGTTAAGTTTATCCACTGATTAGATTGTATGCCAGTGGCTGTATAACAGTATACACTGGTTACAGTATACACCGATATATCTCCATTACAAAATATAGTTTGTCAGCACTCTTATGAGAAATGGAAGTCAAAGATATTTATGTTGGAGCACAAGTTAAACCCATCTTTCCTCTTACCATGCATTTTTTTTGTGATTTGTGAAGTAAAATTTACATAAAAAATGTATAATCAATTGTAAAAACTTGCTCTCTCAATGGCCATGCAAAGATGTTTCAGAACTTCTCTTGGGATCATGTGTCAACCCAATCAAGTTATTTCTTTCATTTTTCCCTCTTTGTTTTGGTATACACTGGTATATAGTAGCCACTAGTAAGTACCCATTGGTATACTTATTGTGTTAATTCATTGGATCCATGCCAAGATTATTTTGTGTTGCTAGTGATTATGTTGGCTTTCACAGAGTGTGCTTGTCTTCCTCTCCATTTTCATTTTTCTCTCCACTTCAAGGTAGGAAACCTTGTTTCTCTCTTTTCCTTTGAATTTTGAGTGCGTTCAGAGGTCCATCAATGGCATATTGATGCATATTGGTTTAATGTTTTGGTATTGCAAGATCTTGTTGAATTAATGGACAAACAAGCATGCCCTCCCTTGACCATTGCTTTCATTAATGTGCTTTTATAGACATATTAGCTTGCATTTGTTAGTGTTGTTTCTTTTAACATATTTAAATGGAATACACAAAGGAGTACCACATGATGAATGCTTCCTTTAATGCGTTGTTAAGGTGTAGTCTCATAACTATCCATTTCTAGTTCTTGAGACATGATTTTATAAATGTTTTTTTGGTAGATGACTGTATTGTTCATGATTCTGTATGTATATACCCTAACCATCTTGTTATTATTATTGCATTACAAAATTAAGTTAAATAATTCTACTTTGTTCAATGCTCTATTTCATCTTTAATTTCTTTTCATTTTTCATTCATTTTAAAAAACCATGCGATAGGTACAGAAACATAAATGGATAGTTTTGAGACTACACATATGATGATAAAGTGAGACTACACATATGTTAACATTAAATATGTTTGAAATAACTTCTGGATTTGATTTTGTAGATATTTTTGGCATCAACGTTTACGATCACACTCTATGATCCTTCATCAGGATGGAAGAGAGAAAAATGATTGAAAGAAAAGTCCATCTTTTTGGTTTGTTGCAATCATTTTGGTCTCTTTCATCCTGATGATGGATCATAGAGTGTGATCCATAACTATCTACACAATCGAATCTAGAAGCTATTTGAAACATTGATGCCAAAAATATCCACATATGATGATAAAAAATGAGCTATCTGATGATTGTTTACTATTCATGTTTGTAAATGGTCAATATTTCTGATGGTACTCCTTGGTGTATTCCATTTAAAAATAAACAAGTTTTAGTTTTTCTATCATGTTTACTTTGTAGATGCAGGATTGACCATCTAAAAATATGGAAAGTAATGGGAAGAATGAGCAGGATATGAGATGGTTGTTCATCGAATGTGGGGCATAAGGGTGTAGAGTGTGGATTTCCTTGCATTTTCTTATTTAATGGTGTGTTTTCACACCACCATTCAGTTCATGGATATTGTTCTTCCCCAAAACTTCTATCTGATGCTATAGTTGTGTCATTATATTTTTTCTATAAATTTGTAATATCAACATAAATGAAACTTTTTCAATTTGTACTTATAGAATATAGTCATGTTGTTATATATGAATGAACAAAAATTTTCTTGATACAGTGCTGATGGTTATGATAAATGTCCCTATGTGTGAGTGTGGTGATGGATTGCGCTACGTGTTGAAGACGTTACACACGTGGGATAATCCAGATCATAAATTTTGGAGTTGTAAAAATAAGAAAAAGGTTGTTAATTGCACAATATTTAAATGTTTACAAAGAATAAATATTAGTCATTATAGTGAGACTAACTTAGATTTGTATTGTAGGATGGCGGTGGATGTCAATACTTTCAGTGGGCCAATGACACCCCATCGGTGTCTACATCATCTGCACGTTCTCCACATATACCTATTGTGGATGACGAGTGCAAGTCTTGCAAATTGCTTGAAAAAACTTTTGCAAAAGCTGAGGCTACGTATAAAGCCAATGTTATGTTTTTACGATGTTTACTTTGTGCAAGAATCGTACTATTTAGTTGGGTCATTTGTTGGGTCATTATGTAGGAATAGATATATATGTGGACTAGATGACTTATTCATATTTTGATGTGATATCGACTTTCTTGTTATAATATTGTTTATGGTATTGTATAAAATTATTAAAAAAAGTTAAGTTTACTGTTCACAATATTGAAAAAAAATATTAAATTTTGTTTATGATTTTCTATATAAAAATATAAATTAATTAAAAAAAAAACTATAAATAAAAAATGGACAACAAAAATAAAATATTAAATTAAAACATTATATAATAATTATAAAAACTTAAATTTTCTTGTCAAAATCTAATTCCAATTGAAAATGTAGAACCAAACATAGAAAATGGATAATGTAATTCCAATTCCAATTTGAAATTGCAAACGAAACACATAAATAGGAATTTCTCACTTCCAATTCCAATTTCAAAAATGGCAACCAAACACAAAATATGGATTGTCTCAGCCATCTTCCGGGTGAACCAAATGGTCCAAACTATCTTCCAAATACACAAAACCAGAATTTCAAAACCTAATTTTGAGATAATCAGGTTTTGACACAAATTCCAATTCTGAAAACAAACGGGCCCTTAAGGATTTGTTTTCTTCATTGAGATTCTTTACCATTGTCCCTAGATCACTGGTAGAGCATTCTTTCAAATCTTTCCTTAGCTTCTTGATGACTAACTGAGCATTGCTGAGTTTATCCTTTAGTTCTTCAGATTCTCTTTCTGACTTGTCCAGATCTTCAAGAGCAGCTTCAAGATTTCTTTTCAGATGTTCCATTTCTACTTTGTCCATGATATCCTCAAGTGGTTAAACTTCTATGCTGAGGACAAGAGCTCTGATACCAATTGTTAGGAATGGGAACACTGAGAGGGGGGGGGAGGGAATCAGTGTTCATTGTAGTTTAACTTTTTACTTTAATCTTTATGCTGAACATAAATGCTTAAGAACTAAATTAAACATGAAACATAAACATGAAACATGAAATCAACACATGACACCAATATGGTTACGAGGAAACCCAAATAGGTAAAAACCCCAGTGGGACCTTTACCCATATGCTTCTCTATGGTGTCAATTTTTAGCTACAACCTCTTTTCCTTCTTATTTATCTAGCTACAAATCTTACATCTGCATTCTACCGGAGGCTTCCCTTCAATTAGATTATCCACTGGTTCAATGAATGGATACTTTGAAACTGATTCCACTTGAAAATTCCTTGACATATCCCACATCTGACCTTTTTTTAATTCTCTATCATTCTTTGATTTGTATTTTCTTTTCTTATTCCCTGCACTATCATCTTGTCTGATATTCTCAGTCTAATCCAAGTCGATTATATCATTATGGCTACTCTAGATATTTAACTAAAAATCTTCTTCAAGTTTATCATGATCTGAGATATCAGGTTTGCTAACTTCTTCAATATGTCATGTAGGTTCAGCCTTAGGTTGTGAATCTTGAAAATCTTCTTATGATGAAGTAGCTTCCCCATTTTGGCTAGAAACATTTCCAACACCATGACCAAAGTATGATGATAAGGTTCTGCATTTGTCTGGTCTTTCTTGGCTTTCCCCATATGCCAGAGCCTTACCCTTATTCTTGTTCGACATCTTGATTCTTCAATGAAATAAAGGCTACCAACCTACCAGTGAAAAAAAATGTTTACTTGTTGAAGAAGTGACAAATGACAATAGAACTATAATATGGGTGACCCCACAATAGTGGGCTATACTTTTTTAGACATACTGATTTTTGCTGAAATAACATATTTTTAATAAAATATGGTGATTTAAGCCTTGAAAGGTTCCATTTGAAAGAATTAATTACAAATGACTAGCTCAAATCCTCTTAGATAAAAAAAAAAATATTGATATAACATCTATACTCCTCATTCATACCTATAATGGAATCTCCTTCGCACCTATTAAAATGCTGACAAAAAATCACTTCGACTATATCTTTTGGTAGATCAAATGAATCCATTTGATAAACCTATCTATGTAGTAAGGTACTAGTGAGAAAAATCTTTCCAATGATTATAATGTTAATATATATTAAGTTTATTATGACTTTGTATTTTTAGTATTACTAAACATAGATATTTGACTGTACGTCTACCTCTATGTTTGACGCTTATGAAAAAATAGTAAATGATAGGAAAAAAATTCTAAAAAATATCTATGCCCTAGGTATTGAAGTTATCTTTATATCAAAAAAAATAAAAATAAAATTGAACAAATACACAACAAGTTATAAGCTATGTAGTCAAGGTATGTCAAAATTACGATTTAGTCAACTTCAAACATTAATAAAATATGAAATAATCATGATAATATCATCAAATAAATTGCATTCCCTTGGTATGGATGTTACAAAACTAAATTTGAAATAATCACATTGATATCTATTTTAGAAAAAAAGTTATGCTCTATGAAAACAATGTAACTCTTTGAAAATGGCTCTTTCAGTAACATACTAGTTTTTGTGGGAGAAAGAAAAACCCATTCAACTCAATTCAAAAATAAAAAAAATATATATATTTAGAATTTAGATAGAAAATCTTAAAAGACTCTAATTTACTTCATCTTTCGATTTCATACGGTTTAACGACAATATGCATTTTAATCTAATTTTTTTTTCTAAAATCTAGAGTTCAGTGTCCGTTTGGGCAAAAAAGTGTAACCCACTATTGTGGGTTCACCCATATACAATGTTTACATAGTCGCAAAATAATAATCACTTACCTTTGCCTCAAATTTAATTGCAGTCGTGACTCGCCAAAGCAATCAAGATTTGACAGTTTCAACTTCGCTATCGATCAAATTGAACCGATCCAAATTGTGTACAATAACACTGATCTATGAATGTATTTATACTAATCTTTTTTGTTGAATTGGGCGGGAGGTATTAGGTTGGTGTCCAAATATTTGACGAAGCCCGCATAATTATAACATGTCTTGTGTTATTTCCTAGGTGATTATGGGTCATCCAATACCTTGCTATGATTAATAAAGTTGGCAAAAATCCATCAGTTTGAGACATGTGTCCGTAAAATGGTTGGAAAAGTTTGGGCCACCTAAATATATATATATATAACTATTGGCAAATATAAGCCATCCATTTGAGGCCGCTTTGAAATTATAGGTGAATGTTTAAAATATATCCTGCCCAAAACTTATATGCCATCGGCGATAATGTGAAAGAAATGGCAAATATTAAATAAACTGATGGGCGATGGACTCAGGCATTGGACCCAATTTTAATAAATGCAGGGTCAATCCCATATGGGCAATATATTCACCAAATCATGAGTTGCCGACAAATGACATTTGCCAAATGGAGAATAATTGCCACTAAAGTTTCCGTTGATCATTTGTAGATTATTTTTAGCCGATAGGCTTTCCCTACGAGGTGGCTCATGTATGGCTGCAGGGAAAATTTGTCTCACGCTCCCAAACCGCCCAACTACTATTGAAAACCTGTCTCATGGTACAAAAGTTGGAAATGGGCAAGCGGTAAACCATGCTTAGCAACATTTCACATCACATTTGACCTTGCCAAAACTGCATTAATAGTCAACAAAACTGTAGAAGAGCTAACGATGACTGCCAATATGAGGGTAGTGGTTCCCAAAACTCTTTCGAAGGGCGGCCATTCAATCTACCCCATTTCCTCCAAAACCTCTCCCCAAAAATCATTTATGAACGTCTTCCTCCTACTTTCTTTGTTAGAAATCAAAACCCCATCCTCCTTATCCTTCTCCTTCTCTTCCACCTTCTCTTCCCTTGCCTCCTCATCGTGAATGTTGGCATTGATCTCTATAGAGTGATGTTTTCTTTGTATAAAAACATGGGGAATTTTGAGGTACTAAGATGAATTGAGTGTTAAGGTAGAAGGCAAAAGGGCGGTAACGTGTGTAAAGAAGGTTGTAGAGAAGGTATGAGTTTCTTTGCACAGATTAAGCCCAAAGCCATGCAACTCCATTCCAACCACAATGCAAAACTTTCCACTCCACAAAACTACACTGAAATCCTTCATGCAGGGCTATCACAATCTCCAACAATGATAATTATTTAGATCGATCAATTTAGTTAGTCGCTTGTAGCTCCATTTCTACTCTTAGTTCAACTCAAGAGCTCAATGTCCTAGAGTGTTACAATTGAATAGTAAAAAATTCATCTGTGTTCAGAATCTAGTCAAGTATAAATCTATATTCTTTTAGGCTACACTTATTACCAGTACCAGTGCTTCAAAACATACCAGCAAACAACTTCATGAACCTTCTATGAAGAAATTTTTTTAGTCTTTGTAACACGACCAAATATAGTAGAAAATGTCTAAAGTTGTGAGTTCAAGGGGAGATCAAAGGATCCTAAGAAGCTCTGTGGATAGGCAGATAATTCGTGATCACTTTTAATTTTTGTTAAATAAAGGTAATTTATTTTCAATTAAATGAAAGGTTATATAAATTGTAGACATTAATGAGTGTTATAATTTTATATTTTATTTATAATATTGTTTAAAAATGTTAGTTAAGGTAGAGAAGGATCGAAACCTATGGAAAGGAGATTTCTTAATAAAATAAAAATTAAAAATATAGTAATTAGCTGATAGGCTTTATCTACGAGGTTTCTCACATACGATATCTTGGAAAACCTGTGTCACACTTGGAAAACCGCCCATTCAGTGGTATTGAACTTTAAGAGTGGATCTTAGAAGTTCATAATCCATGTTGTGGGTTGGGAAAACTGTCAGAATTTGTCATTTTCGGATGCATGAGAAATCATCAGAAATAATTTTCATTCCTATTTACGCTTCCTCCCCCCCCTAGAAAAAATAATATCTGTTAAGAGGAAACAAACAAAGAATTTTGAGAGAAGGTATCTTCCCAGCATTTTCCTCTTTATTACAGGTGAATGAGGTACCGAGTTTGAAGTAGGTGGTTGCAGAAATAAATCTCGTTGAGGAAAGGCATGATAGCGGATTGTGTGTAGTCTTAAAAGATGGGATTTAAGAGTTTTTGACTTACCAATGTTTAAAAATCATGTGAGGCAGTGATAAATACATTAAATTCCACTTGCATAAAATGACAACGACTATCTAGCGGACAATTTCATGCCCATCCATGCGAAATGCACTCATTCAAATGTGAAGAGTCCAATCACTCATATCAACCCGTGCAAGTGTCTATATTATGCAATTTTTGCAATGTCCCATACTTTTTTTTTTTTCTGGGAAGTCAGGATTATTAAAATCAAATTACCTTACTTCATCCAAATAAATTATAGTTCTTACTCGCTTTATACAATATTGATTTATTTAAACAATTTCTTTGATTCTTTTATATAATTTTTTAATCATTTTTAAATATTAAATTTTATTGAGATTTATTTTAAAATTATTTTTAATATATTATATAATTATGTTTTCATTTTATTTTTTATTTAAATAAATTTATAATCCTTATTGTTTTATGTAAAAATATCTTTTTCATTTTAAGTAAATTTATTTAAATCAATTTTCACTTTTATTCTATATTATCTTTTTAGATACATTTTAAATTTAATCTAATATTTTTAAATTTATATTTTATTATTAGTATGAAAGTGATGGTATACATTTAATATATTTATTTTAAAATAATATTCTTAATATTTCTTAATTAATTATTTGTTAATATATTATTTTTTATTTTAATAATCAATTTTCACTTTTATTTTATATTATCTTTTTAGATACATTTTAAATTTAATCCAATATTTTAATATGAAAGTGATGTATACATATAATCAATTGATGTTTGATACATACAAAATTATTATTTTTAATTCTCCCTTATTTTTTCTTTATTTGCTCAGTAGGGGACTCCTCTTGCCAGAATTCAAGGGGTTCATGCTCTTCGGTTTCACAAGCGTAGCATCCAAACCCCCAAAGATGTTTTTTCTAGAGCCATTATGAGTCTCTGATCGTGGGATGATCTTCAGGTTCAATTTCAGCTCATCCACCCAGATCGGCAAACTTTTGACTTACTGGTTTCTGCTATCCCGCCTCACCTCCTGCATAAATTGGGTATTCAGTCAGTCAGACCATGGTGGAAAGATTGGAAATGGTATCCTACCACACCTTTCACCAGCTACAAGCCTAAACTTGGGTATTCTTGGCTTATGCCTCATTTTCCCATGATTGATTCTCTCTACCAGCATTGGCATCTCTCTTCTTCTTAGAAGACTTGGGGCTAGTGATTTCGTACTATTTGAGATTATGTCATTGAGCCTAAAATTGCTCATTTTGCTTGGTGTTTGTTATACTAGGGCTTACCTTTGGGAGCTAGGCTCCAACATATGGGCGTTCCTAACCCTAAATGCCCTTTTTGTGGTCACTCAAGACACTCATGCATATTTTTTGGTTCTGTCATCGTGCCCAGAACTACTGGGGTTGGATTCATGATTTTTTTGCTCCTTTTAGGCCTGAGCCTTTTTCTTGGCACATGGCTCTTCTTGGTGACTCTCCCAAAATGCCTTCCCAGTACACCCAGATATGGCATACTTTCAGGCTAGAAATTTTGTTTACTCTATGGAAAGATAGAAATTCTGTGTTTTTTTCTCACAGTTTTTTGGATATTCATGTTTCTCTTTATGCTAAGGCATGTATTTGTAATAATGTCATGATCCAGATTTAGGTGCAAGCAGATAAAGTGGCCCTGGAGGTTGCCCATTTGCACAATTTTCTCTAGCACTGGGGCAATGCCCCTGTGGCTTGGGTGCCTCCAGATTCTCTCTCAACTAATCGTACGCTGCCCTGGGGCTGACATTGTAGCCATAGTTCCTCTGCCAGACACTCCAGGACTCCGCGTCAATGGCGTTGCCGCTCCGCTTCTCCTCCTCCTCGAAGGGATGCAGGTTTTGGTTGGCCTCCTATGCTTGCTTCCACTACTACTACTTTTGCTCGGCCTTCGGCCACTGTTCCTGCTAATCAAGACAAGTTCCCTCGCCTATCACTAGCTATCTTGCCCAAGTAGGAAGAAGGAGAATTGGAAAAAGATGATCCAGAAGATGGCTAGGCCATTCCTGATCAGACTCCTGGGCCCAATGTCTAGGGCAATTCTGATGATAAAGATCCTCCTCCCTCTTCTGCTACTGCTTTGGCAGCTTGAGGGTTTCTCGTTTATATAGTTTTTTGATGAACAGTTGTATGTTTTCGGCCTAAGTGTTGTGTGAACTTGCAGGGTGATTCTTTCCCCTGGCTCTTTTTTGTGAATATTGTACTTTAATATTTTTAATAGAAAAGGCCTCTATTCATCAAAAAAAAAAAATGATTTTAATATATTTATTTAAAAAAAAATGTTTTTAATATTTCTTAATTAAGTATTTGTTAATATATTAGTTTTTGTGTATATATTAGTTTATGTATTTTTAGAATTTACAAATATAGAAACTCGGATGTTTTAAATTAATTGTATGTGTAAAGTCACACATGTACACTACAAAATAAGTATATACATCATATTTAATGTTTGTATTTTTTTTATATTTTTGTTAAAATATTTATCTATAGTTGTAAGTTGATAAATATTTTATTGATACATATATTTATAAATTCACTTTAACATTTTTATATATTTTAAATATAATTATTAATGTATTTTGAATATATTTATAAATTTATTTATTCATTAAGTTACACAAATGTATTTATAAATTTATATTATAAATACTTACGAAAAATCTATAAATGTATTTATATAAGTTTAACTACTTATAAGGTTATTGATTTATAAACATTTAAATATCTTTTTCTTTCTATTTATATCATTTTCTCAAGCAACTGTTTAGGAAGTGAAGCTTTTAATCCAATTCAATCATAGACTTAAGTGCAACAATAAAGAAGTGTTAAATATTAACTAAGTTATTTATGTATAAAAAATTACTTTAATTATACCTATAATATAATTTTTATTTTTTAAAATATCTTATATAATTTAATATAAAATATTGATTTAATTTCATAAATTTTGAATTAAAATTAAAGTACATAAACTATCAAATAAATTTGATCTTTTTAAAAAAATATAATGATACATTGCGATTAAACTAGTTAAAAAACTTAATTTTTAATAAAATTTAACATCTACAACTTATTTGAAAAGATAATATTAAAAAATTAAAAAAATCATTTAAGTAAATTCAATGAGTATCATAAATTTATTAATATCTATATATTATAAATTTATTTAGATTAGACAAGTATTATAATTTATTTAGATTAAATAAAAACTATGCTGAAGTAAGGTAATTTGAATTTAATAATATTATTTTCCATAAAAAAAATTATGTGTATTGGACACTGCAAAAATCATAGAATACATGTGTCAAACACTTGCACCCCCTGTTGAGTGGTTGGACTCTTCACATTTGGATGAGCATGGCATTTCACATAGATGGGCATGAAAATTGTCGGTGAAAAACCAAGGTACGCAACTGTCTCCTTTATCTTTGTCACATGTCCACTACTCAATCATGGTGCAATGGTGCTAAACATTTTTTCTATTTATTCCTATAAAATTGGTATAAAATTGGTAGCATTTCACTTATTGCTTCTATCTATATGCTTTACATTGATGTTTAAAATTCTCTCTTTTGTAGATATCTATTCTATTCCCATATGAACAAAACTTTTTTATTATGTTCTTTCTATCTTCGAAGCATATAGCATGAATCAAAAGAAAA
This sequence comes from Chamaecyparis obtusa, assembly GCA_027943335.1. NCBI lineage: Eukaryota > Viridiplantae > Streptophyta > Pinopsida > Cupressales > Cupressaceae > Chamaecyparis > Chamaecyparis obtusa. The sequence goes on along the minus strand of BSBK01008315.1, from coordinate 51,282 downwards.
AAAGATGTTGGCAATCACTGACCAATATGTACTCTCCCAAATCTCCCTTCCTCCCAATATATTGTCCAAATATATCCTCCTATCGGTGTAACCATTGCACCTCATTTGTGTGCAATCGCTAGTTTATACATTTTATCTCATACATGAGTTTATTATATTTTATGTTTCATGGATAATTATAAGTCACTTAGTTTACTAGGTTTGTGTGCCCTTCTTGAACTTTCTAATAGCTAGTAGAGATCAATTGTTTCAATTATGGAAGGTCTAAATTTCCTCTTTTGCCCTTTATAATAATTTTGTGCAGATAATTTTAATTCGATTTTTAAGGCTTTCAAAAATTTAGTTTTGCATAGGTCATCTATATCATGGAACCATAATTCAATGTTTGCTTTGTGACTTGATATCATACCTTTTCTTCTATACAACTCCGGTTTCTCAACATTTGAGCCATGTGTCATTAAAAATGGGTTATTTGATATTGCTAAGCATTTCTTAACCAAGTTCTACATCTGATCTTTTATGATATCGTAATGGTGAAAATAGTATTTTCTTCTTAGCACTTATTGTAGGCAATATTATTGTATTTATTCAAGATGTTGACTATGTTATTAATAAATTGATTTTGTATCAACTAAAGATTTGGAGAGTTTGAGACCCATGAATATAGATCATAAAGAATTCTAAAATTATATTTGATGAAGCTAATACGTTACATTTTTAACTTTATTAATTTAAAAAATTATGTATTTTTAATTTTATTGATTAAAATGGTTTGTATAATAGAAACAGATTAAGAAAAAGAGATCTGTATAGTATAGTGAGATAAAATTTATTAGAAAAAGGTGAAGGTCATCTAGTTTTTAAGAAGACAAATATTTGTATGGTCTTATGTAATCTCATAGAATATGGTACCAAAATTTGATCTATTTTTGGTTGGATTAGTATTTTTGACATTGAAAGTATATCATTGTATATAGTAATGATGAATGGTGATCATTTCCTTGTGATTGTATTGTATGTTTATGATGTGTTATTTTTAGTTATGGAGAGAGTGTGATTTATTAACTTAAGAACAAGTTTTACCATAGTTGGAGATGAAAGAGTAAAGGGTAATAAAGCTTATTTTAGGGACGCTTATCAAAAGAGATGTAGCTATTGAAAAAACCAATTAAGTAAAAAGTCAATATGTGAATTAGTCTTGGAGAGGCTTCAAGTTGCATCTGTTAACCTTTCTACTTTCTTATTCTATAGGGACTACTTGTTAATTTAGCCTAACTTTACCCAGTGAGATGGAGGATATGGATAGAGTACCTTATTGTTTTATTGTTCGGGGCTCAATGGGTGTTTTGATTTATACAAGATTATACATTTCTTAATTAGTGTGGTACATCATCTTTTTTATTGCTAATCCTTAACAAGCATATTAGCATGGGTATGTGCATGATCATGGTATGCCAAAAAGTGGCGATGTGCCAAAAATGAACTTTTCACTCGTCCAAAAGCACACTAAAAATTTTGTTGACTTTTTAGTAGACCTAGGTGTCAGTACACCTGGCCAAGACAAAATCGGATATCCGATTTTTGCCAGAAATTATATTTCTAGCCTACGTTCAACATTTTCATTGTGAAAATGTTGAACACAACTCTACGTTTTAGATATCTGATTGCTTCTCATATCCGATTTTCTCAACAAGAAAAGGTAAGTTAAATTTTAAAGATTTCATTATTTTTATTATTTTTTAATTGAAATTTGTAGTCTTTAATATAAAAATTAGGGTTTAAATGAGATTTTTTCTTGTTTTTTAAAAATTGATTGTAATTGTCTATTTGGGTTCTAATTGTAATTAGACATGGACTCATATCAATCAAAAAACCCTGTAAACGATCTCGTAAATAATCCAGAACCACCTCTAAACAATCCCCCACTTTTAGAAGACAAACCAGTCTCAAATCCTCGCCATTTTGAGGATCTCATAGGAGACAATCTAAATCAGCTTAGGGGATATTAGACCACATATGCCAATATCACCACATTGCACCCCATGTTTTCCACGTTGTTCTCTATTATTGAAAACATGGAGAAACTTATAGAGAAACATAATTTTGCACTTCTTTGGCACGATTCCATGGACACCCAGTTTGACGATGGGCTTTACTATGATCAAATTATGAACCTAAACGTAACAAAACATGATATATGTAACCTTTTTTTGGATCACAAAACTAGTTTAAAAGTGGACCCTAAAAAACCCAAGTTGTCAATTAAATGGTGCACAAATGATGCAATATGTGACAACTTTTGGGATCGTTGGTGGATGGTTTTTGATATACCACCTCACAGCAATTTGGATGTCCCATTTTATTTCATTAAAAAAATATATGCTAAATTTTTGCTCGGTCACAAGGTAAATTATTGGAGTATGAGACCGAATCGGGGTGTAGGCTTAGGCACTCCTCAAAAGAGGCCATGGGCACACTGGGTGAAATCTTGCACATTTGTCCCCCTCCCAAGATTTCACCACCTCGTACGGTGCAACATCCTAAAATTATTGCTGAGGCCAACTCACAGACTATTCAATCCATTCACACCTTGAGTGATCTACTGGTTACATAGAGCATGACATTGTTGCCTCCTCATCTTGATGCTTCTGCCCCTTCCACATCCTCCAGGAGCTCACATGTTTGTGTGCCCCACACCTACATTATGTGCAAGAATCTGTGCTTAGATCCCCTGAATGATAGTGATGCATATATATACATCTTCGAGGTGTTTTGGAGCTCAAAAATCCTAAATATCTTTTGAGTCCATATTTGTAAAATTTGTCTAACTGTGAGAATTGTGTCCTTCAAAATGATTTAAAGATGCCTAGTTTGAGTGAATTGAAATGTGGACCCATTTATTTTCATGAGGAGTCAATTAGATAGGGTGTTCATCACCTATCATTTGACATATGTAATAGGTTTTGGGTCCTAGGTTTCATTTCCAACATGTTTTTGAAGTGGCTCTATAAAGATGTTTTCCAAAATCTGCATAATGAGTGTTTCCTAATTTTCACTAAGTGACCCACTTTGAGGAATTACATTTATTGCCCTGTGATTGGTCATAACATGTAGGTTGTTGCATCATGTTGTAGGCATTAGAAAGAGTGTTCTTTCCAATTTTCAGCCCCCCATGTGCCCGTTTGACCTATTTGCCAGAGCCATTTCATTTGCAGATTGTTAAGTTTCTCCGTGTCTACCTTGTTTGGTTTTTAGAGGAGCCTACTTTGAGGTTTCCTAGTTCGCACCCTATTCATGGTTGAGCATAATTGAATGTTGTTCCATACTATATACCTAGAAGTGTACTTTCTTGAGGCTTTTGAGGTCTCTAGCAATCCATTTGATCACTTTCCCAGGCCTATTCTAAACCCAATTTATGCATATTTCACTATTTTTATCTTGAATATATCTGATAGGCTGACTTTGGTGTTTACTTGTGTTTCACCACTTGATCTTCGGAGTGAGAGAATGATGGATTCATTTTCACTATGTGGAGGTGAATCAGTGCCTAAGTTTTTGGTTCCTGAAGGTTTCAGTGGGTGAGTTTTTGAAGCCAGTTCCAGAGGTGACTTATGCAGATTTGGCAGTTCTGACTAAATCAATGTTTCCGAGTGGCCTTGTTTGATCATAAATATCTTTTGGCTCGAATATTTATAGGAGATCTCCTTTGGAAAATGTAATAACATGTTGGAAGTGATCTTGTTTCCTCATGGCGTATTCTTGTGATGGCTTTTGGTCAGTGTTTGAGGCCAGTTCTGGAGGCCACTTAGTGTTACTGGTCAAGTCTACAAAAGCACTATGAATTGAATGGTGTGTTTGAATTCTTGGTGAAGTATGGTCTATTTTCATTTAAGCTTGGATTTTGGGATGGGCTGAGGGACCTGAAGATACTAGTTTTCCACTTCATTACACTAACTATTTTGACAGGTCAATGAACAAACAAAATATGATAAAATGGGATTGCAAACATAAAAGGAGAAGATTAAACCAAATTAATGCAATAAGAGAGACCCTTCTTTTTTTGGTTCAATCAACACAATGGTTTGGTGCACTTGTTGTCAAAAGCACCAACCCACTGAGCGCGATGATATTAATGGACTCATATGTTGCACTGGTTGTGAACTGTGTGGTGTGGCTTTGCACACATCTACCCTTCCACATGGCTTTGGATGCACTAGGAAGACATTGTTAGTATTTTGCACATTTGTGAGGCAACATTGAAAAACAATTTATTGTATTTTAAAATACAAAGTCACATGCATAAGTTGCATTTTTAACTTTAGTGGTGGCTACCAGTCATGAATGGGTGCATGAGATAGAACCAAGGAATGGGGTTAGCATGCAACTTCCTCACTAAAGGTAATTCCTAACAATGAAGTGGCACTCACGTTAACATACAAGGTGAGTGTTTGCCTCAAACTAGCTATGGGGCTAATAATGTTTTAAGTTGAAGAGCAAGTTGCACAAAGGAGGACTCACGCAACAAATAGAAAGAGGAATCCTATTTTGATTGATGAAGATGGGTGTGTGATTGATTGATAAAAAATAGTGTGTGAAAATAAATTGGCAGACTTTACATGCGTAAGTGGAAAGGTGAGTGTGTTTGGGAGAAGTTGAAAGTGTGCACACTTTCTTTATGGTGTTGCATATGTATTGTGCATTTGAAGAGGCCTAATTTTTAAGCCAAACCAACATATAAAGGTTTGCGTGAAGTGCTAGCAAATAGAGCTTGAGGCACATTTTGGAGGCTGCTTGCAAGTTGGAAGGCTGTGCAAGAAGGGGAGGACCTACGTTTGAAGTGGATGTGTGTGTGGAGCATATGGAAGAGGTTCTATGCATGTATAAGGGTGTGCATGCCATAGAATGGGTGTGCACATCAAATATCAGGGGAGACACACACATGAATAGAAAGGGTAGGTTGCTCATGTGGGGGGTGTTAATATGATTTAGAAAAATAGAGAGGGGTGGTGAATCAGTTGTTCTTAGGTCTTGATGTATAAAATAACTTCAAAATTTTTTCCTTAAATCAGATCAAGCAACCAAAATAAACTCGGTCATCACTGATTCAATAATAGAAACATATAACACTGCAGTCCACTACCCAACTATAACTAACTTGTAAAACATAGAAATGTTCAAACCAAAACATTCACACAAGTATTAACACCAAGATTTATAATGGAAACCCAATATGGGAAAAACCACTTTGTAACATGCTACTATTATTTTCACTCTTCTGAAGTGTTCTTGGTTAAAAGCCAACCCTATCAAAGGTTACAATACACACTGTCAGGTGTGACCCGGTTAAAGGATTTCAATCACCCTGTTAAAAGTGAGCCTTGTTACAAGACTTACATACACTCCATTAGAAAGAAACCTTGTTCAAAGGATTTAATATATGATTGTTAGGTCAACCTCTGTTAAAAGGATTTTGACTGTTACAATGGTTAGAAAGTAGCAACAGTATTGATCTGAAAAACATACAACTCACTTTGCAAATATAAGATCCAATTCCGTACACAAATGCTAGTTTACTAACTTTGAAACTTTGCCATATCCATCTCTGATCTACTCAGAACTTTTCTTCAAGCAATCACCACACTCCTCCTTCAGCCTTTTCACTTATACAGTCAATAAGACTTACTGTTCTTCCAGCATCTCCTTCACCTATGCATTCTCATACCAAATGTTTTGGTTCCCTTAATACTTTTCTCTGTTAGGTTAATGTTGCCCAAAATTTCATATCCATTCATTTTGGTCGTAGACTAAATTTAATCCCATATCCTCATGCTTTAAGCCCTGTTGAATGCCTCCAAAAAATTTCATGGGTTTAACATCTTTCCCCTGGTCTCTGCAACATTTTGTTCTGTCTCTGACATAAAAAACCTAGGTCAAAATTCATAAAAGTAGTCGTTGGCCCCAAAATCCCTAAAAACCCTTTGGCCTGTTATAATTCTTCATTACCTTTTTCAGCCACTAAAGGTTTCCGTTTTCCATGTGCATTTTAAAATCCTTCAGTCACCAAGTCTCTTATTTCTGGGGTCTAGCTCTTAACACTTAGCGACCTGGTGGGTAGTTAATGTTTGGCATCATAGTTCCAGTCTCTGCAGAGGCTAAGTATCGATTAGATCTGACAGCTACCGCAATTTTGTATATCAAAGATGCAAGTGTTTTAAGATCATGACATAGCGATGGCCATCAATCTTCCTTTTATAACACTACAGGTTGTTAGTGTGTCCACTTCCACATAGTCCAAGGTGTCTACTTTTCATTGGTCGAAGAGCTTGTGATGTGGAGCTATGTCAGAGCAGGCCTAGTACACTATCTTTCTGAGAAGATTTGACAGTCAGCGTATAATCTCATGGAATCTTCTAACCCCATGAGATCATGAGCCAACCGTCAATCTTTCCTTATCTTTGAGGCTCTGTCAGGTGGGTCCTTAGTTTCTAATGTGTTCGCATTTGATTGGTCAGCCAAGGGATGACTGGGATCTGTCAGTGGGACCATGTCAGAGATCTGCATGGACATTAGTAAAAGTAAGATCTACGGCTATCTTATGATCTCATGGAATCTTTTGACCCTATGAGATCATAAGACAACTATTCGATGGGAATCTTAGTCTAGCGTGGGTCCGAGTATCTTGAGTGAGGTGGTAGGGAAGCAAGATCTATGGTGGGCGTGTGATCTCATGGAATCTTCTGATCCCATGTGATCATGCCACCACCATCCGATGAGAATCTCAGTGGGTCATGGGTCCGATGTGCTACGTGTCACTGAAGTGTTCGCTTCTCATTGGTTCCAACTGGTGAGGTGGTGTTAGACTTTTCAAAGGATTTATGACTATTTTTTGAGTCAATTTGAGTCATTCATCTGTCGGGAGAAACTGTGATCGATGATCATGTTTTAAAATTTGACCTGCTAACCATTAATATTTAAATTCAAATATATCTCTACAGGGTTTTGCTAGGGTTTCGATCCAATGGTCGATTACGAAAAAATGGGTAGCTCAAATTGAATTCTTCAAGACAGTTGCAGTTGGGAAGTTGATGGGAAGATCTGATGGCCGTCACGTCTGATTTCTCAAGGGTACCAAGTTAGTGTTCTTGCACCGAAGAAAACATTAAAAGGTGGTGCCACCTGTGGTCTCCTGTACCTCAAATTGCAAAAAACATTCATGGCAAGGCCGAGTTGCAGGGTGGTAGATGGATCAAGATGGCTTGTCCATAGGTAGATGTAGTACCGAGATGGACACACACAAAATCTGATCAGTTGAGATATTTTCAGCAATACATTTATGATCAGAATTGACATAATTAGGGTTTTTATCATGCAATTTTATGTAACCCTAGTTAGGTTTTGGCTCCTGCCTGCGTGCAAATAGGAGATGTATATATTGTTTTTGGGGGCTTTTGTGACCTCAAATTTTACATTTTGGTAAGAGTTGATATTCTTTAGAGAGTTGACATTTTGTAAAGAAGAAAATCTCTTTCTTAGAGAGCTATCTATGGCATTTTCTCTACCCTCTGGTTTTCTACATTCTGTAATCTCCCATTGATAATTTAGATATTGCAGAGGTATTTTGTGACATCCTTTCTATCCCTATGCTTCCTTGTCTGAATTCTCTCTTATTGAATTGAAGTATGTGTATGTTTTTAGTGATATCTTAGGGTTCCTAATCCCTCTTTCTTTTTGCAATTCATGTGTATTCCTGTGGATGATTTGATTTGAATGCTCTTGTGGGTATACTTCAACCCCTTGACAGTCTATCTCATTCCTATACCCAATTGCAGAGGTGAATGTTTGTTTGTAGGTTATAGATTGTTTCTAAATTCTTAGGAATGCTATTGTTTTGTGAAATTTTCTCTTTCCCTAAATAGCCTCTTTCTATTGTGGACCCTTCTATGAAATATTGATGCAAGCCTATTTAGAGAGTTGTGATCTCCTAGACCTAAGTTCATGCATTGATTTCATCCTCTACACTATGATTCAAACCATCATTTCGGTGTATCACCTAGTAGGTAGTTTTCTTTCCAGTCATTCCCTTTCATGCATTCCTTCTATCCCTTTTCCCCTCAAGAGTTTACTTTCATGTCAAGAAGCAAATTAAGGTTATTATCCAAGAGGAACCAGCCTAGAACCTGGAGGTCTCATCTTAGTTAGCATAGGTCCCACAACCTGGAGATGATTCCCATGTTATACTAGGTTATCAAGACCAAGAGAGCTTAAAACAAGGGTGAAAACTTAGTGTATAACAATTAACTTATCTTTTGCCACTTAATCTTCTTTGTAGATCTTAGGGTTAGGTCAAATTCATTGACTCTACCTGCTTCTTCATCTCCTCTTCTAGAATCATCTCAAATCTCATAAAGATTTACAATAAAACATTTTACAAAGCATTAAATGCTTCCATACAATCAATAAATAAAGTCAACACGTTTTACATAATCCAAGAATTCAACAATGTCAGCTCCAAATCTGAATTCTCTTCAAATATAAAAATGTCGATGCTCAGTCAATATTGTGATCATCCACTTGATCTTCATGTAACATGCTCGGTCACTGCTAAAATAGTTTCCTTGGCATATACTGTCTTCCTCAGCAATTACTTGATACTTAGTCGACACTAGATTTTTGCTCATCATACACTAACTCGATCGACACTAACATAACTTGGCTTAAACATGATTTCTTCATTTTTGCTTGGTTAAGCCTTTTAGTCCTCAATCTTACTAAGATAAACAATACATTGTCCCATCATTGTACAACATAGTCAAGTACACTTTGCAGTATCAAGATAACTCAACCTTTCCCTAGGTGCTATTGTTACCATCCTTTCTTTCCCTTCTCACAATAGATATAGTACTTTCCTAAGTAGCAACAGTCTTACCAGTTAAGGTTTGACATCAATGACAATACAATAATTGCTTCAATTTCCGTTTCCAACAATCTCCCTCTTTGGCATTGATGGCAACACCATATGATATCACCTGAATAACACATGGATTACCAACCAATCCAAAAAATTATCTATCCATCAGAGAAAATTTATAATATCCTTAGCTTCATTCTGATTCAAAATCTATAAATCTCACTTCTGTGATTGTCAAAAATATCTGGATCTTCCTCTATCCTGATCTTTCATTTCTATTCATCATCCCTACTCTATAGTTCATGTGTTATAATATCATTTCAATTCAATCTCCCTCTTTGACAAAAATGCCAAAGCAGCAACTAAAACTTACCTATATATACATTGTTCCTAGATATATCTATGCAACTCAGTGTTTCTCCCTCTGTCAACTTGCTTATGATTGATTTGTTGTCTTTTCTTCTTCTTCACAGCTCTAGGATAGTCCTAAAGTGTGACAATCTTCTGCATCAATTTGTCAATTATTCTACTGTAGCATATTTGATGCAGTGGTCCTAGCTTGACTAGGTAGCCTCAGTTAGGGGAAGGACCCCTAATTGACTTCTCAAATACTCATGAGCTTCTTTAGGTAAAGCTTTAGTGAATATGTCTACCAATTGTTCTTTTGTATTCACATATTCCATTCGAACTTCCTTGTCTTGTACCAATTCCCTCAAATAGTGATACTTGATTGCTCTATGCTTGGTCTTAGTGTGCATCACTGGATTCTTAGAAATATTGATGGCACTTGTGTTGTCACAGAAAATAACAATAGGTTCAATGATTTCTTCTTTCATGCCTATCAACAACTGTTTTATCCATATTAAATTTGAATAGTTTACTACATCAGCAACATACTCGGCTTTAGAAGTAGATTGGGAAATGCAATTTTGTTTCTTGCTTGTCCAGGAGACTAATCTTTGGCCAAGAAAGAGAGATCCACCACTAGTGCTCTTTCTATCATCTACATTTCTTGCCCAATCAACATCAGTGTATACTCTAAGTTCAAATTTGTCATTCTTCTTGTAATATAACCCATAGTCAGCAGTTCCTTTCAAGTATCTCATGATTCTTTTCACCGCCATCATCTGTGTTTCCTTAGGATTGGCAGAGAATCTTGCCACAATCCCAACAACTAGTGCAATATCTAGTCTACTATGTACAACATACTGCAATTTTCCAATCATGGATATGTACAAAGTTTGGTTAACTTCTACAACATCATCATTCTTAGATAACTTTTGTCCAGTAACCATAGGAGTTCCCACTGGTCTAGCATCTTCCATTCCAAACTTTTTTAGTATTTCATTAACATACTTAGACTGTGTATTGAAAATTCCTTTCTTCATCTCATATACTTGTAAACCAACAAAGAATTTGATCTCACCAAACATACTCATTTCAAATTCAGTTTGCATTTCTTTTGAAAAAATTTTACACAATGCATCTTGTCCACCAAAAATAATGTCATCAACAAAAATTTTGGCCAATAGAATACCTTTACCTTATTCATCCTTCAAGTACAGATTGCTTGTGTCATTTGTTTTTGAAAATCCAATCTGCATCAGATAGTTATGCAACCTCTCATACCATGCTCTGGGAGCTTGTTTCAATCCATACAATGCTTTGTTTAGTTTGCATACCATGTGTCTTCTATTTGGCTCAATAAAACCTTTTGGCTGTTCTATGTAAAATTCTTCTTTTAGTACACCATTTAAAAATGTAGACTTGACATCCATTTGATATACCTTGAAATCTTTATAAGCAACATATGCAAGTAGAGTTCTTACTCCTTCCAATCTAGCTATAGGGGCAAATGTCTCCCCATAATCTATTCCTTCTTCTTGTGCATAGCCTTTGCATACCAGCCTAGCTTTGTTCCTAGTGATTTCACCTTTTTCATTCAACTTGTTTTGAAACACCCACTTTGTTCCTATAACATTTTTATCTACAAGTCTCGGCACCAGAGTCCAGGTTTCATTCTTCTCAATCTGGTCAATCTCTTCATTCATTTCTTGTATCCAGTCTTCATTTTCTAATGCCTCTTTAGTTGTCTTAGGTTCAAACACACATAGTAAGCATGTTGGATCCTTGGTTTTGCTTCTAGTCTAAATTCCAGTGTCTTTATCTCCAATTATCTATTCAGGCTTTGATATCTTCTTACATATTTTGCCAAAATAGGTTCAACATTTTTCTCCTCTATTTCATCAAGTTCCACAACAAGATTGTCAGATTCAGCTTCTGAATGCTCGACAACCTCTTCCTGATACTCGACAGCATTACCTTGTAGCACAACATGTTCTTGTTCTCTCTCGGCACTATTTTCCTGACAGTCGACAATCGATTCCTGTCACTTGGCATTGCTTGCCTGAGACTCGGCATCAGGTGTAGGTCTGTTACCCACCTTTTCTATTTCCTCAATGTACACAAAAGATCTATAATCTTATGGTTCTCTTTTGCTATCAGCTTCATTTCTTTTTGCATACTCATCAATTTTTACATTCACACTTTCCACAATTTTGTTAGTGTTAGAGTTCAAACACTTATAAGCTTTACTTTTGGTGGAGTAGCCTAGGAATATGCCTTCATCACTTTTGGCATCAAACTTTCCATTCCTATTATCTTTCAATAAGTAACACTTGCTTCCAAAGATTCTAAAGTATTTAACACTCAGTGCATGCCCATACCATAATTCATAGGGTGTCAGATTTGTACCTTTCTTGATCTATACCCGGTTAAGAGTGTAAATAGCTATACTTATAGCTTCTTTCTAGTATTTCTGTGCCACATTCTTTTCAATCAATAATGTCCTTGCACAGTCCAAAATAGATCTGTTCCTTCTTTCTGCTATACCATTCTATGGAGGTGTCCTAGGTGCAGACATCTCTTGATTCCTCTATCATTGCAAAAAAGATTGAATTCATTTGATGTAAATTCTCCACCTCGGTTAGATCTAAGACATTTTAGGTTCCTACCTATCTCCTTCTCAACCTTTTCCAAATACCACTTAAAATATTGAAAAACATTAGATTTTTATTTTAGAAACATTACATGCATCATCCTGGTATGATCATCAACAAACAAGATAAAGTATCTAGCTCCACAATAACTTTGTATACCCATAGGTCCACAAAGGTCAGTATGAACCAAATCTAAAATGTGTTCAGAAGTAAAGGTTTTGCTCTTGAAACTTGACTTAGTCATTTTTCCTAACATGCATTCTTTACACATCACATTCTCAGGTTTCTTCAATCTAGGTAGGCCTCTTACTTTCTTCTTCTTACTTATCTCTACCAAATTGTCAAAGTTAACATGACATAGCCTCTTATGCCATAAAAAAATGTCATCAAGTTGTGCAATCATACATATTTCTTCAGATAGGTCAACATAGAACAAATTACCTCCAGTCTACTCACCACTTCCAATCAGTTCACTTATAGCATCAAATATCTTAGCTTTCTTGTGATGAAATTCCACTCGGTAACTAGTTTTGTTGAGCTGAGAAACACTTAGCAAATTATAATTCAATCCTTCAACCCAATAAGCATTTTCATAAGAGATTTTATCAGTCTGTTTAATCAATCCTTTTCCTCTAATAGGACATGGTCCATCATTACCAAATGTTACACTTTTACCTTTATAATGATATAAGGTCTCAAACTTACTTTTGTCACCAGTCATGTGATGTGAACAACCACTATCTATAATCCATTTGTCATTCTTGTTCACATAGGAAATAAATGCAATTTTCTCATCCTCATTAGATTCATCTTTCATTGCAACATAGACTACCTCAATTTCGAAATCATTACTATCAGTGTCAGTCTCTTCTTCAGCAATGTAACAAGATTTCTTACCTTTTCCTTTTTAGGCTTTGTACCTTCAGTAGCCTTTTTCATCTCTTCTATCTTTGTGTCTGCTGTTTCTTTCTTCATCTTTATCCTTCCTATCAGGACATCTAGCAGCTATATGACCAACTTTATTACATGTAAAACATATAATAGGGAGTTTACCTTTATATTTTCCTTTTCCTCTTCTCAGCCTTCCAGCCATAAGAGCTTCTAGATCTTCAAGATCTTCATCAATAGTGTCACTGTCACTTTCACTTTCACTTTCACTGGTGCATCTTTCTTTTTCTTTCTTCGGCTTGTTCAGAACCAATTGTGACTTAAAAGTAGATTCAACATTTCCAATACTACCAACAGTTAAATTATCATAGTTAGACAGTTCAAAAGTAGTCAGTTTGCCAATCAAACCTTCCAAGGTAAACACATTTCCAAAGTTACATCTAGATTCCTAAATAGCTGAGATCTTAATAGCATATATAGGATGCAGGGTTCTTAACACTTTTCCAATTATGGTCTCACCATCAATAGTTCCATTTGCTCCTCTAATAGCATTCACAACTTCTTTTATTCTACCACAATATTGTGCAATGTTTTCATCTTCATTCATTCTCATTTCATCAAACTTACCTCTGAGACTCTCGGCTTTAGGTTTCAGCACATATAGATCACCACCATAAATCTTTGCAAGAGTGTCCCACATATCTTTAGCAATTATGAAGTCCTTAATATCCTCAAATTCCAGATAGCTTAGGGCAGATGCAATTTCCAGTATTGCTTGATTATGTTCTTGCTTAGCTCTCATTTCCTCGATAGTCAAAGGTGTAACAGGTGTGACATAGTGATGCTCAATGTAGTATTTTGCAGAATCACCAATACTGGCCAGATGTAGCTTCATCAAGCTTTTCCATGCAGGGAATTTATCTTTGTTCAGCTTTGGTACCTCCTTCTTATACATCTTGATCATTTGCTTCAAGTCTCTTTAAACTTGTTTTCTGTAGACACCAATAAGCAACACAACTCTGATACCATTTTTAATATGATTTAGAACAACAGAGAGGGGGGGGGGTGAATCAGTTGTTCTCAGGTCCTGATGTATAAAGTAACTTCAAAATTTTTTCCTTAAATTAGATCAAGCAACCAAAACAAACTCAGTCATCATTGATTCAATGATAGAAACATATAACACTATAGTCCACTACCCAGCTATAACTAACTTGTAAAACATAGAAATGTTCAAACCAAAACATTCACACAAGTATTGACACCAAGATTTATAGTGGAAACCCAATATGGGAAAAACCACTTTGTAACATGCTACTATTATTTTCACTCTTCTAAAGTGAGCTCGGTTAAAAGCCAACCCTGTCAAAGGTTACAATACACACTGTCAGGTGTGACTCGGTTAAAGGATTTCAATCACCCTGTTAAAAGTGAGCCTTGTTACAGGACTTACATACACTCCATTAGAATGCAACCTTGTTCAAAGGATTTAACAAATGACTGTTAGGTCAACCTCTGTTAAAAGAATTTTGACTATTACAATGGTTAGAAAGTAGCAGTAGTATTGATCTGAAAAATATACAACTCACTTTTCAAATATCAGATCCAATTCCGTACACAAATGCTAGTTTACTGACTTTGAAACTTTGCCATATCCATCTCTGATCTGCTTGAAACTTTTCTTCAAGCAATCACCACACTCCTCCTTCAGCCTTTTTGCTTATACAGTCAATAAAACTTACTGTTCTTCCAGCATCTCCTTCACCTATACATTCTCATACCAAATGTTTTGGCTCCCTTAATACTTTTCTTTGTTAGGTTAACTTATCTTTTGCTGCTTAATCTCCCTTAATACAATCAATAAATAAGTCAACACTTACATAATTCAAGAATTCAACAATGTCAGCTCCAAATCTAAATTCTCTTTAAATATAAAAATGCTGATGCTCGGTCAATACTGTGATCACCCACTTGGTCTTCATGTAAAATGCTCGGTCACTACTAAAATTGTTTCCTCAGCATATACTGTCTTCCTTGGCAATTACTTGATACTTGGTCGACACTAGATTTTTTCTCGGCATACACTAACTCGGTCGACACTAACATAACTTGGCTTAAACATGATTTCTTCATTTTTGCTCGGTTAAGCCTTTTAGTCCTCAATCTTACTAAGATAAACAATACATTGTCCCATCATTGTACAACATAGTCAAGTACACTTTGTAGTATCAAGATAACTCAACCTTTCCCTAGGTGCTATTGTTACCATCCTTTCTTTCCCTTCTCACGATAGATATAGTACTTTCCTAACTAGCAACAATCTTACCAGTTAAGATTTGACATCAATGACAATACAATAATTGCTTCAATTACAGTTTCCAACAGGGGGATGCTAGACAAATTGCATGGCATGTAGGATATGGGTGCCAGTACAATTTGAAGGTGTTGTGAGTGACAACATACCATGTGAATAAATGTTCATGCATGGCATGATCTGTAGCTTCATTTTGAACATGGGTGCCTTGTGCAAAGTAAGAGAAGGCTACCAAGCCAAATGGACGGAGTGTTTAAATAAGGAGGTTCACGTAGGTGTTTGGTTTGCAAACCAAGGCAAACACCATTGGGGGCATGCGTTAAAGAAAGGCAAGTGCTAGCATTAAAATAAGAGGAGGGGTGAGCATGAGGTAAGCCAAATAGAATGCCAACAAAAATGTAAATAGGGGCATATTTTGATAGCAGGGAAAGAGCCAAGAGGCCAAGGCCAAAAGGAAATAAAGAAAAGTCACGCAGAACCAGCTGAAGGAAACAAAATGCAAAATAGTGCGCATGTGGGTTTATCCCACATGCACAATGTTTTGGTGTTTTATAGTATTTATAAGCAACAGGGCTTAGAATGAAGGTAAATAAAGAAGGAAGAGAGGCTAGTGGTTTCCTCTACCTCATGGGCCCACCTTGGAGTGCATGGCACCTGGGCACTACGAAGAAATTTTGGAAATTCTTTAAAAAACTTCAAAATCTTAGTCCCACATTCATCCCGAATTTGGAATTTGAGATGTAGAAATGAAACATCACTCACATAAGAGATTAGAACAAAGAGAAAGATGATCTGCATGTATGTGTGTGGATGTGCCTCAAGAAGCATGCCAGTGGGCCCAGAGACAGAGGTAATTTTGTAGACAATTGGCAAGATGTCAAGGATCCCAGGAGGACATGTTATAGGTGTTCGCACATTCATAGAATGAAATGATAGTTAAGGCTAGCATTCGGAGAACCAGTGGGCGATTAGTTGCCAGGTCGCTAGATAGCTGGCGGTCATAAGGAAATATTTAGCGATCCAGAGAACAGTAGTCGCCAGTTCACCAGATAATTTGGCAGTTAGCCTAGGCATTCCAAGATCACGAGATAACATGGTCGCCCAAACATTGTATGGTCTATGATTAAGCCTTAGCATCTAGAGCTTAAAAGAATAATGTAGTCACTAAATCTCCCAATTCTTGGCGGTTTACCAAAATCATTCAGAGATTAGGAGACTGAAGGATTTTGTCCATTCTACAAATTTAACTCAGGGTTACAAATCCATTCTGAGATTCAGAGGTAAAGGCATTTTCCCAATCACCAAACTTGACCACGATTAGATAAAGTATTCAAAGATTCAGAGATCAAATGCATTCACCCAATCTCCCAACCAGAGGTCAAGGCCAGGGTTAGTCCATGCATCCAATCAGATCATGACACTTGTCACATCTTGATGGTTTCTATGGTAAGAATGCATAAAAAAATTTAAAAATCCCAGATTTAAAAGAATCAGAAAGATTTAAAATGTGACAAGGTCCAGACTTAGGATTAAATCCAAAAATTTAAATGATGGCCCTGCTCACAGATTTAATGCTTGGAGATTATTTTTTAACCAAATATAGGCATATAATATATTTTCTAAAATGACAAGACATAAGGAATCAGATGGAAATCATTGTTTTCAATTTTAGCTTAGTTGGAAAGAGCAGTTAGGGATACAATTTCAAGTTCAGAATTAAGTTTGTTGGAAAATAATTGTAGGCAGGATCAATTTGAAGATCAGTTGCAGATCAAATTTGAGGGAAATACTTGGAGATATTTTGTCCAAATAATGGATAGCTATCAGTTGGCTCCAACTAACCACATTCTCCTATATCTCAAGTTTTCTTCATTGTTACAAGGATGATGGAATAATCACTGCAGAGGCAGTATTTTGGCTTAGGATATTTTGTTTTTTGAGGGCTTCAAAGTTTTCTTGATTGTAATGAACCGGAGATTTTTGAATGAAAAATCATGGAATCCCAATCCTATATTGGTGATGTCTTCATGTGTATTTATTTAAATTCTTGTGTATTAGTTTTTAAGGAACTCTAATATGTTGGTTACAAGGTGATTGTGAATCTGTGTTCTTAGTTTCTCTCAAGGAGTGAATAAATCTTTGGCACAATTTTGAGAGTTCAATAGTGTATGTAAATTTTATGTCTGGGTAGGGGAGTGAGAGAATGATCTATAAGGAATTTCATTTAGGTTTTATTTTTTTTGAAAATCATAAGAGTTCTGGGGATTTGCTTTCATCTGAATCTATTGCCCAATTAATAAGGTACTGGTCACTATTTGTTTCTGCATCTTTCATCATCAAATCAAAATCAATAAATATTTACTTTTATGTATGTTGTAGAGCTGAGAAGATTAAGTTTGTATCAAGGATATAGACTAATGTTTTAATTCTTTGAAGAAGTATATCTGATAGGTACACCTGCCTGTAGCCAAGAGCTCAAAGTGAAGAAGGACTTGGTCCTTGTTGATAGTCTTTTCTTATTTGAATCAGGAGTTTAGGAATCATAGAGTTCCATTTTAGCACTCAAGGCTTGTGTGTTGGATTCAATAAGAAAAATCACTAACAAATTGGTGACTCTTCTAGCGAAGAAATAAAGGATAGCAAGTTTAAGATGTTTTTTCCTTGCTTGGCTGAATTATCCCAGAGTCTAGTTAAGTGATCATAGAGTGAAGTGTTTTTTTCAAAAATTGTTATATTATCTCACAGAATGTGAGTGGCAACTCTGAATCTCTTTTTGATCAGCATTTTGTAATAGTGAAATTGCAATGTGTTTTATGATCCTGACAAACAATGCATCCTGTGAAGTTGTTTTGTGTTTGCTAGTAAAGAAGGTTCAGATTTGAGATAAAGGTTCTCAGCTGATTCAGATTTGGTCCTTTGCAAAGAGGTGGCGATTCTAAAAATAACACTTCCAAGAAATATTTTATCAAAGTATTTGATCAGTATTTTGCACCAGAAATAACACTTCCAAGAAATATTTTATCAAAGTAAAAATAGTCCCTAAATAGGTGAATAAGTCACTAGTGAAAAGGGAAAATAATATTAAAATTGGAGTCATATTTCTGGATTGAACTTTTCAGTTATTGTAAAGAGTATCAAAAATATGTTGAAGTTTAATGAAGTCAGTGTTTGCATAAATTTGGATAGAAATATTTTCATGAGAACAGGGTCTATTGTTTCCCCAGTGTGTTAAAATGGAGGTCCCAGCTATGATAGATCAAGAAGATGATTCTAGATCTGAAAGTTTTCAATCAAATTTAGAGAATTATAATGATGAATTTCATTTGATAAAAGATTTTAAGATGTGCAATAGGAGAAAGGAAAGAGGAGTCTACATTGTCTTATTACAAGAAATTTCTTGTTGCATGTAGTAAACTTCTTGTGGGTCTTGATTTTCAAGAATCCCAATATGCTGAAATGTTTCTTGAACTTGGTATGCCTGAATCACTTAGTTGGATTGCATCCCTAAAAAATGAAGCACTAGAAAATGTTAAGGAATGGATAGATTCCTTTGTAGATATTGAATCCATTTGTGTTGAATCTAGTTGTGTTGAGGATGATGAGTCTTGTGATGTTCATAGTGTTGGTTATTGTGTTGATGATGAAATTTATGGTTATCAAAGAGTAGAAGATGAATTTGCAGTTGATAATGATTCCCTTGAGTCTATAGATTTCTCTTTTTCTTAGCATGATGACAATGGTTCCTTGTTTTAGCTTGATGATGTTTTGTGTGAACATGAGGAATATGATTATAATGCAGATGATAGTTCCTGCAGTGATTATTTTGAACAAGGCAATGTGAGACTAGTGATTTCAGTCCCTATTTCAAATGGGGAAGATATTTGCAGCACTAGTAGTGAAACCGAAGAGATGGAGTGTGAAGTTCAGTGCTCACTAAGTAGTGAGAAAATTTTAGATCTCTTGGAGACTAAGTTTTAGAGGTATGCTCCCAAGTTTGTTTCAAAAATTCCATTCCCAGTAACATAAATTTTGACAAAGATGATTCAAGTGATGGAATGATGTATGAAACATTTTCTGATTTTCCTTCTCCTGTATTTGAGTTTAAAGATATGCAAGTGGATAGTACATATAATTGTGATGATTTTGATAATGTTATATTTGATAAATACAATGATGAATGTACTAGTGAGTGTTCTAATTTTCAAGAGCCTGTTGTTTGTGGTTCTTGTTTACATTTTGATGCTGGAGAATGTAGTAAATCTGAATATGTTTTCTCAGATTTGCAAGTGACTAATGAGTCACTCACTAATAGAGCTTGTTCCCTTCTAAATGTTGCTGATGTATTTTATGATTAGCAAGTCATTTTTAGTTTTGTGCAATCAGATATTTGTCTTAAGAAGTTCTATGTTAGATTGCAAAGTGATGAGATAAAAGTGTTTTGTTCTTTTTTATAAACTAATTATCAGAATGTTGATGTTTCCAGCCATGAAGTTGAGTTGGAGTGTTTCCTTTTTCAGCATGGTAGTGAGAATGAAGAGTGTGATGCTTTGATATCATAAAGTGATCAGTATTTATGGCAGCCTGATGGCCTAATCTTGCTGGATGATGGTGAGTGCAATGATCATTTTTTTTATGAGATGCTGAAAATGGATCAAAATATTTTTTACTGGCTGGATGAAACATGTAATTTCAGTTTGCCTACATCGTATGGAGATGAAAATCATTTGTTTGATAGGGGTAAAAACTTATTAGAGTTTTGGGGCTTTGAGCCTTTTTGTAAATATTGTAAGTTCAGGTATAGTTGCTTTCCTTTTAGTTATGTGTACCTTTGTTTTCAGTAAGGGGTTCCCTGTTTGGAGTTTTGTGAAAAAGAAGTAAAGAGTGAAGTTGATTCCCTTTGGGTGGTCTGTTGTACCAGAGATTCTGGATTCTCTACATGCTCACAAGGGGCATGCATACCCAGTCAGAGCCACTGTTGGAGCTCAAAAATCATGAATATCATTTGAGTCTAGATTTGTAAAATTTGTCTAAGTGTCAGAATTGTCCTTAAAATCATTAAAAGATGCCTAGTTTGAGTGCACTAAAATGTGGACCCATTGATTTTCATGAGGATTCACTTGGATAGGGTGTTCATCACCTATCATTTGACATATGTAATAGGTTTTGGGTCCTGGGTTTCAGTTCTGACATGTTTTTGAAGTGGTTGTTTAGAGGTGTTTCCCAAAATCTGCATAATTAGTGTTTCCTAATTTTCACTAAGTGGCCAACTTTCAGGAATTGCATTTATTTCCCTGTGATTGGTCATAACATGTAGGTTGTTGCATCATGATTTAGGCATGAAAAAGAGTGTTATTTCCAATTTTCAGCCCCCCATGTGCCTGTTTGACCTATTTGTTAGAGCCATTTCATTTGTAGATTGTTAAGTTTATCTGTGTCTGCCTTGTTTGGTTTTCTGAGTGGCCTACTTTGAGGTTTCCTAGTTCGCAACCTGTTCATGGTCGGGCATAATTGAATGTTGTTTCATATTTTAGACTTGGAAGTGTACTTTCTTGAGGATTTTGAGGTCTCTACCAATCCATCTAATCACTTTCCCAGGCTTATTCTAAACCCAATTTATGCATATTTCACTATTTTTATCCTGAATATATCTGACGGGCTGACTTTGGTGTTTACTTTTTTTCACCACTTGATCTTCGGAGCGAGAGAATGATGGATTCATTTTCACTATGTGGAAGTGAATTAGTGCTTAAGTTTCTGGTTCTTGAAGGTTTCAGTGGGTGAGTTTTTGAAGCCATTTCCAGAGGTGACTTATGCAGATTTGGCAATTCTGAGTGAATCAATGTTTCTGAGTTGCCTTGTTTGATCATAAGTATCTTTTTGCTCAAATGTTTCTGGGCGCTCTCCTTTGGTGAATGTAATAACATGTTGGAAGTGATCTTGTTTTCCTCATGGCCTATTTCTGTGATGGCTTTTGGTCAATTTTTGAGGCTAGTTCTGGAGGCCTGTTAATGTTACTGGTCAAGTCTGCAAAAGCACTATGAATTGAATGGTGTGTTTGAATTCCTGATGAAGTATGGTTTGTTTTCATTTAAGCTTGGCTTTTCGGATGAGCAGAGGGACCTGAAGATACTAGTTTTACACTTCATTACACTGACTATTTTGATAGGTCAATGAACAAACAAAATATGATAAAATAGGATTGCAAAGATAAAAGGAGAAGATTAAAGCTAATTAATGCAATAAGAGAGACCCTTCTTTTTTTGGTTCCCTCAACGCAATGGTTTGGTGCAATCGCTATGGAAAGCACCAACCCACTGAGTGCGATGATATTAATGGACTCATACGTTGCACTGGTTGTGGACTGTGTTGTGTGACTTTGCACATATTTTCCCTCTTGCATGGCTTTGGAGGCACTAGGCAGACATTGTTAGTATTGTACACATTTGTGAGGCAACATTGACAAAACAATTTATTGAATTTGAAAATAAAAAGTCACAGGCATGATCTCGGTTTTAAGTTTAGTTGTGGCTTCCAGTCATGAATGGGTGCGGGAGATGGAACCAAGGAATGGGGTTAGTAGGCACTTTACACACTAAAGGTAATTCCTAACAATGAAGTGGCACTCATGTTAAAAATGAAAGGTGAGTGTTTTCCTGAGACTAGCTATGGGGCTACTAATGTTTTAAGTTGAAGAGCCAGTCACACAAAGGAGGACTCACACAATAAATAGAAAGAGGAATCGTGTTCTGATTGATGAAGATGGGTGCGTGATTGATTGATAAAAAATAGTGTGTGAAAAATTTTTGGCATACTTTACATGCGTAAGTGGAAACGTGAGTGTTTTTGGGAGAAGTTGAAAGTGTGTGCACTTTCTTTATGGTGTTACATACGTATTGTGCATTTGAAGAGGCCTGATTTTTAAGCCAAACCAACCTATAGAGGTTTGTGTGAAGTGCTAGCAAACATAGCTGGAGGCACGTTTTGGAGGCTGCCTACAAGTTGGAAGCCTGTGCAAGAAGGGGAGAACCTACGTTTGAAGGGGCTATGTGTGTGGAGCATATGGAAGAGGTGCTACACATTTGGAAGGGTGTGTTTGCCATAGAATGGGTGTGCACATTAAATATAAGGGGAGACCCACACATGAATAGAAAGGGCAAGGTGCTCACATGGGGGGATGTAGATAAATTGCATGGCATGTAGGATATGGGTGCCAGCACAATTTGAAGGTGTGGTGAGTGGTAGCATACCATGTGAATAAATGCTCACACATGGTGTGATCTGCAAGTTCATTTTCAACATAGGTGCCTTACGCAAAGTAAGAGAAGGCTACTAAGCCAAATGGAGGTAGTGATTAAACGAGGTTCACGCAGGTGTTTGGCCTACAAATGAAGGCAAATACCATTGGGGGCATGCTTTAAAGAAAGGCAAGTGCTAGCATTAAAATGAGAGGAGGGGTGAGCATGAGGTAGGTCAAATAGAATGCCAATGAAAATCTAAATAGGGGCATATTTTGATAGCATGGTAGGAGCCAGGAGGCCAAAGCCAAAAGGAAATAAAGAAAAGTCATGCACAACAAGTTGAAGGAAACAAAATGTAAAATAGTGTGCATGTGGGTTTATCCCACATGCACATTGTTTTGTTTTTTTATAGTGTTTTTTAGAATGACATTAAATAAATAAGAGAGGCTAGTGGCCGTCTCTGCCTTCCTGGCTCACCTTGGAGTGTGTGTCAGCTAGGAAGTATGAAGAAATTTTGAAAAGTCTTTAAAAACCTTCAAAATCGTAGTCCTACATTCATCCTAAATTGGGAATTTGAGATGTATAAATGAAACATCGCTCACATAAGAGATTGGAAGAAAAAGTAGAAGGCTCTGTACATGCACGAGTGGAGGTGCCTCAGGAAGTGTGCTGACAGGCTTGGAGACATTGGTAATTTTGAATATGAGCGGCGAGATGACAAGGACCTGAGGAGGACACGTGGGAGGCATTTGTGCATTCGCAGAATGAAATGGCAGTTAAGGGTAGCAATGGGAGATCCAGTGGGTGGTTAGTCACCAGGTCGCTAGATAGCTAGTAGTTAGAAGGAAATATTCAGCGATCCTAAGAATAGTAGTCTCCAGTTCACCAAATAAGTTGGTGGTTAGCCCACGTATTCTGAGATCATGAGATAACATGGTCGCCCAATCGTTGGATGGTCCATAGTTAAACCTTAGCATCCAGAGATTAAAAGAATAATGCAGTCGCTGAATCTCCCAATTCTTGGTGGTTTACTAAAATTATTCAGAGATTAGGAGACTGAAGGATTTCGCCCATTCTCTAGATTTAACTTAGGGTTACAAATCTATTTCGAGATTCAGAGGTAAATCCATTCATCCAGTCACCAGACTTGACCATGATTAGATAAAGTATTCAAATATTTAGAGATCAAAGGCATTCGCCCAATCTCCCAACTAGAGGTCAAGGCTAGGGCTAGTCCGAGTAGCCAATCAGATCATGACATTTGTCACATCCGGGTGGTTTCTATGGTAAGAATGCATAGAAAATATAAAAAGGCAAGATTTAAAAGATTTAGAAAGATTTTAAAAGTGACAAAGTCTAGACTTAGGATTAAATCCAAAAATTTAAGTCATGGCCTTGCTCACAGATTTAATGTATGGTGATTCATTTTTTAACCAAATATAGGCATATAATATATTTTTGGAAATGGCAAGACATAAGGAATCAAATGGAAATCATTCTTTTCAGTTTAAGCTTTGTGGGAAAGAGCGGTATAGGATAGAATTTTGAGATCAGAATCAAGTTTGTTAGAAAATGATTGTAGGCAGGATCAGTTTGAAGATCAGGTGCAGATCAAATTTGAGGGAAATACTTGGAGATATTTTGTGGAAAGAATGGACAGCTATCAATTGGCTCCAACAGACCACATTCTCCTATATCTCAAGTTTTCTTCATTGTTACAAGGATGATGGAATAATCACTACAGAGGCAGTATTCTAGCTTAGGAGCTTTTGTTTTTTGAGGTCTTCATAGGTTTCTTTATTGTAATGAACCAAAGATTTTTGAATGAAAAACAGTGGAAGCCCAATCCTGTATTGGTGATGTCTTCATGTGTATTGCTTTAAATTCTTGTGTATTAGTTTGTAAGGCACTCTAATATGATGGTTACAAGGTGACTATGAATTTGTGTTCTTAGTTTCTCTCAAGGAGTGAATAAATCTTTGGCACAATTTTGAGAGTTTGACAATGTATGTGAATTTGATGTCTGGCTAGGAGAGTGAGAGAATGATCTGTAAGGCATTTCATTCAGGTTTTATTTGTTTTGAAAATCATAAGAGTTCTAGGGATTTAATTTCATCTAACTCTGTTGCTCAATTAATAAGGCACTGGTAACTACTTGTTTCTGCATCTTTCATCATCAAATAAAAATCAATGAATATTTACTTTCATGTATGTTGTAGAGGTGAGAAGATTAAGTTTGTATCAAATGTATAGACTAATGTTTTAATGCTTTGAAGAAGTAGATTTGATAGGTACACCCACCTATAGCCATGAGCTCAAAGTGAAGAAGGACTTGGTCCTTGTTAATTAGTCTTTTCTTGTTTGAATCATGAGTTTAGGAATCGTAGACTTCTATTTAAGCACTCAGGGCTTGTGTGTTGGATTCATCAAGAAAAATCACTAACAAGGTGGAGGATACTACACAACACAATACAAGAATTGAAGCACCTCATGAAGATGTGCATCAGGGGCATACAGAGCCATGGACTCCTATTATTATGATAAGGGTAAATAGTTCACTTTTTACAATGTATTTAATTTTAAATGTTCATATTTTTAGTAGAATTTTCTTATAATAATTTCTCATTTATGTTTTTTTATGTGAACTACATTTATGTTCAGTTGATGACAAAGGAGGAGATGGAACAGGTGGAGGGGTCCACACTTTTGGCCATATCATTTGGCCTCAACACTTCTATGGTACATATTTTTTAATGTACTTATTGGTTTCCTTAAATTATTATCATAGTATATGTACATGTGTTTTCTAATTTTTATGATCATCTTATTACATACTAATGTAGGTGTCACGAGTTGTCACTAGGGGGAAATGTGAGGGGGTTCAGGCATCATGCATTGAAAAGGGGAAGGTAATTAAGTAATTTAGTTTGTTTATGCATACATGTATACTTGTTAGTTGTGTGTACTCATTTTCAATTTACATGGTTTATTTGACAGAGGGTGGTGTCTGATGATATCGTGAGACCCTTTCACCACAATAGAGTCACATGCATCTCAATTCGCAGTGATAGCTCCATGGTACGTATATTTCTAAATTTATTTGTGTGTATTTTACTATCAAGTATATATAATATGATCAAGCCATGATTGTATGAAGTATCTGTTTGAATTTTTTAGGTTGCCCCTAGTTTGAGAGAGGTAGAACACCAAGGGTTTGTAGCGTTGATGAGTCAGCTGAAATTTCTTGAAGAAAGTTTAACATGGGTAAGTTTTAATGTTAATTTAGTTATTTTGTAAACATATTTTTGCTACCAAGGATTTAACATTAAATAGTATAACTCGTAGATCAATCTCTTTTTTGCAAACATATACAGGTCAGAGTTGACATTAATGAATTATTCCTTCGCTACGAAGGACATATATAAGATCTCCTGTCCGCGTGAGGAGACAGAGAGGTGAGGTACATGAGAGTTGAATTTTTTAAATTTTATTTAGTATTGTTGACTATGATTTTGAATTTTGAATTTTTATTTGTAGAAACCATATAAATTAAGTAATCTAAGTTGGGGTTTCACTTTTGTGTTTGAATGCAGGATCCATCAAAGCCAATGAGTACTTCAAAGAGGCTACATTTTGATGATTCACTAGTAGAATAGGATATCCTAGAAATATTTTTAGTTGAATTTCTTATTTTGAGATGACATATGACACATTTTGAGATGGCGTATGCCAAATTGTACCTAGATATGTTGTTTTTGTAAATATGTATAGAATTATTGTTCATTTTGATATATATGAAACTTGATATTCAATCCAATTTATTAATTATATTTTCATTTATTCATTGTTAGTATGTAAATATGCTTGTGTGTATATACTCATGTGTACGATTTATATCTTAAGTATATTCAGGTACATTCTTCATAACCTAAATTCATGGGTATGGGCTATGTGCATGGCTTAAGTGAATTCATGTGTATACTTTATAATCTATGTGCTACATGTATGCTTTATGACTTAAGAAAATTTACGTGTATGCTTTATGTTCTACGTGTGTTCACATGTGTAATTCAACATTTAAGTGAATTCAAAATTTATGTGCTACATTGTATTCATGTGTATCTAATGCTTTCAACCAAGAAAATCCTTCAAAGTTCACTTCACAAATCTGGTGATCACCTTGTCAAATCAACTATTATGCAATGAATCAAGTTATAACTCTATTATAAATGTCAAAGACACATCATTCCATGAGAATTAGTAAGAACATTCATGGAATGATGCTTCTACATCAATATTTTGTCAAACTATTATTCAAAAAACAATGACCTATCATTCTAGGTACCAAACCCTCCTTTCTAGGGTCTGTAGGCCAGGGCTTGTTGAAAAAGTCTCTTGCAAATATTTATAGATCCCACCAATGGATCTAACACATTGATATGGACTCCAATAGCATAGATTCATCACAAAATATAATCATCCATTAGATTATATGCTCGCAACAATGACTAGTGCTTCTTCATGAACCTTCAATTAACATTTACCACCATTTGTGGTCTCTCCACCACCATATATCCTGCATATCCCTGCAACCAAACACTATTGTATATGACAATAGTTAATTCCTTACCTTGAAATGCCAATGAAATAATGCAATACGGAAATAGAAGTAATAAAAAGACAATAGAAAATCAATTTACTCCATTTCAAATCACAAACATATTCCACAATGCATTAAAATGACCATCCTTGGTCTCTTTACATTTGCCAATGATCCTTTATGGTCATTCCCAATCTCCAATGGAGTAGAAACATTTGTCCATTTTGGGTACAAATTAATGCTTCCATCACATCTAGTTGTGTAGGTTTACCCTAGGAATTGTCCCACTTTGCCTCTTGACACACCAGAACGCTCACAAGCATGCACAATGGTGCTTAGTGGACCTTGAGAACACTTTGGCCTGACATGATTGAAAACATTCTAATGAATTCATGTTTTGAATGAGGTTTTCACTAGCATTTACCCGCCCAATGAGAGCTAATGGCACAGACCATTTGGTGCCAGGATGAACGGTTTGGAAGAAACCTAGTGGTGCAACTATCAACTGACCCTCACCACAAGTTTTGGCATCAAGAGAGATAGGTGTGCCAAATTTAAACAAATTTGAATCTCCAAGAATAGAGAGAGGTTATTATAGGCCTCAAAAACACGGTCTTGTAGCATCTCATGGATCACAGATACCTCTCACAAGGTCTGAGATACGAGCCTCAAAATATTTCTGCCCAATCATGCTTCTATTTGTGTGGGATCTGCCTCTGCTTCTGGAACATAAAAAACTTGATCAATGGATGAAACTGAAGGTGGGTTTGATGCTTGCTTTGTTGTTCTTGATGGATGACCATAACTACACTAGATGTATCCCCATGCATGGATGAACCAGAGCGTACCTTTTCTGGCTTATTTGGAGTCCAATGCCTGTTTACTCTTACTCTCTGGAAGGGCTAGCACCTAAATGACAAATACACACCTACATTAGGTGTCCCCTACATTGGGACATTCAATTTTTAGTGCACCTTGGGGGCACTTTGGTCTAGCATGGTCACGAACATTCTAGTGACTCAGCGGTTGAAATGGGGTTTTCACTAGCATTTACCCACCCAACGAAAGCTAATGGCACAGACCATTTGGTGCCAGAACAAACGGTTTAGAAGAAATCCAATGGTGCAACTTTCAATTGACCCTCACTGCAAGTTTTGACATCAAGCAAGACTGGCGTGCCAAATTCAAAAAAATTTGAATCTCTCAAAATAGAGAGAGGTTATTGTAGGCCTCAGAAACATGGTTCTTTAACATCTCATAGTTCACCGATACCTCTCATGAGGCCTGAGATACGAACCTCAAAATATCACTGCCCAATCATGCTTAGTGCACCTTGAGGACACTTTGGTCTGGCATGCTTGCAAATGTTCTAGTGACCCAGTGGTCGGAACCAGGTTGTCACTAGCATTTACCCGCCCCAGCGGAGCTAATGGCGCAGACCATTTGGTGTCGAGATGAGTGGTTTGGAAGAGACCCAATGGTGCAACTTTCAATTGACTGAGTGCCAAATTCAAATAAATTGGAATCTCCCAGAACAAAGGGGTAAAAGCACAAAGATGTGTCACGTTTCAGGCTAATTTATCAGCATAGCTGAAATTGAGTATTTCTAACTAAAATTATTTTTTGTCAAACATATGGTCTAGCTATCTATTCATTCTAGCTAAGTTAGATAAGTGCTTCAACTTTTCCAATTGGAAATATCTATGAGATGCATTTTTTATACCAATTACTAAAGAAATAAAATTATTTCAGAAAAGTGATGTTTCAATAACTCTTTTTTTTAATGATATTTTTTTACAAATATTAAAATACCCTTTTTTAGAGCACAGAGTCAAGATTATCATCATATAATTTTTATAGTATTTTAATTAGATCTAATATATTATAATTTTAAAATATTGCAAGTAGGTATTTTAACTTTTGTGAACAAGTTACTTCAAAAATAGAAAAAAATAGTAAAACTTATCAAAAAAATTAAAATTTTATATTTAACACTAGAGAAGAGAGTTCTCTTCAAGAATGTGTAATTTTTTTTCTGAATGGTGTGGATTTGATAGGGGAAATTTGGTGGGAGATGAAAACTGTCGATTTCAGGTATGTTCAACTTTGAGTAGTTATAACGGAGAAAATATACATTGAAAACTAATTTTCCTTCTTTTGTGCACTAGCTATACATTTCATCTATAACATATTTTGAAATCAAAGGAAAAAAAAATTATTTGCATATACTTTTTTGGTGGGAATTACAAGACCCTCATTTTATAACATTTTTCAGCAGGTAAAAAGTGGACTTCAAAAATTAAAAAAATATCTGAATTCTTATTAAATCTTTTTTAAAAAAATTAAGGGTCTAAACTTCATCCACTTTTACACATTTCATTAGTTTACATCATCTCCAAATTCTAAACATAAATGCCATTTTTATGTCGTTAAAGTTAAAAATTTTGTGTTGTTGACCTTTTCCTTTATAAAAGTGTGACACAACTATGTACTTTTACCTGGAGAGAGGTTATTGTAGGCCTTACAAACATGGTCTTGTAGCATCTCACGGTTTGTTGATACATCTCATAGGGTTCAAGATACGATCCTCAAAAGATCACTGCCCAGTCATGCTTAGTGCATCTTGGGGACACTTTGGTCTGGCATGTTTGAGAATGTTCTAGTGACTCAGGGGTTGAAAAAGGGTTGTCACTGTAATATCCCAAAAATGGGCTATAAGTTCATTAACCTCCTACATCGACAAATCAAACAAAATCGACATCAAAGTCCTAACCTAAGGCACATCTAAACATCATTAAATCTTAATTGATTATCTTATATTCTGCATCGGGAAATATTCCTAGCAATATTCCTAATTATCATAATTATCTTTAATTTTATGATTATTTGGCGATAAATCACATTTATCCTAAGTTTGATTAATTGAATATTTTCATATTTAATTAATTAGATTTAATATTTGCCACTTAATTGTTTAATTAAATTTAATTCTATCTATTATTAATTGTATTATTTAATTTTGACAATAAATTTAATATCATATGAATAATTGATTAAATTCTTATTTAATTAATTAAAGCATGTTGTCATTATTTAATAATATAATTTTTAATAAAAGTTTGATAAAATAGTTAATTAACCCATAAATTAATTATTTTATTTCAAAAAGCAGTTAAGTTGAGCATAAATCACTTTATTATTAAATTAATTCATAATTAAAATACGCACAATCATAAAAGCAGACAACTATCAATTATCAATTAAAGCTAAACTCTATTTTGAGTTAAAACTTAGCTTTTGCATATTTTTGTGAGTTAATTATCCTTTATTTAAAAATAACTCAAAAATCAACCTGAATTATTTGAGTGATTTATGGCTTTTATCCATGCACCTCCAAAGCCCTGGATTTTTATAAAAATAAGGCTCAGCTCTTCATAATTCATCTCTCAATCATCTCTCAAATTTGCATCCAAGCATCTCATATTTTTGCACAATCACGCTGGAGAATTGGAATTGAAGAATCAAAGCTCTTGCGAATCGACATCTTTGTGAGATCAATCTTATTTTTGCATTCATATTGCATATCATTGTTAGATTAGCCTTCATAGCATATCAAATTTATCTAGCATAGATTCATATCAAGTTTTCATTCTTATTGCATAGAAAATCCAAAAAAATAGCTTAATTGCATTCATATTTCATATCTAGATCAATTGCATTCAAATCCTTCATTTAGGTGTCGTCTAGGTCACTGATCTCAATTACAATCTGAGAACATCAATCTTGCACCTACTAGAAGGCAGTAAATCACTTGGTTAGAGTAGATTTCAATTTTGCACGATTTTGATTATAGCTAACCTCTAATGTTTTACTGAAGTGTTGTGTCTACAGATAAGGTACAAAATTCACACACATTTCTGGTGCCCACCATGGGGCAACCCACCTTTGCATGCTGGTTTTGATTTTTTTTGGGAGCTAAAACCCCAAAGTTTCAAAGATTTAATTTTATCTCCCAAACAGCTTAGAGTTTTGGTCTGAAATTTTTTTTTCAAGTTGGTGACATATTGGGGAAGCTTCAATAAAAAATTTAGAATTTTATAAACTTTTTTAAATTTTTAATAATTTTTTTTCAATTTTTCATAAAAAATTAATTTTCAGCGCAAATTAGAATATTTTTTAGAAATTTTTACATTTTTAGAAATCTCTTCAAATTATACAGGGGGTCTGTTATTTGTGTTTTAAATTTGGATGTAATTTAATAGCTCAAATAGTCAATTTGCAAAAATTAGTCTATTTTAATAAAAATGGGTCTCTAGGGCACAAATGAAGAGATTTTTTTAAAAAAATTTATATTTTTGGAAAGCTCTCTATTTTTTAGTAGGGGTCTTTATTTTGAATTTCTATTTTTGTGGCCAAAATCATATTAAAAAAATTAGATCTTGTTGACTAGGTCAAATGCAGCAAAAAAAATAAAGTTTTGTGATGGGTATGCACTTATTTTTTTTACATGGTTCAATGAATGATATGAGTTGTCATTTGGGTTAATTGCTGGTTATTATTGCTGATAATAATTGATTTTTAGAGCTAACCCTATGATTTTCATAAGTTGAATATATTTTGCATATCTTGTTTGCTTGTTTGCTTGTTGGAGAGTTCGTCACTTACTTGCATGGAAAAGCTCAACAAGAATTGCTAAAAATTAAGTAAAATCTACTAAGCGCATTGCGAGGATCCCAGGTATTCTCCTTCATCTAATAATATTTTGATTTGGGACTTAATATAAATCTCTTATGTGTCAAGCTTGTGTGCATCTTTTCATGCTTTTGATCTATTTCTACACACTTGCATAATTGATACTAGGTTGTGAACCCTTAAAGATTCATTAAGTAGTCTTAAAATACTTGTGATTGATCTTGATTGCTATCTTAGGTTATTGGACTAGCTAATTCATCGGCCCCTCATTTCCGCCCCATGGTTGCAATCTCAGCGCCATAAAGGGGAGGGGTCAACAGGACAGAAGCGTTAAGTGTTCCACTTGGCAACCCTTTTGTGCTTTTAGGAAGTCACTTGTTTTCTAAGTTGGGGACTTGTTTTTAGCTTGTGTGATGTGTTAAGTGTTCCACCTTGTGGACTCATCTCATATTCGCTTTAAGCGTTAAGTGTTCCTTTTTCTACTTTTTGGGTACTTTTGGTAGATTTGCTTTCGGGAATATATCTGTGCTCACATAGTAATTAGGCCCTATGAACACTATTCATGATTCTTGAGAGATTGGATTCCTAGAGAAATCTTTCTTGATGACAGAATCCTTGTAAGTAGGGAGGATACTTAGTGCATTTCACATTCAACTTGGTTAGTGTGTCTTCTCTTATTGATCGATACATTCTCTCCCAGGAGAGGTTGATAGATCACGTGGGGTTGACATCACGAGCTTTGGTGAATCAAAATTGGTTAGTGTGCCTTCTCTTATTGATTGATACATTCTCTCCCCGGAGAGGTTGATAGATCATGTGGAGTTGGCATCATAGACTTTGGTGAAGAAAAAATTTGTCTTAGCGTGTCGGATTAATCTGTTTGCTTTGTTTGGGTTAAAAGTGAAAATGTGTCAAAAACCTTGGATCTGGAGCCAAGTCCCCTTGTGGTATACTATTGTGAGTCACCTTTAGAGAGGGTTAACCATAGCGGACAATCCCTTCATAGGGAAAACTGCGTTGATGGAACCTCAAGCGGTAATAGCCATTTTCGCCATGGTAGTGACAGCTGCTATATAAATGTCCTTGTGGAAGAAATCTCCACGGGTATGGTTCATTGTTGGGTTGTCAGATCTCCCTAGCAGCTCTTGAAGATTAAGTTCTCGGACTGTGTCAAAACCCTGGTGCACTTGGATTGGAGTTCACCCCTTTGAATCATAAAAGTTGCAGAGTCAAACCATTACTAAAAACCCTAGAGACGCCAATTTTTCATTCTCAGGTATATGTGTGTTATTGCAAAGCTTTTCAGAACATACACAATTAGTACTCTCAGGGATTAGCACAATTTGGTCACTTGATTGTTCATGCGCAAGGTTGCTTTTTCCCTTGTTCATTGTTTTCAGACGTGCTTGGAATCACTTGCTTGCTATTCTGTGTGCTTGTTTATCTACTTGGCTATTAAAAATGAGCAAATCTGGTATAATCTTCAAAATCTGGATAGTACAATTTGCAAACAATCCAAAACTGAAAACCTTAAGTTTTGCAAAATTTGACGTAAAATTATTTCTGGAGTCAAAAGTCATTTCAGGAAGTCAAAAGTCATACGAGTTTTGTCAAGTGTCATTTCAGTATTGCCCATCTGTCGTACGATTGAGAACCCAGTGTCGTACGAGTTTTCAAACCAGCAAATTCAAGAAAGTCAAAACCCTGTTAGCAAGTATCATATGAGTTTTGTTAACTGTCATTTCATTGCTACCCAACTATCATACGAGTTTAGCAACTATCATTTCATAGACTACCCAGTGTCATACGAGTCTGCAGAGTGTCGTTTGAAAAAATTTGAGAGAGTTGTCAGAAATTGTCAAATTGCCAGATACCCAACTTTTTTAGCATAGTTCTAGAATATATCGAACAAATCACTATGTCAAGAACAGAGCAATAGCTATTGAGAATCAGTACACATGCCTCAAAGAATCAGTACACAAGAGGAAGAAGCTATAATCATTGCTATGATGAAGCAGCTGCAAGCTATGCAAGTCCAGCTTGACAAACTTGAGAAAGAAAAGGAACCTAAAGAGTTCTCCATGGAAACTCTATGCTCCTTTCCATTTGATAAAGACTTGTACATGTCACCATGCCCCCGGACAGAATTTGAGCAATGTGATAACCCTTATGATACCTCTTCCACTGAGAGTGACACATCCAGCTTTGGAGACTATGATGACTATGACGACAGACAATGTAATGATACCTATGACACCTTTGTTCCTAAGAATCCTCCTCGTCGTTCGTTCTTACTTACTAGAAATGGGCCGTCACATTGGATAGATCGTGATGGTGATCCATATGATTCTGATTTTGAAAGAGACTTTGATGGCTTTTGTGGACAATACCTTGATGATGATCCATCTACTACTGTTGAGGACTATAAAATGCATCGTGCTAGCTTGAAACATCAATACTACAAGGATCTCTCCTCTAAGAACTCTCCTGCTGAAAATAAAGATTACACTCTCAAGCAAGATCATGTTAATGTTGGACCTTTGTCTTGTGATGGTTCCCTTCCATCCCCTACT
The DNA here is from genome assembly GCA_027943335.1 of Chamaecyparis obtusa. Lineage (NCBI taxonomy): Eukaryota > Viridiplantae > Streptophyta > Pinopsida > Cupressales > Cupressaceae > Chamaecyparis > Chamaecyparis obtusa. Next base: position 17,070 of record BSBK01008315.1, on the reverse strand, counting down.
TCCTCCAATACCCATACATTTCCTAAAGCTTTCAAGTCTTTTGAATCTTTCACAAAACTTTCATCCGACACAAGCCCTGATACTTTTCATGTGGTTCCCTATAGTTATCTTCCAGGGCTACCTCTTAAAGAAACTCAAGCTAACCTTCACTTGGCTGTAAATACTTTCAATAATGCTAAACCTAAAGAGCCTATGCTTTCATATGCTACAATGCCTACTTTAGCTAGTCCTCCACCATCTCTTCCAAAGTTTTCCATAGAATCCCAACATGCTTCCTTGTCCTTAGAAGTGGCTCCATGTCAAGAGGACTCTGAAAATGATGAAGAAAAGAACATAAAGAAAGATCAAGATCAAGAACCCTCCATGTCATCCAATCCCTTTCGTGATGTCTCTTATCCACTTCATGGTTCTTTTGATCCTGCACACCCTTTCCAATGCATTCCATCATGTCTTAAATCTTCTCCTAAGAAAGATCATGATGCTACTTATACCATTGAGCTTATTGAAAATCAAAATAACCTTACCCCACTTCCAATTTCCAAAGATGATACTTCTATTAAGGTTATTGAAAATGGTGTTGTTACTTCCAATGTTGAGCCTATTGAAAATCAAGAGAAAAATTATACGCTTATGCTTTCCAAAGATCGTTGTCAAGATCAAAATCTTCCATCTTCTTGTTCTACCACTCCATGTTTGCTTCCACTTTCTACTCTTCCTAAGTCTTTGCAAGCTTTGAACAATCCTATCAAAGAAGGTGCTCATATTCAAGATGTCCATGATTCTATTGAAAATCCTAATGCTCACTCTAAAGATGTTGATATCCTTGGTTTTCATATAGATGCTGATGAACTTATTGATTATCCTTTTGCATCTTCCACTTCCATCCTTGGACCTCTTCCACCACTACTAAGGGCTTCATGCCTTCCTTCCATCTTGGGTCCTTATGTCCCTTCACTTTATCCTCCTAACTCTCTTGATTCACCATCCATCTTGGGTCCTTACATACCTCCATCTCCCATCTTTCCTCAAGATCAACATAGATGCATACCCTTGAATCCTTTTCATCCACCCACCCATCTAAACCAGTCATATCCTCCTTCTTCCACAAATCCCAAGTCTTTTGGAAGTAACTTGAATGTTCAATACAAGAAAAAGAAGCAATGCAAGAATCCATCAAAAAAAGAAGATCACCATGTCTCCTCTAATCGACACGGAGGCATAAAGTCAAAAGAGATATCTAAGAAAAAAACTACAAGACAAGTATGAGTTCCAAAATCCATCATTGAAGATATTCTCTCTAGATCATCAAAAGGAAATAAAAAGCCTACGGCTATATGGATTCCAAAGTCTCTCTTGAAAGAGTTTGGTGTTGAGAAAAAAGTGAAATTGACATTCAAGCTTCCAAAGGCTTCCACTTCATCTCCCTCCAAAAATATTCTTCCATTTCATGTGCCTAAACCACAACCTCTGCTATCCATTCGCCATATTCTTTCACGTATTCCTTCATTCATGATTCCTCCATTCTCTCACCACCCTTCAAGGTATGTGTTGATGTTAAACTTGCCTTCCTTTCCATCTACCCTTTCACAATCCTTCCATGCATTATCCTTCTACCTCCTATCCTTTTTCCTTATTTGCCTATTCCTCCTATCTTCCAACCTCACTCGCTTTACATAAAACCCTATCCTCCATTTTTCTCTTCCATGTTCTTTTCCCTATTAGCATCTTTGAGCATATCATTTTGAATCCTTGACATATCATGGTTTATCCTTTCAAGGAGCATTATCTAAAAAGCTTTCCTTCTTCCAAAAAAAAATAAAAAATAAAAAAATAAAAAAATTGAAAATGTGCCTCAGTGAAAACCTGGAAACAGGTGCCTTGGTAGAAAAAGTAAAGAGAAATAAACTCGTCCTATGGTGAAAACCACTCCCTTGTGGTGCCTTGGATAAGTACCATGATGAAAACCTGGCAATCAGGCATTATGCATAGTTCTTCTACATATTTCATCCATTCCATCTTCTCTCTTTGATCTTGACAATGTTGATCTATACATGAACATTTGACTATTTTGTGAGCTATCTTATGATGATCTTGCTTTCATTCCTTCCATGTTTAGCTTTCATATCCATCTTCCTCCATTCATTTTCACCTATCGCTATCCTTTTCCCCTTTGGTCTTGATCTAAGAAAGAAAGAGCAAAACACAGTGCTATGAAGCCTCTTGACATGTCTACTCTTTTGGACTGCATCCTTTCTTGCTCTTGCATCACACTTTTGTGACTTATCCTATGCTAGCCTTTCATTACTTGTCTAAATGCGCTTTACATGACAATTTTTCCCTAGCTTGAGTATTCTTGAGGAGTTTTCCCTTGAGGATTTCTTCCCTTCATTCTCCTTCATTCTCTTGTCTTCCATCTCTTCCACCAGCTTGCTAATCCCTCTTCTTCTCCACCTTGCTAGACATTGGGACTGCATGATGTGATCTTGCTTGGGAGTTTGCAAATGAAAAAAGATGCTATCAAGTATACCAGTATCAGAATAATTATCAGAACAAGTATCAGAACCAGTATCAGAACAATTATTAGAACAAGTATCACAACCAGTATCAAAACAAGTATCACAACCAGTATCAAAACAAGCATCAGAACCAGTATCAGAACAATTATCAAAATCAATATTAGAACTAGTATCATAACAATTATCAGAATCAGTATCAGAATCAGTATCAGAACCAGTATCAGAACAATTATCAGAATTAGTATCAGAATCAGTATCAGAATAAGTATCAGAATGGGCCTATAGAAAAAGTATCAGAACACCTACTAGGGCCACACCTTTCACTTTAGTTTATGGGTCTGAAGTGGTACTGCCTATTGAGGTTAAAATCTCATCACTCAGAATCAGAATGCATGGTCTAGCAACTGATGATGACTACATAGTGTCTAGGTTACAAGAACTAGAACTACTAGATGAGCGTAGACAAGTAGCATATGATCATCTCAGAGTATATCAGAAGAGAATGTCTAGAGGCTACAACAAGAAAGTCAGACACAGAGAATTTCAGGTTGGCGATCTAGTCTTGAGAGAAAATCTTAAAAATCAATCCCATCGAGAACGCAAGGGGAAGTTCAAACCCAACTGGCTGGGTTCCTTTGTTATCACTGTTACTTTTGGCTCTGGTGCCTATCAACTCTCAACGACTGAAGGAGAATAGCTTCGAGAGCCAATCAACGTTCTCCATCTGAAGAAATTCTATGCCTAAGGCATTCAGTGCTTGGTAAATATCCTGAAAAAATCTTAAAAATTAGAAAAAGTCTTGAAAAAATGAACATCTTGGTGAAAACCTAGCACTAGGCACCTTGATGATTCACAAAAAAATAAAAAAAAATAAAAAGTACAAAAAAATTAAAAAAATGAAAAATACAAAAAAAGAAAAAAAAAGAAAAGTGCCTTGGTGAAAACTTGGAAACAGGCGCCTTGGTAGCAAAAATAGAATCTCTGCCAAGATGGTGAAAACTCGACAAATGGGTGCCACTTGTTCAAAACGCTCCATCTATCAGCACCATCTTGGTCTTTCCCAGCTTTCAGTCTTGCTTTAGTTTGTACATATCTCCCAGTTTGTTTCAACATTTCCAGTTTTCAATAAGTCAGTCTATACACCAACCAGCTCAAGCGTCTATATCCTATCAATGTTTAACACTTGGGGGCAATCAATGTCATATCCTATGGTCTCCCATGTATCTTAGATGGATCATATCTAGTCAAAGTCCTTTGAAGTTTCATCTGAGTCAGTCAGTCAGTCTTGTCTCTAGAAAGGATTTTGCATCTACAACAATGCAATCAAACATCAAAACTCAACTAAAAACAATCTATACTTTTTACATGCTTTTATCTCCTTGTATGCTTACTGATTCACATTGAGATTTTTGCTATTGTGTCCCTTCGAGCTCCTCGATGATGTCCTTTATAGGATTTAGAGAGTGATGACTAGGGGCATTATCTTTTCTTTGTCTTCTACTTGTATGTGAAAATTTAACAACTTTGGAAATTCTGGATTGAAATGGTGTCTGATTGTAAGAGCCTCTATCTCGAATTGGATGGCCATGCGTACCTCGACCATTGATACCCAAAAAATTCAAAGAAGTTTGATGTCACTATTGTCTTTTTGAGTAAGTTCTTTCTCCTACTGTGAAACACGATCTTACCTAAGGATGTGAACGATAAAGGGTCACTACGGGTAATTCACATTGGATTTAGAATGATCTTTTGATTGTTTGATGTGTATGTTAAATGCAAGGTGTACTCAGATCATCACGACGTTTATGTTTTGATGCTTGTACAAATTTCTATATCAAAATGGACATGATATTTAGGTCATCCTAGCATTTGTGCCTTGGTGCTTATATCTAATCCAACATTCCGAATACAAATCAATATTCATATGTCCATGGTTGTATAACCAGTGGGTGTTGTATTGATTCTTGCGCATACAAATCGATATTCATATGTCTATGGTTTCATGGCTAGTGGGCATTGTATTGATTTATCCGGTTACCTAAAAGTTCAGTGATGATAACAAATCGACACATGATCAGTGACTAGGTCCTAGGTCTTAGGTTGCATTTCATTTTGCATGTCTCATTGCATTTTTCATGTTTGCATGATCTCACAATGGCTAAACGAACTTCAATGCTTAAACAATTCTCCACTCACATCTTCAAGTCTAACAAGAACTAAATCTCACACGAAGGTTCCTCCAACGAAATAGCAAGTAGAATCCTTTTTCGGGATCAAAATTCAAATCTGAGATTATTCATATTATTAATTACTTGCATATTCAACCTTCAATCATCACAGAAATCCAGTATTCAACTTAACTGATTATCTTACATCAAACTATCAAAATTTCAACTTGGTCAACTATGGTCAACTCATGGTTTAACATAGTCAAACTTGGTCTCTAGGACCTCCAAACGATGCAGAATGTGTTCTTGAATGTGTTTCACCACACTTCTCAAATCAATTAACATGCTTCTAAACTATAACACTGACTTTTCTTGTCAGATTTCAATTTTAATCACGAAGGGGGCATGGTATTGCACATCATTCAAATTCTATTGATCAAATCTATCAATATCTTTCATCAGTAATCAAGACAAACAATCACGTCTAGTTGTTGATTCATCAAAAGTCCTCATCGCTCGAGGCAAATCTATCATCACTTGGGGCATATCAGATTCATTAAGATCCATATCAATCTGGTATTCTCCTAATCTTGTAAACTGTATCAGTTTTTGCAACCATCGGATCATAGTGTTCTTTCCTTGGTTCTTTGGCAACTGAGGGATTCAGATGTGATACCTGCTAGTTCTGCTAAGACAATCGAGTCTAGAACGGGTCACTTACTTCTTATCAATCCTAAGGTTTGGAATCAGGTGTTTTGACACTCTTTCACAATCAATGGTTCATCGCTGCTATAGTGAACATTATCTCTGGTCATTCAGGACCTATTATCTCCATATCAATTCAATATCAATCAACTCCTATCTCAATATCTTTCAATCGGTTTCTATCTTGAGATAGGTTTATCTTTTGAATCAGTTTCATATCTTTATCAAACACAGACTATCTTTAAACCATTGCGCTTGGCACAGTAATTCAAAGAGGGGCAAAATGTAATACCCAAAAAATGGGCTATAAGTTCATTAACCTCCTACATCGACAAATCAAACAAAATCGACATCAAAGTCCTAACCTAAGGCACATCTAAACATCATTAAATCTTAATTGATTATCTTATATTCTGCATCGGGGAATATTCCTAGCAATATTCTTAATTATCATAATTATCTTTAATTTTATGCTTATTTGGCGATAAATCACATTTATCCTAAGTTTGATTAATTGAATATTTTCATATTTAATTAATTAGATTTAATATTTGCCACTTAATTGTTTAATTAAATTTAATTCTATCTATTATTAATTGTATTATTTAATTTTGACAATAAATTTAATATCATATGAATAATTGATTAAATTCTTATTTAATTAATTAAAGCATGTTGTCATTATTTAATAATATAATTTTTAATAAAAGTTTGATAAAATAGTTAATTAACCCATAAATTAATTATTTTATTTCAAAAAGTAGTTAAGTTGAGCATAAATCACTTTATTATTAAATTAATTCATAATTAAAACATGCACAATCATAAAAGCAGACAACTATCAATTATCAATTAAAGCTAAACTCTATTTTGAGTTAAAACTTAGCTTTTGCATGTTTTTGTGAGTTAATTATCCTTTATTTAAAAATAACTCAAAAATGAACCTGAGTTATTTGAGTGATTTATGGCTTTTATCCATGCACCTCCAAAGCCCTGGATTTCTATAAAAATAAGGCTCAGCTCTTCATAATTCATCTCTCAATCATCTCTCAAATTTGCATCCAAGCATCTCATATTTTTGCACAATCACGTTGGAGAATTGGAATTGAAGAATCAAAGCTCTTGCGAATCGACATCTTTGTGAGATCAATCTTATTTTTGCATTCATATTGCATATCATTGTTAGATTAGCCTTCATAGAATATCAAATTCATCTAGCATAGATTCATATCAAGTTTTCATTCTTATTGCACAGAAAATCCAAAAAAATAGCTTAATTGCATTCATATTTCATATCTAGATCAATTGCATTCAAATCCTTCATTTAGGTGTCGTCTAGGTCACTGATCTCAATTACAATCTGAGAACATCAATCTCGCACCTACTAGAAGGCAGTAAATCACTTGGTTAGAGTAGATTTCAATTTTTCACGATTTTGATTATAGCTAACCTCTAATGTTTTACTGAAGTGTTGTGTCTACAGATCAGGTACAAAATTCACCCACACAATCACTAGCATTTACCAGCCTAACCAGAGCTAATGGCGTAGACCATTCAATGTCGAGATGAATGGTTTGGAAGAAACCCACTGGTGCAACTTTCAACTGACCCTCACTATAATTTTTGATATCAAACAAGATTGGTGTGCCAAATATAAAAAAAATTTAATCTCCCAAAATGGAGAGAGGTTATTGTAGGCATCAAAAACATGGTCTTTTAGCATTTCATGATTTTTTGATACCTCTCACAGAGTGAGAGATACAATCCTTGAAAGATCTCTGGCCAATCATGCTTAGTGCACCTTGGAGACACTTTGGTCCGGCATGGTCATAAACGTTCTAGTCACTCTGTGGTTGAAATAGAGTTGTCACTAGTGTTTACCCACCCAACCAGAGCTAGTGGCATAGAGCATTTAGTGCCGAGATGAATGGTTTGGAAGAAACGCAGTGGTGCAACTTTCAAGTGACCCCCACTGCAAGTTTTGGCATTAAGCGAAACTAGCGTGCCAAATTGAAACAAATTCGAATCTCCTAGAATGGAGAAGTTATTGTCGGCCTCAGGAACATGATTTTGTAGCATCTCATAGTTCACAGATACCTCTCACGGGGTCTGAGATACGAGCCTCAAAAGATCGCTGCCCAATTGTGCTTAGTGCACATTGGGGACACTTTGGTCTGGGATGTTCGCAAACATTCTAATGACTAAATGGTCTAAACAAAGTTGGCAGTAGCATTTTACCGTCCAACCGAAGCTAATGGCATTGTCCATTCGGTGCCAGGATGAAAACCTTCAACACTATTCCTTCATCCCAGGGAATCACCATTTTACTTTGGACACATTTGACCAATTTTGACTCAATGACTCCAACTATTACATCATTTGGCGATACAAATGTACATGGAATCAAGACAATACAAATGTAAGGATATAAAATTAAGATGATATAAATATAAGGATACAATATTCATAGTAAGGAAACATAATTTTTGCACTTTACATGGCATTAAAATGATATAAATGTGGGCTCTTAATATTTACAAATCAACCCCATGGGCTCTTTTATATTTTAAATTTTGCATCTAATTTTGTATCTAGTTTTGCATCAAATTGGTCTCGAATGCCAATTCTCAACTTTAAGACATCCTTCACATTTGGTTCTAGATTCTCTTCAAAGGAGAAACCATTAGACCCTAGAAATGTCATGCCCACTTTAACTTGAGTAGAAGAATTAGGAAACTCTATTAGATTTTTTTTTCATTTTTATGTCCTTCATAAGGAAGGCTTCTCTGATTTGTGGGTAAAAGCACAATTAGATGTCACCTTTAAGGCTAACTTATCAGCACAACTAAATTTTAGTATTTCTAACTAAAAATTAATTTTGGCCAAACATATGGTCTAGCTAGATTCATTCTAGCTAAGTTAGATAAGTACTTTAACTTTTGTAATTGGAAATGTCTATAATTAAATGCATGTTTTATACCACTTCAGGTCCAATTACCATAAATGGAAAATTATTTCAGAAAAGTGATGTTTCAATAACTCCTAATATTTTTAATAATATTTTTAAAAAAATAAAAAATACCCTTTTGTAGAGATCAGAGTCAAGAATATCCTCATATAGATTTTATAGTGTTTTAATTAGACATAGTTTATTGTAATTAAAAATATTGCAAGTAGGTATTTTAACAGTCAAGGAGATTTGATTCGGAGAAAGAAAAAAATAGTAAATCATATTAAATAAATTTAAAAAATAGATGGTTAACTAGAGGAGAGAGTCCTCTTCAAGAATATATATTTCTTTTTTTGATTGTGATAGATTTGTTATGAAAAATATGGTGCGAGATGAAAACTATCGATTTCGGTGAGTTGGAATTTGAATTGTTATAAAAGAGAAAATATAAGTCACAAACCAATTTTAATTTCCTCATGCACTAGCTATATATGTCATCTATGACATATTTTGAAATTAGGGGAAAACATGTTTATTTACATATAATCTTTTGGTGGGAACTAGACCCCTAATTTTCAACATTTTTAAACAATTGAAAAATCGTCTTTCAAAATTAAAAAAACATATCAATTCTTATTCAAAAAAATTATTAAAAATATTAATCATAAACTTCATCCATTTTATCACATTTAATTAGTTTACATTATCTTCAAATTCAAAACATAAATGTCATTTTTATACTATTGAAGTTGAACAACTTCTATTTTGTTAGCCTTTTCCTTTGTAAAAGGGTGACAACTTATTGTTCTTTTACCCTTGTAGATACTACTTTACATCTCCTTCTTTTCTTTTCTTTTCATCACTCCAACTCTTGTTGAAAAAATTAAATGGTTAGAGAATTGTTTTTAATGGATTTCCTATAGAAATTCATTATCTTCCCAATGTTATTCAAAATGATTTCTTGATTATCTTTTGTCTATTCTACCTTAACGTCCAACTAGGGATTTTTAATCTCTTATATGATTTTCTAAATTTATTTTTCATTAAACCTCTATCTTTTGAAGGTTTGAGCCATAATTTCCCCCCTACCTTGTGATGACCCCTTCAAATTTTTGAAATTTGAAGTTCCTATTATTTGCAACTTTGTCATTGCATTATAGAGAACCCCTCTCAAAACAACTTAAGTTTTCCACTTTTGAAGATCAAATTTTGGAGCCTATTGATCACCATCAAAAATCTCTTGAAAATCATGCTCATGTGACATAAGTATGTACACTTTCTTAGTTACACATTTCTTGTATCATATCTAATGTGTTTTCAAATACAATTTTTACTACAACATATCTTGATTTGGCATTAAAAAGGTTTTCCATTGTCAATGCAAGAATTGAACAATACCAACCGAAGATATGGAGGTTAATGAAAACAAAAAAAGGAAGAGAGAAAAAGATAGAAAAGAAATTTTTTTACCCTCATCAAGATGCAATAACCTTAACTCAAAATAGTGTACATTTCCATGCTTGCATAAGCAATGAAATAAGAGATGAGATAACATGATAAAGACATGTGGATCAATGAGATGTAAGGGTAGGTAAAAGAAACTAATAGATAAATACAAAAAAGTTGGATCACCCACAAAGGTGGAATTTTTTCTAAAACCATATTCCCTAGATATAAAATTCCCTAAGTGTCTCCTATACATACTACTATGCAATTCATTATCCTAAGTAGGCATAAGTAAAGTGTAAAATTATGAGAAAATAATTAAACCAAAACCCTCCTTAAGTGCTACTTAGGGGAATGTAGACTCAACCTAACAAAGAAAAATGGGTCTCAACTATTAGGCCATGTTAGGTACCCATGTACAAATGTAAATGAAATCTCACACAAATAGAGAAAATGAGAAAATCCAATGGGATGAACCTCCTCCCCAAGATATAGATGAATGGAAGGAGAGAGACCAATGTGACCATTTTGTCCACAAGAGAAGAAAACTCCTCCTCTACCACAACCTCTTATTAGAGGTGCAATGGACATCTTGAACTCAGAGTAGGCTAGTTATTTTGATTGCAATTGATATGATGCCGATTGTGACAACTTCCTCACTAAGAGCCACTACCATGAACATTTTGAAATTTATTTTTTCTATTGATTCTAACCACCCTTGAAAGATTTATATTGATTCTTAGAGTTTACAAATTTTTGAGACTAATTACCCCTAGCATTTGTTAATGAAAAATTGGGGCGCTACCAATATACACACCTATTTTGATCACCAAGTTTCATTTCTCAATTATCCTAAACCAAAATGGTCTTCTCTACAATAGTCAATTAAGAACTCCACATTCCCAAAATATTATATGATTTCTCTCATTCTATACTATCTGACTAAAATCCAAGTGATTTGCCTCTAAATTTTTCTAATAAGAGGGTTAAGGGAAGTGCTCCTATTAAATACAAGTTGATTAACCTCCCAATTCATAACTAATTTAATTTAGAACAACTATAGCACCTTATATCAAAGGTTTTGTCTGAATGAAGAGTGTATAAGAAGGTGATAAATAGTTTCATAATTATGATTACACAAAGCACAATGCTTTGTCAGCTACAACCCACACTTGGTAAGGTTGTCCTCCATAAGTATTTTATTTTACATGATTGTCCACCCAAAAAATTAACTTTAGGAATAAGCTGAGAATTCCAAACTCATTTCCACTATTATGCTCATGTATAACAAGAAGATAAGAAGTATTCATTGTGTATTGACCATTTTCATTTCTTTTAAAAAATAATGTGTCCTATCCTTAAAATATCAAAATTATCTCCTCATGAATCCTCTTCTAAAAATCCCAAGTCAAAGGTAGGAGTTGTGGTTGATCTTCATAGAAAAGACATATTTTTTTCAAGGATTCTGAGTAAGAAAGATAACCAGCCACCCAATCTCCAAAGAAGTTCTTTGGAGTCCCATATAGGGTATAGAACACTAGATAGGAGGATACAGGTGTATCTTCAACTACATATCATTCAAGAATAAAATCATATAACCATAAATAATCTTCCATTTTGAGCCCATTTTATGATATTCTTACATAAATATTTTTATTCCAAATATTGGACCCATTATCCAGAGAGCCCTTGCACAGTAAGGAAATGATATAACATTTCATTATTCAAATACTTGGTAGTCATAATGTTAGAGAATTTGGCTTTGTATAGAGAAATATTACTTCCAATCTTAGCAAGAAGGGGTATACTACTTGGTGAAAACATTTTTCTAATGCCTATTCCTTCCATTATTTTTGGTTGGAAAAATTTGTCCATGCTAACAAGAGTCCTCTATTTTTCTTTCCTCTATACACTTATATCTAGGAATACTTTTGTATTCTCTCAATATTTTCATCCATTGGATTTTGATAGTCAAAAGAGGGAGAGAAAATAAATAGGGATCCCTTGCAAAGAAGTAGGTAGGAGTTTTAGCTTACAAGAAATTCAACTTTCTATTAGTTCCATCAAATGGGACCTCTCAAGTCTTAAATCATTATATTTTCTTTAAAGTATGTCATTTTAGCAAAATCAACATTTTTGAAAAAGTGTAACCTAGTATTGTGGGGTCAACTCACTACTAAGTAATCTTCCTTTCCAATTGACTAATTTTTTCTTAGTTCTCTCAAGGATTGAGTTATAAAAGGTATTATAATCCTCTTTGACTTTGAATTGGATACCCAGATAGTTACTATGCAGACTCACACTTTGTAAACCTAGTATTTGTTTTATTTTGTTCTACAGACTATCTAAGTTGTTGAAAAGATAAACTCTACTTTTAACATAGTTGATGGACTAGCTTGACACATGAGCATATTAGCTGAATAAGAATTTCCAAGCTCTATCTTTGATTACCAATGTAGTAACAAAAATAATGGTATCATATAAAAACTAGTAGAGGAAAATAGGAGGAAGAGTAGACATAGGTTGAACCCTAAGGATTTTGTCATCTTCAACTATTCTTAGAAAGTTTCCCACTAGACTCTCATCCAAGACTATAAATAGATATGGGGAGAAGGATTCACTGTATCTAATACCTCTGGTGGCTCCAAAATAGCCTCCTGAAATACCATTGAATATGAAAGAGTAGAGAATAATAGTCACACATTCTTCAATCAAAGAAATAACCTTCCTATCAAAGTCAAACTTGGGTATGTGCAAGATCATGAGGGGCCAAACTATGCCCTTAAGTGGCAATGAAAAATCAGCAAATCAGGGTTAGTCAACTTGACGTGAAAATTTGAACTAGCTTTCAACCTAATACCAAAAAGTTGTAAGAATAGAATCTGTAGGAAATTGAATGTATTTTCTAAACTAATAGGCCTTTTCTAAAAAAAAATTAAAATAATTGGTGAAAAGTATAGATTTCAATGCAAGAGTACAAAAATTTCAGGAAAAAAATAAGAAGTAGGTGTATGTCTGACCACCTTAATCATGATCAAATGATAATATTTTTTTGTAAGATTTTATATATAAGTAGTAGACTCATGCCCAGGTGTGAGGAATATTTTTTTGTAATTTTATTCCAAAAAAAAAAAAAAAATTATGAATTTTCTGCTACAACATTTCCAGAATAAAAAACTCCCATGTCTAACCACCTTAACTCATTCAAAACTTTACAAAATTCAAATTTATTTATTTTTCCTTATAGTAGGTGAAGCATAGAATGTGACACATTTTTTGGATTTCAAAAATGTTATACCATCTGAAAGTTATAGTGATTTTTCAATCAGTATATAAATCAACACTTTAGAGGTAACTCAATTAGAAAATAACTAATAATTACTTACCAAATTCAAAATTTGATAGCAATTATATCGATAGAAAGCTCATAATCTCCTTAAAATACCATTTTCATTTTATCAAATTTGGGGTGAACAGAAAATTGTCAGCTACATGGTTGAAGTCTGGAACTCAAAGAAATAAGGGAAAAACACATTTTTGTGACATTTGAAGAGTTCACTAGGTAGGTTTGGTGCACAAAGCAATACCGAGCCTAATCGGGTACTCGATTTGAAATCAAGTACCCAAAAATCCTGACAAAATTTTGAATTTTAAATTTTCCCTCCCCTTTTCTCCCTCCCAATTTCTCCATACTTCAATAAATTATATATTAGATTATATATTATATATATTAAATATTACATAATATCTATTATATATAAAATATTATATAATATACATTTTACATTAAATATTATATAATATATATATATATATATATATATATATATATATATATATATATATATATATATATATATATATATATATATATATATATATATATATATATATATATATATATATATATATATATATATATAATATGTATTATATATTATTTATAAAATATTGTCGTATATATAATAAATCAAGTATAGTATATATATTATATAGGATATCTTAATACATAAGTTAATTACACCAATATAAGGCATCCAAAAGGTTTCCAACGGGATCATAGAGGGTTCCTAAGGGTCCTAAGTCTTGAGAAAGTGTACTAGGACCCTTTAGGTCCTGGTGTAACCCTCGACAACACATTAGAGAACTTAATTGTGTCCCAAGGGGTTGAACGACCCCTTGGGACACACTTTAGTGTTGAAATGTGTCAAAAGGGGCCATGGGGACTTCATAGGGGTCCTAGTATGCCTTATCACATGTTAGGACCCCTAGGAAGTCCCCATGACCCCTTTTGACACAATTTGAACTCTTAAGTTTGTCTAGAGGGGTTGTATGACCCCTTAGGACACACACTTGAGTGTTCTCATGTGTTGAGAGGGGTGAAAGGGACTTCCTACAGGTCCTAGTATGTGATATCACACATTAGGACCCCTAGGAAGTCCCGATGACTCCTTTCGACACATTTCAACACTCAAGTGTCTCCCAAGGGGTTGTATGACCCCTTATGACACAATTGAGAGTTCTAATATGTCAAAAGGGGGTCATGCGGACTTCCTAGGGGGACCTAACATGTGATAAGGCATACTAAGACCCCCTAGGAAGTCCCCATGAACCCTTTTGACACATTTCAACACTCAAGTGTGTCCCAAGGGGGTCGTATGACCCCTTAGGAAACACTTGAGTGTTCTAATGTGTTGAAAGGGATCATGGGCACTTCCTAGGGGTCCTAGTATGCCTTATCACATGTTAGAACCCCATAGAAAGTCTTGATGACCCCTTTTGACACATTTCAACACTCAAGTGTGTCCCAAGGGGTCGACAAATCATTAGGAAAAATTGGAGAGTTCTATTGTGTCGAAAAGGGTCATGGGGGACTTCTTAGGGATCCTAACACATGATAAGACATACTAGGACCCCTAGGAAGTCCCTATGACTCCTTTTGAGACATTTCAACACTCAAGTGTGTCCCAAGGGGTCATATGACCCCTTAGGTGACACTTGATTGTTCTTATGTGTCAAAAGGGGTCATGGGGACTTCGTAGGGGTCCTAGTATGACATATCACACATTAGGACTCCTACAAAGTCCCCATGACCCCTTTCGACACATTTTAACACTCAAGTGTGTCCCAAAGGGTCATATGACCCCTTAGGACACACTTGAGTGTTTTCATTTGTCAAAAAGGGTCATGTGGCCTTCCTAGGGGTCCCCTTATCACACATTAGGACCCCTAGGAAAGTGCTGATGATCCCTTTTGACACATTACAACACTCAAGTGTGTCCCAAGGAGTCGTATGACCCCTTAGAACACACTTGAGAGTTCTAATGTGTTGAAAGGGATCATGGGGACTACCTAGGGGTCCTAGTATGCCTTATCACATGTTAGGACCCCTAGGAAGTTTTCATGACCCTTTCTAGCACATTTCAAGACTCAAGTGTGTCCCAAGGGGTCGTATGACCCCTTATAACACAATTGAGAGTTCTAATATGTAAAAAAGGTTATGGGGACTTCCTAGGGGTCCTAACACGTGATAAGGCATACTAGGACCCCTACGAAGTCCCCATGACCCCTTTTGTGACACATTTCAACACTCAAGTGTGTCCCAAGGGGTTGATGAATCCTTAGAACAAACATGAGAGTTCTATTGTGTCGAAAAGGGTCATGGGGACTTCCTAGGGGTCCTAGTATGCCTTATCATGTGTTAGGACCTTGAGGAAGTGTTCATGATCCCTTTTGACACATTTCAACACTCAAGTGTGTCCCAAGGGGTCGTATGACCCCTTATGACACACTTGAGAGTTCTAATACGTCAAAAGGGGTTATGGGGACTTCTTAGGGGTCCTAACAAGTGATAAGGTGTACTAGGACCCCTAGGAAGTCCCCATGACCCCTTTTGACACATTTCAACATTCAAGTGTGTCCCAAGGTGTCGATGAATTCTTAGGACAAACTTGAGAATTCTATTGTGTCAAAAATGGTCATGGGGACTTCTTAGGGGTCATAAAGCATGATAAGGCATACTAGGACCCGTAGGAAGTCCCCATGACCCCTTTTGACACATTTCAACACTCAAGTGTGTCCCAAGGGGTCATATGACCCTTGAGGACACCTTGAGTGTTCTTATTTGTCAAAAGGGGTCATGGGGACTTCCTAGGGGTCCTAGTACACCTTATCATATGTTAGGACCCCTACAAAGTCCCCATGAACCCTTTCAACATATTTTAACACTCAAGTGTGTCCCAAGGGGCCATATGACCCCTTAGAACACACTTGAGTGTTTTCATGTGTCAAATGGAATCATGTGGACTTCCTAGGGGTCCTAGTACACCTTATCACGCATTAGGAACCCTAGGAAGTATTGATGATCCCTTTTGACACATTTCAACACTCAAGTGTGTCCCAAGGAGTCATATGACCCTGACACACTTGGGAGTTCTAATCTATCGAACGGGGTCATGGGGACTTCCTAGGGGTCCTAGCACACCTGATCACATTTTAGGACCTTGAGGGAAGTTTTCATGACCCCTTTTCACACATTTCAACACTCAAGTGTGTCCAAGGGGTCGTATGATCCGTTATGACACACTTGAGAGTTCTAATATGTCAAAAGGGGTTATGGGGACTTCCTAGGGTTCCTAACATGTGATAAGGTGTAATAGGAACCCTAGGAAGTCCCCATGACCCCTTTTGACACATTTCAACACTCAAGTGTGTTCCAAGGGGTCGTATGACCCCTTTAGACACACTTGAGTGTTCTAATGTGTTGAAAGGGGTCATGGGCACTTCCTAGGGGTCCTATTATGCCTTATCATATGTTAGGACCCTTAGGAAGTTCAAATGACCCCTTTTGATACATTTCAACACTCAAGTGAGTCCCAAGGGATCGTATGATCCCTTAGGAGACACTTGAGAATTCTATTGTGTCAAAAGGGGTCATGGGGACTTCCTAGCATTCCTAACACATGATAAGGTGTATTAGGACCCCTAGGAAGTCCCCATGACCTCTTTTGACACATTATAACACTCAAGTGTGTCCCAAGGGGTCGTATACTATCTTAGGAGACACTTGAGTGTTCTCATGTGTCAAAATGGGTCATGGAGACTTCCTAGGGGTCCTAGTACACTGTATCATGTGTTAGGACCCCTAGGAAGTACTAGTGACCCCTTTTGACACATTTCAACACTCAAGTGTGTCCCAAGGGGTTGTATGACACCTTCAGACACACTTGACTATTGAAATGTGTCCAAAGGGGTCATGGGGACTTCCTTGAGGTCCTAGTACACC